>JASEKS010000310.1:0-113054 GCA_030770415.1 Pleoardoris graminearum
ACTAATACTACTACTACTACTACTACTACTACTACTACTACTACTACTACTACTACTACTACTACTACTACTACTACTACTACTACTACTACTACTACTACTACTACTACTACTACTACTACTACTATTCTTTACTTTAAATAAAAAAGTTTTACCTCTTTTATACTATTATTCTATAAAGTTTACTATATTATTATCTTATTTAAAGTAGACCTTAGTATTTTTATTAGTATTATTAAGCTTAAGAATTATACTTATTTTAAGAAAGGCCAATAACTGCTATTATAATCTATTAGTTACCTTTTTTAACTTTATTTTTATACAAAACAGAAGTTATATTTATTTTTATTACTTTTTACTCCGCCTACATATATATAAGTAGTATAGCATTTAATAATAGTTAATAATTTTTATTTATAATTATATCTCCTTTTTTACTTATAAAAATAACTATAGTTACGACACTAAGTACGCCTATTTATATACCTAGCCTACGTATTACCGCAGCAAAAAAAATACCTAATACCTATTATTTATACTTATAAGCCCCCCTAAAACTTATAAATATTAATTACTCTAGTATTTTTACCTACTAAAGACTTCGCTGTTTTTTACCTATTACCCTATAGGCTTTAAGCTTAGGATATCTTTACCTTTACTACTAATACCCTTAGTAGTACCTTGCATAACTATATCTTATAATTTAAACTACGTATCTCTATTATAAACTTAATATTAATATACTATTTTTTCTTTATTTTTTATAACTAGTATAGTACTACTATCTTTACCTTTATTACCTTTACCTTTATAGAAATTACTATAACTAATTCTAGATCTTCTAATTCTATCGCCTCTGCTATTAATAGTATTATACTTTTATTTTTATATTAGTTGTCTAATATTGCGTAAAATTAATAAATAATATTTTTAAGGAACCTAGCGATTATATTATATATAATAGTATACTTAGCAGCGTTAATAAAAACTTATTATTATATATTACCGTCTAGATAGAATATAATAAAAATAGTTTATATATTTAGTATAGTAGGCGTATTAAAATTAATTTTAATAAGTATAATATCTGCTAAGATAAGTGCAGGAGGAGTAGGAGGAGTTTTAAATAATATTTTAAAAAATATTTTAGCAAGTATATTTTCTTTATCTAATAAATATTTAAATTTAGCTGTATTAACTGCAAGAGAAGATAGAGGAGAGATATATAAGTAGTAGTAGTAGCTACTACTTATATATATTTCTTTTAAAGAACACAGTGTCTATACTAGAGTTTATTAATTTAATATTTTTTTAGGGGGGCGCGCTAAGCACGCTAGCGCAGCGCTATTTCTTTTTTAATTTAGTTTTACCTAACTTTTTTAATACATTAAGTATAAAGATATATATATACTTCTCCTTTTTTTTTAAACTTTCTTTTAGTTATTACTACAGCTACTATAGCTACACTATTTATTTAATTAGTATATAAATATATAATTAAGTAAAAAGAGACGTATTAAAATTAAGTTTATATATAGAGTAGTTAATCTAAATAGATTTACTAGTAATATAAAGCGTATAGATTATATAACTATAGTTATATAATTATATAATTTATACTAGCGTATAGAACCACTATCTAGTTATTATATAAATAGTAAAAAGGGAAGAAAATATAATTAAAATATAATTATTATTATTTATTATTTTATACTATTTTCTATATACTATAATATTACAGACAACTATTACTCTATATAAATAAAATATAATTATTCTAATACTAATTAATAGTTAGATAATAAATTTATTTAACTACTTTATTACTAATAGTTAATTAGATTTCTTTATCTGCCGTAAATTAGTAAGGGCGTATAAAAAGGTTAAGGTATTATTAAACCTATATTACGTAAAAATACTTTTATATATCGCGCGACTCTTCCCTGTATTTATAAATAAAAAGAAGTATATTAAATTATATATTCTATTAAACCCTTATTTATATAAAAAATAAAAATAATTTTTTTTAAAACTAAACCGCTCCGTATAAAAAACGCGCTAGTATAGTAAGCTAAAACTATATAACTAATTATATAACCGGATAATATAATAGTACTAAAAAAAACTTTTTTTATAAAAAAAAGTAAAAAGCGTATAACAGAAACAGATTTAGATTTATTATAAAAAAAATATATTTAAAAATATAATATCTCTATATAAGTACTTAAAAACTAAACTAAATTATAATACTAAATAAAGAATCTAAATATCCTAAATTAATTAAGCAATTTTTCGACACATTGAGTATAAAGGCATACACATACTCCTCCTTTTTTAAAATCCTTTTTAGTCGCCCCGAGCCACCACAGCCACACTATTTGTTCGATTAATATACAAATATAAAATATATATCCTAAATAACCTATCTACTAAATAATTTAATACGTATATTAGTTATATTATTATAAAACTTTATATAGAGTAAAAGAATAGCTAATATTTAGCTATTTTATATTATAATTTATTTACTAAATAGAATTATAGCTACTTTATATTACTAAAATAAGTATTTTAAAGAAAACTACTAGGAATTTTATAAGATAAGAGCGTACAACTTTTCGTAAATAAATAAAAAAGAATACTATAAAATACTATACAAACTCTCCTTTAGATTATAAAAAAATATTAAAAAGTTAAAAACCTCTATATAAGGTTAAAAAGTTTAATAAAAAGTCTAATTATTATTATAAAATAATCCGTATAAAAACTATTAAATTTAAACATTTAAGTTTCTAGCTAATAGCTAAATATTTTATATACTCTAGCTACACCTCCTATATAGTAAGGAAACTAACTATTATAATATATATTATATAAGTAATTAATCCCGCTATACTAGTATTACTAAAAAATTTTTAAACCTATATTATACGAGTATAAATATAGACTATATAAACTTAAATAACCCTAGCCTTTATATAGTTTATATACCCTAGTACTACCTCTAGATATATATAATAGTAAATTATAATACTTAATATATCTACTACTATATAATTTTAGAATATTACTATTTCTCTTAGGAACTAATTATAAAATATTAATAACTAATTACTTACTAACTTTTTAATCTTTATACGCTGCTTACTAGAATCTAATATTTTAATTTTTACTTATATAAAATATACTACTAGAGAAATTTGATTTATAAAAAATAATTATATTTTAAAAAATATAAAAAAAAAAAATAACTATACTAACTACCCGTATAATATTCTAGCTAATAAAACTTATATTTTTATTAAGCTTTACTAAAGAATTAATATCTAAAAGTTATAATATACTATTATTTTTCTAAATGTTTTAAAAAAATTACGCGGGCTAGTTTTACCTATATAATATTAGCCTAAAATACTTATAAAAATAGTTATATAATAGGTTAAACTACTACTTTAATATATATATTAACTATAACTAGTATTAGACTAACTAGATTACTATTACCTTTATATAATCTAAGTAAAACAATCTTAATAAAACTTTATATAAAGCCTTAGAGGTAATAATTAATAAATTAATTTTAGTATAAAAAGCTTTAGACCCCTAGTTTAAAAAAAAAGTACTACTTTATATAGTAATTATATAAGTATATAGAAGTTAACTAAAGCTTAAATAAACTATATATTTAATAAAGCTTATATATAAAAGACTACTAAGTAATTTAAAATCTATACTATAGATTAATATAAATTACTAATATATATATTATATTTAGTTATAGTTATTGTATAAGACCTTCTATATAAACTAAAAGTATACTAATAATAAACATAGACCCCCCTAGTACTAATAATTTTATTTAATATATAATAACTCTTTTAGAAATCTAAAAATATAGCTCTAGTAATAAAAAATAAAAAGTGCTTTATCTATTATAAAAAAAAATACTAGTTATTAAACTATTTTATACGAGAGAAGACCTAAGTATATAACTAGTATATTATAATATATAAAGACTTTTATAAGAAAATATTTTTTAAAAGTAATATTACTCTCTATATTTAAAACTTTAAAAAATTCTTATATAATAATATAAAAAAATTAAAAAATAAAACTATATTTAACTTTAGTTTTTAAAAAGAAGAAAAAGTAGTTTAATACCTAATTACTACCTTATTCCTCTATTATATAATAATAGAAAATATATTCTCTATAAATAAAAAAAATAACTAAATAATTTACTTTTAAAGAAAAATACTGTACGTAATACTAAGATAAACTTTAAAATATAAGTATAGCTAAATTTTTAATAGTTAGTAAAAACTAGCTTAAAGTATATATTTATAAAAACTCTAGTATAAAAATTAATTAGATTCTAAAAGAAACTGCTATTAGTTTTAAAAGTAATATACTAATATATACTTTTAGTACTATATAAATTAAAAACCTAATTAGTATAATAATCTACTATATTTTAAATACTCTAATACCCTTTTAACTATTTCTAGTAGATACTAACTATATAAAAGTATATTTTAATAATATATTAGACGTTATTATACGTAAAAATAATATAATAATTCTAGTTATACGTAAGTAAGAATATTTATTTTTTAATATAAGCTATATAGAAACTACTTTATTCTTTACTAAAAGAAAACTTTATAGACTTTATAAACGCTTTAAATACTCTTATATAAAATAATTTTATAAGCTACTTTATAATATAGGCTATAAAATTAACTCTACTATACTAAAGTAAATTTAGAAGCTATATTACTATTACTAAATATATAAAGCAGCTCTATATAGATTTAAGTTTTTTATTAAAAATAATACCTATTTTAACTATAAAATTATTATTAATATTATATAAATCGGTAACCGCGATATCTTTTATATTATTAATTTAAAAATATTATTTTAGACTATGTTTTTTAATTTAATATCTATATAAAAGGTATAAATAGCTCTTATATAATACTAAATTAATACCTATTAAGATTTTTTAAATTTTATTATATATAATCTAGACACTAACTTTACATTAGAAAAATTTAAAAATAATATATAAATTATAGAAACAGAGTATTACTAAATACTAGTAAAAATTTACTAAATAGTTAATAAGATTAAAAAAGTATACAGCCTATTACAGCGAGTTTTTAATATTTTAAAAAATAAAATTAGATATTATATAAATAATAAAAATATTTTTTAAATAACTATAAAAGTACTAAATAATATTATAGGCCTAAGTAGCCTTATACTAATACTTTTTATTTTTAGCGCCTATTTAAAAATTAATATAATATCTCTACTATTACTAGATATTATTATATAGGCTAATACTATCTATAAAGTTTTAAGGGCCCTATAAACTAATTATATAAAGCTTATACTAAGCTATATAATTAATATACGTAATAGACTAAATCTATAAAAGACTCTATTTCTTTTTATTAGATTAGAGGTTCTAATTTAAAAAAAAAATGATAAATAAATTTATACGTACTATAGTTAATTAACGGACTAGATATTATTATAAATTTAAAAAATAGCCTACGAACTATAAAATAGATATATATAAAACTATATTACTATAAATTTTTTTTATATAATAACCCCCTAGCTGTAGAAGAGGAGAATATAATTATATAATTTAAACCTAAAAAGCTAAGAAAGTAAGATTGCCTAAAATAGAACTATATAGTAAAAACTTTTATAATTTAAAAAGAAAAGCTTAACTTCGTACTAGTAATAAAGCTATACTAAAATAATATTATTATAATACTTAAAGCCCTATTTAAGGAATCTAATTATATAAAAATTAATTCTTTTATTATAAATAATATTTTTAAGTCTATTATATATAATTCTACTATTTATATAAGCCGTATATTTAATCTTAGAATAGTACGGGAGGTTAAAAATAAAAATATAATTTTATATAAAATATTTTACTATATACTTACTAGCTACTCTAATAATAATAAATAGTTTATTTTTATATAGTTACTAACTATCTAAAAGATAAGCTAAAAACTTATCTTAGCTTTAGGCGTAATACTTTTTAAATTATATAATATAAAGTATAAATTATGTAATATTACTTAAATATATATATAATTTAAAGATTTACTATTTTATATACTATACGTAAAACCTCTAAAAGAGATAAACTATCTTTTTCCCTTTAGTATAATCTTTTAAATCGTACGCCCCCTATATAATATAACTAAATTAGATTTATACTAGTTTAAAATATACTATAACTACTATACTAAAAGGCTAAAGATATTCCCCTCTATATATAATCTATACCTACTTATAATAAAAAAAAAGTAGAGACTTTTAGCTTAATAGATATATAAATAAATAATACTTTAAATATTATTTTACTTACTTTTTCTAATAGAGAAAAAAATAAACTATAAGCTATAAAGTTTTATATAAAAAATAAGTTATTTTTTTTTATATATAAACCTCTAAAGTTTTATAAAATAAAAATTACTCTAAAAAAAGATAGAATAATTACTATAATTTAAAAAAAATAGAGTAAAGACTTTTATATAATAAATTTAACTAATCTAAAAGCCTAATAGTAGTATATTAAATAGCGTATAAAAAATATATATATTACTTTTATCTATTAATTAAAAACTATATTTAACCTCTTTATAGTTATATAAATAAAAGAGCTTACTATATTAAAAGTAAAGACACTAAATAAGAGGATTAAGTAGTAAATTAAGAATATAAAAAAAGGAGTCTTATATATTCTACTAGACTTTTAATATATAAAACTTTTTATTTTTATAAATAAATTTTTTATAAATAACTAAGATCTTAGCTTATAGTTTAGATATTTTATTATTTTTAAAATTAAAAATTATATAAACACTAAGTTTACCGTATATAATAATATTATTTATTTAAATTTAACTAAATATAAATAAGTTACGTAAAGTATCTTTACTAGTAAATTATATAAAATAGTTATAGGCTTTAATATAACTATTACTCTTAGTACTACTATTAATAAGATTTTCCCTATAATTAACCTTCTACTAGCCTTTATAATAATTTATATAGATTTAAAATCTCTATATAATTATTTTATTAAGCTTAGTATAATAAATAAGAAAAGACTTATAATAAATATTATATTTTTTTACTAATTATACGAGAACTGTAAGATTTCTAAAATATAATAGATAATAAAAAAGAATAATTCTATAAATACTTTTATAAAGAGTAAATTAAATAATTTTTTTATATAATTAGTATTTTCTAATACCCTCTTTTATAGTATTAAAACTTTAGTTAATAGGCTAAAGCCTATATAAGAGACCTAATAAAATATTTTATATATTTTTTATATTTTAAATTAGATATTACCTATCGTATAAATTACTTTTTAGTATATTTTTTTTTATATATATTACAGTCTTTCACTTTATCGTATAAAGATTAAAAAGAGAGAACTAATTATTTACGTATAGAAAAACATATAAAAAAATAAAATATTTATATAGTATTACTACAAAAAGAAAAGTTATTAGTATATATAAAATAGTTAATTTAAATAGATTGGCTAGTAATACGGAGCGTATAAATTATATAACTATAGTTATATAATTATATAATTTATACTACCGTATAGAACCCCTATTTAGCTATTATATAAATAGTAAAAAGGAAAGAGAATATAATTAAAATATAACTATTATTATTTATTATTTTATACTATTTTCTATTTACTATAATATTACAGACAACTATTACTCTGTATAAGTAGAGTATAGTTATTCTAATAAAGTTAGTATTAAAAATATTAATTAAAAAATTTAATTTATTAAATATACTAGCCTTTTATACGACGTAAATATAAAAATTAAAATAGTTTTTAATATAATTTAATTAATTATTATTATTAATAAAAGTCTATACTATACGCTGTAGGTTATATAATTTAATAATTAAATACTAGAAATAAAGGTATATATATACTCCTCTTTTTTTAAAACCACTTTTAGTTACCCTAAGCCACTACAGCTATACTATTTATTTAATTAGTATATAAATATAAATACTAAAATACTAACGTAGATATAATAATATAAAATATAAAAAGTATAGTTCTAATAATAGTATTAAAAAATTTTTTAAATATATAGTATTTATAAAAAAAAAATTATTATACTAATAATTTTAAACGTGCTATATAGTCTAGTATTTTATTTATAATTTTACCTATAGTTCTACCTTAAATAATAATAATTAATAAATACCCTATTACTATTTTAAAGTTATTACTCTACTATTATTATAATTATTATCTAGTAAGTTATTTATTAAGTTATTACTTTACTAACTATAAAATTTAAAAAATTTTATATTTAATAGGCTTTAGTTATAGCGTCTCTATTTTTACTTACTTATATTAAGTAAGAATATAGTGTATATAAAGTTAATATAGTTTTTATAAATAAACGTAAAGAAATATAATAGTATATTATAATATTTTTTAATTTTTATAAATCTATATCCCTATTTTTTTAAAAAAAAATAATAGCACTAAATTGTTTAATATATAAATCTATAGTTAATCTTCTTCTAAAAGTAAATAATTTACTCTTTAATAACTACTATATTATATAAATTACTAAATACTATTTATAATGCTATAACAAACTGTATTGGCACCGTATTGCCGTGCTCGTAAATACGTTCGACGGTGCAGCTGCATATGCGCTTGCTGAAGTTGGTTAGAGCTTGGGTAGCACTGAAGTGCTCGGACTAAGTTTAGCGTGCGGGACGTAGCGATACTCTCTCAGGACAGACTTCGGGCGCATGTAGAAAAGATATCATGGAAAGGCTATCAAACAAGCAGCCACTTTTGCCCAGGACAATTGCGAGAAGAAAAATCGAACGATGGCTAACCTCTGATGCCGTCTCCGTGTTGAGCGTGCAGGGTGGTGTCGTTACGAGGAAGCGCCCGCTGTGCGGGTAGGCGCAAGCCATCGTTCGCATGGAGCACAGCATTGGGGGAGACACGCATTCACTCAGTCTGGGTATGTGTTAGCTCAAGCTACAAAACGCAGTGGGTGGGGAAGAACTGGACAGCTCTTGGGAGTCGCAACTTGCCCAGTATTGAGCCAGAATGCACCAGATAACGGCCGACTATGTCGGGAATTCCCGCTAGCCTAGTGACGGATCTTGGATAGTCCGCCGTCGTATGATGAGTCCTGGGTAACAAGGAGACAGGTGAAGCAATATCAGGGCACTCACCAACTCATAGCGTAGGGACCAGCCTGCCTCCAATAGGCAGGCCAGTAAGCGCAATTCATCTTTTAGATGCCGTAGTTCATAATCCAACCTGTATCCCGGCCACCGGGCCTGCTGGAACCGTCCTGATGCCTCACAATCTTCCTTTGCTTCCTCGTTCTCGCCCCGTGCCAAGCCTTCGGCCGCGCACTCAATCCTCCATCTCATCCCCATCTCTGCCAGGACTCCTGCTCCTCCCCCTCCCACGCCCGCTGCCCCGCCTGTCGTCGCGTCCCCGCGCCTTATTCGTCGGCGGCGGCCGCACAAAGGCATAGTCGACCACGACCTTCTGCTCCAGGAGCTCCAGGCCGTTCCCTCCCTTCACGGCGCGCTTCGCTTCGTCGAGGGTAGGGTATTCGATGAGGCAGTAGCCCTGTGCACACAATCGTTAGTACCAGCGCCCTCACCACACGGCGTCGCGCATCGTACCTTGACGTAGCCCGTCCGCCTGTCCAGGTTCAGGTGCAGATTCTTGATGGTGCCGTACTCGCCGAACATGTCGTGCAGGTCCTCCTCGTTGGCTTCCTCGTGGACGTTGGTGACGATGATGATCCAGCCTTCGATGGAGCGGACGGCGGTGGCGCCGGCGGCGGTACGGGCGTCGCTGGCTTTGGGGTCGGCGGCGCGCGAGGGCGGATCGATGTCCATTTCGGTGTCGGCCATGGTTGCGGTGGTGGATTGTGTGGTGGGGAGAGCTGGGTGTGGTGTTGCGTCTGGCTGAGAAGCTCTCGTCTATATCCCAAGACGGTTAGCGCGGTTTTGGGGATGTCGGATGCCACGGCGCGGTCTTCACTACCACGGACGAGCGACTTGGCATGTTTCGTTCATCTTTGACGCCTCTTTTGCAGGCCCAACCGGCGCTGTTTTGTCCCGGTTATGCAGCATAGTAGTTGAGCGAGGATTAGGCGCTGGGTTGCGTTACGTTGTACGTCTTTCGCTTTCGTAGTACGCTGGGGTGCAAGCGAAAAAGAGTAATAAAAAAATTATCCTTTTTAAAAATATATATAAAATTTAATAATTAGCGTAAAACGGAGCAAATCATACCGTTTTAAAAAGAAAATGTTAGAGATTATTATTATAATTTTAGTTTTTACTTATTATATACAGGTAATAGATTAAAATTAGCTAAATATAGTAATTTTTTAAACTTTTTTTTAACGTTCGATAACTCTTTAGTTAGTATATATATTTAATAATATTTTTTATTTACTAGACTTAATTATAATAAGTTAAATTAATAAATTATAATAGTATTTAGTAATACACTTTTTATAATAAATAAATTTTTTTTAAAACTAATTATATATTTTATTATATACCTAAACTATTATATAGTATATATATTTATATATTAATCGAACAAAAGGGTGTGGCTATAGTAGTTATCTAGGCGACTAAAAGGGGTTTTAAAAAAGGAGGAGTATACGTATACCTTTATACTTAATGTGTTAAAAAAGTATTATATATTATTATAAGGTTATTTTACCTACACTTATAAGTATTTTGTAATTTTTTTTATTATTACTAGATTTATTTTTATATTTATCTTTTTTTAATAAAAAATTTTTTACTTTTTATATAAAGACTACTTAACTTTTTAAAAAAAAAATTTTATACTCTAAGCGATCTAATAATTAATTCTTTAATTCCTAACTAGTAAATATACACTAGTTAAATAATTTATACTAAAATTTAATTAATTAACTACTTAGGAATAGCTTCTTTTCTATATAGATATAATATAATACTAATTAGGTTAGGTCGCTATACTAACCTAATTAGAAATTTAAACTGAACTAAGTCTATTTAGAAAAATAACTAGTCTAATTAAAAAATATATATAAATATAATAAAATTAAGTCTACACTCTTAGAATTAATTAATTAATTAATTAATAGATTAAAGTAGAAATATATAAGATTTAAACTCGTAATTTATAATATTACTATTATAGATAGTTAGGTATATTATTTACTAAGATATATATCCTTACTCCTATATTTATCTATTATATTTACTTATTTATATATATATATATATATTTTAATTTTATTACTAAAATTCTTTTTACTAATATTTTTATATTTTATTACTATAATACTTTTAAAATAATAGTTACTATTTTAACTTTTTATCTAATATAACTACAGTTATTTTAATTATTAAATATAATTAAAAACTATTACTTATATCTATAAATATAATTTAAATTAGTATTTAAAATAATAATTTTAACATCTTTAAGATCTTTAAAATTTATAAAATTCTTAATAATTTTAATATTTAAAGTTTTTTTTACTACTATAACTATATATATTAATAAAAATAATAACTATTATATTATAAATACGTAGTATATACTTATCTATTTTTATTATAAAAGTATAATATATTTTTTTACGTTTATCCGTAGGAGTGGTATTAACTTAGTATACACTATATTCTTACTTAATATAGATAAATAGAATAGAGGCGCTATAACTAAAGCCTATTAAATATAAAATTTTTAGAATTTCGTTATAGCTAGTAGAGCGATAACTTAATAAATAACTTATTAGACTATAGTAGTAATAATAGCAAAGTAATAACTATAAAATAGTAATAGTTTATTATAAGTAAAACTATAAAAACTATATATAGCGCGTTTAATATATAGCGCGTTTAAAATAGTAAATATAATAACTTTCTCTCTTTTTTATAAATACTATATATTTAAAGTCTAGAAATCTTTTATTATTATTATTATATTTATAATATCGGCGTTTTAGCGTTTAACTATTAAGCCGGATAATTTACAGCGTATAATTTAGGCTTTTACTAATAATAATAACTAGCTAAATTATATTAAAGACTATTTTAACTTTTATTTTCGCGTAGTATAACTAGCTAGTCTATTTAATAGGCTAGATTTTTTAGTTAATATTTTTAATTCTAATTTAATTTTAACGCGCCTCTTCTTACTTAAGTAAAATATTATTCTTAATTTTAATAATACCTATAAAGACTACGAAGTTTAATTTTACCTATATAAAAATATAGTAAAATTTATAAAAAGATAATAAAAAAAGAGTTATACTTTCTTATTTAAGGTAAAGAACGGCAGCAGTAGTAGTAGTAGTAGTAATATTTTAATAATAATAAAAAAATTTTTTTTAAAGCAGTAAAGGAAGTAAAACTTTAGTAAAAAAAGCTTATTAAAGTAGTTAGAATTATTTAGGTACAGAAATATACGTACGCGTAAAAGTAGAATAAGTAATAATAGTAAAAAAAGAGTATATTATAGTACTATAAAATAGTTATAAGAGTTTACTATTAAAGAAGTTAGTAATTATTATAAAAAAATTAAAGAATCCTATAGGGAGTACTATACTATATTTTAATATTTTAATTACTATCTATCTAAAAAGGTTATAGGTTATTAGCGCTAGTAAAAAAGTCGTTATAGTTACTATATAAAAAGCTTATTAAAAGTTAATTAATTACGTAATATAATAGAAGTTTAAATAGCTAGTCTAGAGTTGCGTAATATTACGGTAATAACCCTAGGGGAGGAAAAGGTATAATATATAATTATTAAAACTAATATATTATTTTAGATTTTATTACTTATAAAAATAAAACTTTTTAGTAGTATAAGATAAATAACTACTATAGAAAACTATTACTTACTTTTTTAACTGCCTTTTCATATAATAAAATAGAGATTATTTTTAATTTTATTACTTTATATTTTATCTATATATAGATAGTATAGCGTTTAATAATAATTAATATAATTTATAATTATATCTTCTCTTTTATTAATAATATAATACTAAATATATTTATACGTTTATTTAGTCTACGTATTACTATACCTATTTATATATATCTTCTAAAACTTTTAAATTTTAACTAGTATATAAAAGTACTATAAATCCTTTATTATTAATTATTATTTTTTTTATTATTTTTTATTTTTTACTATTTACGTATTACTCTATAGGCTCTAAGTATTAAGTTTAAAACGTTTTTATTTTTACTATTTATACCTCTAGTAATATTTTATATTACTATATTATATACTCTAAACTACGTATTTTTAATATAAATATAATATTAACGTATTATTTTTTCTCTATTTTTTATAGCTAATATAGTACTAGACCTATTACTTTTTATTACTATTATTATTATTATTACTGTTATTATTATATTTGTATATTAATCGAACAAATAGTGTGGCTATAGTAGCTCGGGGCGACCAAAAGGGGTTTTAAAAAAGGAGGAGTATGTGCATGCCTTTATATTGTTATTATTATTATTATTACTGTTATTATTATTATTATTACTATTATTATTATTATTACTATTATTATTATTATTATTATTATTACTATTATTATTACTATTATTATTATTATTATTATTACTATTATTATTATTATTATTATTATTACTATTATTATTAGGGTAACTATACTCTACTTATACGCAGTAATAGTCGTCTGTAATATTATAAAAACTAAAAAATAGTACAAAATAATAAATAATAAATAATAATAATTATACTTTGATTATTAATATTCTTTTTTTACTATTTATATAATAACTAAATAGGGGTTCCGTACGCTAGTATAAATTATATAATTATATAATTATAGTTATATAATCTATACGCTCTGTATTACTAGTAAATCTATTTAGGTTAATTACTTTATATATACTAGTAACTTTTCTTTTTACAGTAATACTATATAAATATTTTATTCTTTTATATCTCTTCTTATACGTAAATAATTAATTCCCCTTTTTAACCTTTATATAATAAAGTAAAAGACTATAATATAAAAAAAAAAGAAATATACTAAAAAACAATTTATATAATAGGGGATATTTAATTTAAAATATAAAAAATATATAAAATACCTTATTAGTCCTCTTATACAGGGTCTAGCCTATTAATTAAAGCTTTAATACTATAAAAGAGGGTATTAAAAAATACTAATTATATAAAAGAACTATATAGTTTACCTTTTATAACAGTATTTATAGGATTATTTTTTTTTACTATTTATTATACTTTAGAAATCTCGCAGTTCTTATATAATTAATAAAAAAATATAATATTTATTATAAGCCTTTTTTTATTTATCGTACTAAGCTTAATAAAATAATTATATAAAGATTTTAAATCTGTACAAACTACTATAGGGGCTAGTAAAAAATTAATTATATAGAAAATCTTATTAATAGTAGTACTAAGAGTAATAACTATATTAAAGCCTATAACTATTTTATATAGTTTACTAGTAAAAATACTTCGCGTAACTTATTTATATTTAATTAAATTTTAATAAATAATATTACTATATATAGTAAACTCGGTATTTATATAGTTTTTAATTTTAAAAATAATAAAATATCTAAGCTATAAACTAAAATCTTAGTTGTTTACGAAAAATCTATTTATAAAAATAAAAAGTTTTATACGTTAAAAGTCTAATAAAATATATATAACTCTTTTTTTTACGTTCTTAATCTACTATTTAATCTTTTTATTTAGTGCTTTTACTTTTAATATAGTAAGCTCTCTTATTTATATGGCTATAGAGAGGTTAATTATAGTTTTTAGTTAATAAATAGAAGTAATATATATACTTTTTATATACTATTTAATATACCGCTGTTAAGCGTTTAGATTAGTTAAATCTATTATACGGAGGCTTTTATTCTATTTTTATTAAATTATAGTAATTATTCTATTTTTCTTTAAAATAATTTTTATTTTATTAAACTCTAGAGGTTTATACGTAAAAAGGAATAACTTATTCTTTATATAAAACTCTATAATTTATAATTTATTTTTTTCTCTACTACAGAAAGTAGATAAAATAATATTTAAAATATTATGTATTTATATACCTATTAATCTAAAAGTCTCTATTCTTTTTATTATTATAAGTAGGCATAAATTATATATAGAGGGGAATATCTTTAGCCTTTTAGTATACTAGTTATACTATATTTTAAACTAGTATAAACCTAATTTAGCTATACTATATAAAGGGCGTATAATTCGGAAGATTATACTAAAAAAAAAAAATAGTTTATTTTTTTTAGGGGTTTTGCGTATAGTATATAGAGTAGTAGATTCTTAAATTATATATATACCTAAATAATATTGCGTAATTTATACTTTATATTATATAATTTAAAAAGTGTTATACCTAAAGCTAAATTAAGTTTTTAGCTTATTTTCTAAATAGTTAGTAACTATATAAAAATAGACTATTTATTATTATTAGAGTAGTTAGTAAGTATATAGTAAAATTTCTTGTATAGGACTATATTCTTATTTTTAACTTTTTATACTATTTTAAAATTAAATATATAGTTTATATAAATAGTAGAATTATACGTAATAGGCTTAAAAATACTATTTATAATAAGGAAATTAATTTCTATATAATTAGATTCCTTAAATAGGGCTTTAAATATTATAATAATATTATTTTAGCGTAGCTTTATTACTAGTATAAAGTTAAGCTTTTTTTTTTAAATTATAAAAGCTTCTACTATATAGTTCTTTTTTAGGTAATTTTATTTTCTTAACTTTTTAAATATAGGTTGTATAATTATATCCTTCTTTTCTATAGCTAGGGGGTTATTATGTAGAAAAGATTTATAGTAGTATAATTTTATATATATTTATTATATAGTTAGTAGGCTATTTTTTAGGTTTATAGTAATATTTAGTTTATTAATTAATAATAATACGTATAGACCTATCTATTCTTTTTTTTCTTTAAATTAGAATTTTTAATTTAATAAAAAGGGGTAGAGTCTTTCGCGGATCTAGTTTATTATATATATTAATTATATAGTTTAGCGTAAGCTTTATATAATTAGCCTATAGGGCCTTTAAAGCTTTATAAATAATATTAGCCTATATAATAATATTTAGTAATAGTAGAGATATTATATTAATTTTTAAGTAAGCGCTAAAGACGAGAAGTATTAGTATAAAACTATTTAGGCCTATAATATTATTTAATATTTTTATAGCTATTTAAAAAATATTTTTATCGCTTATATAATATTTAATTTAATTTTTTAAAATATTAAAGACTTGCTGTAATAGACTATATACTCTCTTAATTTTATTAACTATCTAGTAAACTTTTATTAGTATTTAGTAATACTCTACTCTTATAATTTATATACTATTCTTAAACTCTTTTAAAGTAAAATTAGTGCCTAAATTATATATAATAAAATATAAAGAACTTTAGTAAGTATTAATCTAGTATTATATAAAAGCTGCCTATACTGTTTATATAAATATTAAATTAAGAAAGGTAATAGCCTAAAATAATATTTTTAAGTTAATAATATAAAGGATATCGCGGTTACTAATTTATACGATATTAATAATAATTTTATAGTTAAAATAGATATTATTTTTTATAAAAAACTTAAATCTATACAAAACTACTCTATATATTTAGTAGTAGTAATATAGTTTTTAAATTTACTCTAGTATAGTAAAGTTAATTTTATAGTTTATATTATAAAATAGTTTATAAAGTTATTTTATATAAGAGTATCTAAAGCGTTTGTAGAGTTTATAGAGTTTTTTTTTAATAAAAAATAAAATAGCTTCTATACGGCTTATATTAAAAAATAAATATTTTTACTTATATATAACTAGAACTATTATACTATTATTATATATAATAACGTCTAATATATTATTAAAATATACTTTTATATAGTTAGTATCTGCTAAAAATAATAAAAAGAGTATTAAAGTATCTAAAATATAATAAATTATTATACTAATTAAGTTCTTAATCCGTACGGTACTAAAAGTATATATTAATATATTACCTCTAAAGCTAATTGTAGTTTTTTTTAAAGTCTAATTAATTTTTATACTAGAGTTTTTATAAACGTACGCTTTAAACTAGTTTTTATTAATTATTAAGAATTTAGTTATACTTATATTTTAAAATTCGCCTTAGTACTGCGTACGGTACTTTCCTTTAAAAATAAATTATTTAACTATTTTCTCTTTATTTATAGAAAATATATCTTCTACTATTATATAATAAAGAAATAAAGTAATAGTAAGATATTAAACTACTTTTTTCCCTTTTTAAGAACTAAAGTTAAATATAGTTTTATTTTTTTATATTATTATATAAGGATTCTTCGAAGTCTTAAATATAGAGAGTAATATTACCTTAAAAAAATAGTTTCTTATAAAGGTTTTTATATATTATAATATACTAGTTGCGTACTCGGACCTTATTTTATATAAAATAGTTTAATAACTAGTATTTTTTCTTATAGTAGATAAAATACTTCTTCTTTTTTATTACTAAAGTTATATTTTTAAATCTCTAAAAGGGTTATTATATATAAAAATAAAATTATTAGTACTAGAAAAGTCTATTTTTATTATTAGTATACTTTTAGTTTATATAAAAGGTCTCGTGTAATATCTATAACTAAATATAATATATATATTAGTAATTTATATTAATCTATAATATAGATTTTAAATTATTTAGTAGTCTTTTATATATAAGCTTTAATAAAAATAGAGCCTATTTAAATTCTAGTTAGTCTTTATATACTTATATAATTACTATATAAAGTAATACTTTTTTTTAAACTAAAGGCCTAGAACTCTCTATATTAGAGTTAACTTATTAATTATTACTTCTAAAGCTTTATATAGAGTTTTATTAAGGTTTTTTTACTTAAATTATATAAAAGTAATAGTAGTTTAATTAGTTTAATACTAATTATAGTTAATATATATATTAAAGTAGTAGTTTAACCTATTATATAACTATTTTTATAAGTATTTTAGGCTAATATTATATAGGTAAAACTAGCCCGCGTAATTTTTTAAAATATTTAAGAAAATAATAGTATACTATAATTTTTAGATATTAATTCTCTAGTAAAGCTTAATAAAAATATAAGTCTTATTAGCTAAGATATTATATAGGCGGCTAGTATAGTTATTTACCTTTTTTTATATTTTTTAAAATATAATTATTTTTTATAAATTAAGTTTTTCTAGCGGTATATCCCGTATAGGTAAAAATTAAAATATTAGATTTTAGTAAGTAGCATATAAAAGTTAAAAAATAAGTAAATAACTAATTATTAATATTCCGTACCTAGTTTTTAGGGGAAATAGTAATATTTTAAGGTTATATAATAGTAGATATATTAAGTATTATAGTTTACTATTATATATATCTAAAGGCGGTGCTAGGGTATATAAATTATATAAAGGCTAGGGTTATTTAGATTTATATAGTTTATATCTATACTTATATAATATAGACCTAAAATTCTTTAGATAATACTAGTATAGTAAAATTAATTACTTATATAATATATATTGGCTTTCTTACTATATAGAAGGTATAGCTAGAGTATATAAAATATTTAACTATTAGCTAAAAATTTAAAAATTTAAGCTTAATAGCTTCCGTGCGGATTATTTTATAATAGTAATTAGACTTGCTATTAAACTTCTTAATTTTGTATAAAAATTTTTAACTTCCTAATATTCTTTTATAATTTAAAGGAGAGTTTATATAGTATTTTATAGTATTTTTTATTATTTATTTATTAGAGATTATACGCCATTATCTTATAAGATTTTTAGTAATTCTCTTTAAAATACTTATTTAAGTAATATAAAATAGCTATAGTTTTATCTAGTAAATAAATTATAGTATAAAATAATTAGACTTTAGCTATCTTTTTATTTTATATAAAGTCTTATAATAACGCAGCTAACGTACGTATTAAGTTATTTAGTAAATAGATTATTTAAAATATTTAAATCTTCTATCTAGTATTATAACTTAGTTTAGTCTTTAAGCACTTGTATAAAGATATTATATTCTTAAATATATCTTTTCTATAATAAATCTAGATCCGTCTCTATTATATACTCTTTGCCTTTTCTTATAAAGGAAGCCTCTTTTAGTACTATTATATTATTTAGTTTATATAATTAGTTATATAGTTTTAGCTTATAGTACTAGCGCGTTCGTATAAAGTAGTTTAATTTAAAAAAAAATTATCTTTATCTTTTGTGCGGATAAGAGTTTAATAAAATATATAATTTAATACACTCCCCTCTGTCTATAGATATAGGAAAGAGTTATATAATATATAAGATTATTTCTACGTAGTATAAGTTTAATAATAATTTAACCTCTCTATACACCCTCACTAATTTATAGTAAATAAAGAAATCTAATTAACCACTAGTAATAGAGTAGTTAAATAAATTAATTAACTAACTACTAATTAGTATTAGGATAACTATACTCTATTTATATAGAGTAATAGTCGTCTATAATATTATAGGAAATAGGAAATAGTATAAAATAATAAATAACGAATAACGATAGTTATATCTTAATTATTAATATTTTTTCTCTACTATCTATATAATAGCTAGATAGGTGTTCTATACGCTAGTATAGATTATATAATTATATAACTATAGCTATATAATCTGTATACTCTGTATTACTAGTAAATTTATTTAGGTTAATTACTCTATATATAATTATTATTATTATTAGTATTATTATTATTATTAGTATTATTATTATTATTAGTATTATTATTATTATTAGTATTATTATTATTAGTATTATTATTATTATTACTATTATTATTATTATTACTATTATTATTATTATTACTATTATTATTATTATTACTATTATTATTATTATTACTATTATTATTATTATTACTATTATTTTTACGTTTATTCGCACTACTAATTCTAGATTTTTTAATTTTATTACTTTTATTATTATTAAAGTTATAATACTACCTATTATATACTAATTATTTATAATTATTTAAAAACGTTATATACTAAGTTTAAAAAACTTAGTATTTACTTTATATACTATAGAGGGATAATATTACAAAATTTAAATTAAAAAAGTTACTGTTTTTAAAAATTAATATAAAATTAATTACTAAGTCTAAAAATACGTAAATTATATTAGTTTAAAGAAAATATTTAGGAAATTTGTATAAGGATTTTAGATACTACTTATTAATTATCTATAATAAATTAAAATTACCTAAACATAGTAATTTTTTAACCCCTTTTTTATATTTATATAACTTTTTAGTTAGTGAATATATTTAACTAAAATTTTAACTATACGCTTTTAGGACTAGTATAGGTTACGTAATAAGAGTTTTAAAGTATATTAGTAATCTAATAATATAATTATATTAATAATAAAAATTTAGCCTATGCTTATATAATTACTAATTACGTAATATATTATTAATATTATAGTATATTATAATATCTTTTAACTTTTATATATATTTATATACTAATTAAATAAATAATGTGGCTGTAGTAGTTGTATTAGTAACTAAAAGAGAATTTAAAAAAAAAAGAGTATATATATACCTTTATATTTAATATATTAAAAAATTTAGATACGACTAGATTAAAAAAGATATAGCGCCTCGCGCTAGCGCGCTTAGTATACCCCCCTAAAAAAAATATTAAGTTAAAAAAATTAAAAAGTTTAGTACGGACAATGTATTCTTTAAAGAAAATATATATAAATAGTAACTATTACTACTACTTATATATTTTTTCTTTATCTTTTCTTATAGTTAATACAGCTAAACTTAAATATTTATTAAATTAAAAAAATATACTTGCTAAAATATTTTTTAAAATATTATTTAAAATTCCTTCTGCTCCTCCTATACTTATCTTGGTAGATATTATACTTATTAAGATTAATCTTAACACGCCTACTACGTATATATAAACTATTCTTACTATATTCTATCTAGATAGTAATATATAATAAGTCCTTAATAATATTATTAAGTATACTACTACTATATATAACGTAATTACTTACTAGTTTTATAAAAGTACTAATTATTAATTTTACGCAATATTAAATAATTAATATAAAAATAAAAGCGTAACGCTATTAATAGTAAAAGTAATAGATTTTAAGAATCTAAAGTTAGTTATAGTAGTCTATATAAAGGTAAAAGTAATAAAAGTAAAAATAGTAGTACAATACTAGTTATAAAGAATAAAAAAAGGATAGTACGTTAATTTTAAATTTATAATAAAAATACGTAGCCTAAAGTATAAGGTATAATTATATAAAATACTACTAGGGGTACTAGCGGTAAAGGTAAAAATAGTATAAAAGTAAATATAATAAAAAATTTAGGGTATTTCTGTATAGTAGTTAATATTTAAAAATTTAAGGGGGTTTATATATATATATTTCTTTAGTGCGTAGGCGGGCTAGCGTATTTAATATTATAGTTATCTTTATAGGTAAGGAAAGATTTATAATTATAAATAAAAATATTAACTATTATTAAACGCTATACTACTTGTATAGACGGAGTAAAAAGTAATAAAAATAAATATAACCTCTATTTTATATAAAAATAAAGTTAAAAAAGTGACCGATAGATTACTATAGTAGTTATTAACTAACTTTTATAAACTTAAAGTTCTATTCTATTAAAATAGTACTAAATTGTTTAAAACTTAAATATAAAATAAATATACTTTTTAAAGTAAATAATTCTCCTTCTTTAATTGCTACTATTTTAAAAATATCTTTTACTACTATTTATAAAGCGTTAAGATGTATTAAAAAGTAAGAATAAAATTATAATATAAAAAAAGTTTATAAAGGGGGTATAAAAAAGTTAACTAAAAGAGATAAAAGAGTTATTAATAAAGACTTAACTAAAAGTTCTAAAAAGAAAAATAAAAGAATTCTATTAGAAAATAATCTAAATATTATAAAAAAATAATTATAAAGGGTTTTAAAAGAGGAGGGTTCCTCTATTATTATAAGTAAAAAAACACTAATAATAAATAAAGAAAATACAAAAAAAAAAAGTAAAATACGTTAGAGAAAATATAAAAAATATAAATAATATAGATTTAAATAAAATAATATTTTCTAATAAGTTAGTTATATAAAAGAGATAAAAGAATAGACAATATTATAGAAAAAGGGGTAATAATAAAGTTAAAAAAGAACTAGCTATTAGCTAATTATAAAGTAAGTTATTTTAACTTTTTAAAATATTTAAATATATAACTTTTTATATATTTTTAAGTTATAGTTTTAGTTTTTTAGTTTTTAATATTTATTATATTAATTATTTTATAGGCTAAGATCTTACCCTATAAGTTTAGGGTGTAATTTAGATAAGTAAAAGAAGTAATTTAGTGTTTATTAAAATACCTAATAATAATACTTCTTTTACTAGTAAGGACTATATAAATAAAGTCCTTAATCCTATAGTTAAACCGAATATAAAAAGGGTTAAGTTATATAAAGTTTTTTTACCCCTTTTTTATTACAGGGGGGAGAACAAAAAAAAGACTAATTAAAAAACATATCTTTTTTAAAAATTAATATAAAATTAATTACTACGCCTAAATATACCTGAATAATACCGTTTTAAAGAGAAAATAATAGCGATTTATCTAAGGGTTTTAAGTACGGTATATTTATTACCTATAATAAATTAAAATTACCTAAAGTTAGCAATTTTGCTAACTCCTTTTTTAGGTCCCTATAACTTTTTAGTTTTTTTTTATATCATAAAGTTGCTATTAGTAACTACTTAATTAGGAAGAAAAGTACTATATATACTATATAACCTAATAACTAAGTCTTAAAAGGTACTACGCTAAGTCTAATTAAAAAAGATAGTACTAAAATAGACACGTAATAACTACTTAATAGTACTTAATAGTATTATAGCTTAGTATAGTTTATTACTTTATATAATAACTTATACTTGCGTATTTACTATTATAAACTAATACTAAGTAGGTATTTATAAAAAAAGAAATATTAATATATTATAACTATAGTACGCGTTGCAGTATCTAAAGTACTATTTACTAATAATAATATACTACTATTTTATAATTAAAATACGCGCTCCTAGTACGTTAAAAAATAGAATTTTAGTAAAATATATATACTACACTTACTCTAGCCTATACTATAAAGTATAATATATTTTTTAAGCTTTTAAATTAAACTAAATAAATAAAAAATATAAAATAGTAAGTATATTTAATATAGTTACTATACTACTACCTATTTTTACAAATAACCCGTAAAAGTTTATACTTAAATAAAATAATTTTATTTATATAAACGCAGATTTAACTGTGTATAAAAAGAAATTATAATATTTTATAAAAAAGTTAAAAATTTACCGTTTAGGTATACTACTAAATAAAAAAATAATATTAAACCTACTATAGCTATATTACTATATTAAGTAATTAATAAATAGGGGTAAGTTACTTATTATTAATCATAACGCTAACGCTAATAATTATAGAGTACTAAAATAAAGAGACAGTATAGTTTTTTAATAAGTAACTTAATATATTAAAGTCTATAGTCTATAGTATAAAGAGTGTATATAATTTTAACTAGGGTAATATTATAAAAAGATGCCTTAGAGCTTATATTATTAGTTTATAAAACTCTTTAGAATAAAGAATTTATTCTCCTTTATATATATATATTACAGCTCTTTAGCACTTTTTTTTATAAAAGTAATTCTAACTCTTTAATTTTAAAATCTAGTAATTTCTAGCTTGTTTTTTCTTTATAGTTATAAGCCTTTTTTTTTTTTTTTAAATAAGCCTTTAATTAAGGCTACCTAACTATTTAAGGAAAGTGCTTTATCTCCTAAGTAAACTAATAACTAGCTCTTTAATTCCTAAACTAATATATAGGTTATATTACTAAATAGTTATATTAAATTACTAGTCTATTACCTAATTAGGCCTAGTTCGCTACGCTAAGCCTATTTAGGAATAGATTTTTATCTCGTCTAACTTTAGATAGTAATTTAGCCTAAAATACCTCTAAATATAACGCGTTTTATATAGGGATTTTAGCTTCTTTATAATTTTATATTAATTTTTTAGTAGTATCCTGTACTTTTAAAAATTTTACTTTTTACTAGTAAAGTAGGCGCGTTTAAAGAACGCTGTAATAAAGAGAGGAATTAAACCCCTAATACTTAAGAAGACCTTAAAAATTTAAGGAATCTTAGTATTTCTAGGTATATGCCTACTATGCCACCCCGCCAGTTATAAGCCTAGTATTTTAGGAGTAAAAGAAGATTCTCCCTATATACTTAATTATTAAAAATCCTATTTTCTAAAACTCTAATTAATTTTTTAAGTCTTTATTTAAAAGCTTTTAGTTTTATAGACCTAGTAAGTATTATTTTATTTATATACTAATAATAATCTATATCTTTAGTTATTAAACGCTTAGTAAGCCTTATAACTAATAATTTTTTAAATATTATAATAACTAAAACTATTTTATTTTTTTTAACTAATAATATCTTTTTTACTAATTCGGCGAGCTAGCTAACTTAGTATATATAATTTAAAGTATAGTATATACTTTACTATATTTAGAATTTTATTAATCCTAACCTTAAAAACGTTAATAATTTTAATAATTTTTTTTAAATACTAGAGCTTCTATATATTACAAAAGTATCTAAAGCTAAAATTATAAAAATCTATTATAACTATACTATTAAGATAACTATACTATTAAGATAACTATATACTAAGCCTATTTAACTAATTATACTACTAAAGTAAACTAAGTAATAAATATCTAAAACTAAATTAGTATAATAGTAACTCTAAAACTTATAAGTATTATCTTAACGTACTATACTATTAAGCGGGATATCTTAATTTACTTAATTATTTATTTTTTTAAATAAAAGCTTTTAACTACTAACGCGGTAGCTAAGAATATTATATAATAATAATACTATACTTATTTAAAGAAAGTAGAGTACGGAAAAATAGCTCTTAAGTTATAATATTATAAATAAAAAGCTTTTTATATAAAAAGAGAGGTATATAAGCTTAATAATATTTAAAATAAGCTAGCTATTACCGACTTTTTTACTACTATTAGTAAAAAATTAGTACTTAATTAAATAAAGCAGATACGTATAACCTAAATTTAATCGAAAAGTAATAAGTACGCCTAGACGACGATCCAGGGGTACGAACGCAGTGAGGGAACTCTGTTGGGTACTAAACCGTGTACGCAATGAACCTAAATTTAAAAATTAATACTTAAAAATAAAAAGCTTTTTTTAATAAAAGTAGAACGGATTTTTTAAGTAATATTATAAAATAAAATTACTTAATTAACTACTAAAAGCTTTAGAATTTTTATATTACTTAATAAATAAAGCCTATCTTTTTAATTAAATAGCTTATAGCTAAAAAATAAAATTAACTTATACTAGTACTTTTATAGATCTAAAACGTACTATTAAAAACCTATTAAGTAGTATTATCTATAATTAGTTTTAATAAATACTTATACTAGTCGGACTACGCTGCTCTCTAAAAAGAATAAAAAAAAACTTCTTAAGTATTTTAAACTTAATAAATTTACAGCTCTTTATAATATATTTAAATAAAAGAGATAGCTTAAAGGAAATACTATATAAAATAAAAGGTCTAATAAACTAAAATTCCCTAGCTCTTTAGTATATATAGTTATTAATTTTTTACTTATTATAAATAGTAAATTAGAATAAAGTAATAGTATATATTTTATATAAAATTATAATATTTATATACTCTCTAAAAGTATTATTTTTAATAATAGTACCGCGTTATATTTTATAAATAATAAATTACTATTTAATCTACAGTCCTTTAAAAAAACTAATAATATTTATACTATTAAAGTTAAAATATAAGTTTTTTTAATCTCTAGTATAGGAATCTAAGTAATTAAAAATATTTTAAATAGTCTAAATAAAAATTTTATAGAAAATTTTATACTAAAAAATATAGCTATTATACAAGAATTCTATCTAATTATAGTATTTAAAGCTTACTTATATAATAAAAAACTTTAGTACTTAGACTTAAATAATATATTATATATAAAATCTTTAAAACAGAGTCTTATACTTATAATATTTACTTATAAATATAATTTTATATTTATTAAATATAAGTCTCTATTCTTCTATCTCTTAGTTTAGAGCGTAATACTAGTATATTAAAAGTTTTATTTATAGTATACGCATCCGCGTATTAATACTAAGAATATATAATATTAAAAAATAAAATATTTAGGTTAAAGAGCTTTATATACTCTAGTTTAAAGAGTAGAAAATATTTATATTTTAGGTACTACGCGTATATATTATAAGTAATATTTTTTTATATACGCGGCTTAGGTAATTTTTTAAAAATTAAAAAAAAAATTGCTATAACTATACTAGTATATTTTAAAAAATCTCTTTAATATACCTAAAAAAAAGCTTAAAAAGTAGTAAATATTATTAGTTAAGAATAACTATAGTAGGAAGGTTTTTATATAAAACCTATAAGTAAAATTACTTTTAAAGCTTATAACAGTATTTTTAAGCTTTATTATATAGATATATATTTAGTATAAACTTAAAATTATAAAAATTTTCTAAAATAATAATATCGTTACCTGTTTATAGTATAAAAAATTATACTTTAAAGAATAGATAGAAAAGCTTAGTATAAGTATAAAAATATTACCTTTTTATATATATAAGCTAAACGGCAGCGCTAAACGCGCTAGCTAAAAAATTATTAATAAAACTATTACTATAAGACTTAGTATAAACTTGCTAGAAAAATTTTAGTTAGAGATTATAAAAGTAATTATAGTATTTTATAATATTAGTTTAGTAGCTTCTAAAAGTATATTATTTTTAAATAAGTTCTTTTATAGCTAGTATAGACAGTATTTCTATTACTATAAATCTAAACTTATAAAATACTAAACAGTAAATCTACGCCTAGATTAAAATAATATATATACTTATAATTATTATATATATCTATTAAATAAGAATTGTATAGCCAGGCGTAATAAGCGTAGATTTAAAATAAATTTATAAGCTTATATTAGATATTTAATTAGTTACGTAGCTTTTAATATTTATAAAATATAAATACTATTACTTAACTAGGTTATTACAACGTATAATATTATATTTAATAAAACTTTTTTTTATAAGAGAACTAAGAATTAGTCTATTCTGTAGAAAGAGGCTATAAAGTTTATAAATATTTTTTATACTATTAAGGTTATAAATATAAGTAAAGCGTTTAATTAAATTTATAATACATAAGCCTATAACTTTAATAAACTAAAAATTAGTAAAAATATTATATAATTTAAATAATAATTTAAAGATACTTTAGCGTAAGCTTTATTTTATCCTTTTAGCTAGTTAGGTAAGTAAAGTTTTATATAAATAGTATATGTATAGGCTATTAATATAGTTAACTAATAACTATAAATCTATATATTATATAATATAAATATTAGTCTAATCTCTCTTTAGCCTACTTTAAAGTCTAAAAAACTTAAGAGTATAAACTTTAAAAAAAATAAATACTTCAGTATTTTTTATAGAGTATATTTTAGTAAAAGAGTAGAATAGTCTAAAATAAAAAGTTTATAAAATTTTTAAATAATAGATAAAAGCTCGTTTAATACTATTACTTAAATTAGTAATATAGAGCTCCTCTTATTAACTAAAATAATTAATACCCCTACTTATAGGACGCAGAGACCTATAAGGGACTATAACCTAACTATTTAATAAAGCTAAAAGTAATATAGATTAAATTCTAAAGATCGTAATAAACTAGGGGACAGGAATAAAAACCTACTTAGTATTTATATATTATTAAACCTTAATCTAGAGAGCAAACTATTATATAATATAAAATTTATAAGTATTTTACTAAATAGTATAGATAGCTCTCTCTAATATAATTTTATAAATATATTTATTTTTAGTATAAATCTTATACAGGAAAAGTATAAAGAGTTTATAATTATTAATATTATAGTTTAAGCTATTATATAGAATAGGGTTTTAAAAAAATAATATTATAAAATAAAACTTATATACACTAGAATAAGCTTTTAAAAAAGCTAGTAATATAAAAAGTAATTTTTTTAAATCTACTTAGCCCGCTCTTTTACTAAACTATATACAAAAAATTAAATATACTTTTTAAAAAGTAAACTTAGTAAGTAGTTATACGCTTTAAAAATACTAAATAACTACTTCTACTTAAGTAGGTATTTACCTATAAGTTTAATTAGAATTATTACTTTATAAAGTATAAAACTCGTTTTATTATTAAAAGTAACCTCTAGTTAAAAAATACGCTCTTATTAATATATACGATAATATTTATAGCGCGCTTCTTTTATATAGCTATAATAATTATAATAGAATTTAATCTAGAGATTTTATAGCTTAATATAATTAGTATGTTTCTTAATATACTAATTAACCCCTTAAATCTAGTATAGTATAAACTACTTAATAATTATATAAAGCTTAATTAAGCTCTATATAGCCTGAAAGACTTACTTATACTATAGTGTAAAAAATTTTCTAATACCCTAGCTAAGCTTAGCCTTATCTATTTAAAAAAAAAGTTTTACTTATTTTTTAATACAGATTATAAGATCTTTATACTTTTTTATATAAATAATATTCTACTTTTATACTATATAATTTATTAGTAAAAAGCTTTTAAACTGCGTAATAAGCTTTTAAAAATATATAAAATAGAGATACGCAGAACTATAAAATAATATTTTAAAATATAAGTAATTAGAAATTAAAAAAATTAAATAATTACGCTAATTTATAATTTATATATTAAAAAGATCGTAAAAAAATTTAAAATAGTTAATTTAGTACTTTTTTTACTAACGCTGTTATTATTAACAAAACTAGTTAAAAATAAAAGAGAAGTAATAAAAGCTAAAATTAAAATATATTAGAAGCGTATTAGATCCGTATTTTATATTACTATTATAATATAACTAGATATAGTATTTACTATATTAAAACTCTTTTATTTCTTAACTAATTTAAGTAAAAAGTATTTTACTATAATAGAATATATAATTACGTTTTTTTATAGATTATAGTTTTAAGTAATCTAATATAGGGTATATAAGGGCCTAAAACTTATAATTTATTTAGACGCTTTATTTATAAATAATTTAAAAAATAGATAATCTTTATATAGTTATATTATTATATTATTTAGGGGTATAATTATTTAGAAAACTATAAAGTAGGCTATTATTATAATATTAACTACTAAAGTAGAGCTCTTCGCGCTTAAATATATAAATAAAAAAATAATAGCTCTAAAGCGCGTGTTTAAAAAACTTATTCTAAATTTTAGAGCTACGTAGCGTATATTTTATAATAACTAATAAATAATTAGGCTAGTTATAGGTAAAAATAAGCGTATAACTATCTACTTATACTATATAAATATATAGAATATATAGCTGCGCTAAAAATATTTAAAAAAAAAGTTTTAAAATTAAATACTTTTAGATACGTAATATACTAGCTAATAGGTTAACAAAGCTTTTACTACTTAGTAATTTTAAAAATTAAAAAAGTAACTAAATTTTAAAAATATAAAAAAAAAATTACTAAAATAGATTTATAAAAAGTTATATAATAATAGGGCATAAAGCGTATTAAATTAAATATTAAATAGCTCTTAAGTTATTATTTATAATAAATAATTTAAAACCTTAATACTCTAAAACATTATATAGTAAAAGAGTAAAAAAATAATAAAATAATAAAAATTATATAATAACCTAATAGATATACTTAATAGATTAATAACTTTACTAGCTTATTAAACTTTTAAATAGCTTAAGTGTAGCGTAAAGTAATTTTATTAATAATATTATTTATAAAGTTACTACCTAAGTTTTATTTATTTTAATTATCTATCTAACAGCAGTTTATAATTTATTAAGTTTTATAATTTATAAGGTTTATATTAATAAAAATTACTAAAAGTAAATTAAAGGACTATACTTTTTTATAAGTAAACTTTTTTACCTTTTTACTATAGAGCGACTTATAATAAAATAGAAAGCGCTTAATAATCTCTTAAATATAATTAAGACTATAATAGTAAGTATATAATTTTTTTAAATTATCTAAATTAAAATATTAGTATATATATTAGTTTACAGCTATATCTACTTTTATACGTTTAATAATAAAAGTCTTATATTTTAGTATTATAATAATTTTTATTACTTTTACTAGACAGAGTACTACTTAGATAATAAAAATAAAATATAAGGCGCTTTAATTCTATAATCTATTAGTAATATAAAGTTATATAAATACTATTTAATAGTTCTAAAACTCTTTTAATTCTAATATAAAAGAATAAATAGAGCTTAAAAAAAACTGTAAACTAAAAAGCTTAAAATATCTTTTATTAATATTATTTTTATTTTTACGGCGTAATAAAGTCTATAAAATAAATAACTTACTATTTTTATTTTTTTTAGTATTTTTAAATTTACTCTTATTTATTATAAGGTGTAGCCTATTTTTTAAACTTAACCTAATAGAGCTTAAAAGAACTAAATTAAAAAGGACGCTAATAGTACTCTACGCTTAAAAAAATTAAATAAAAGGGATAGGCTAGATAAAATTAATAACTTCTAAAGTCTAATTAATTTTTTATTAGTATTAAACTTCCTATAAAAATATTATATACTTTTAAGCTAGCTTTTAAATAACTATTTAAGGGCGCGATATAGGTATTAGACTAAAAAAATTATTAAAATTATTAGGTAGTAGATTAAGAAGATTATTATTTAAAGCTTAAAGGGGCTATAGAGTTTTTTAAACTAAAAAAGCATACGCTTTATCTATTAAAGATAAAAAATAATTTTTATAAGCGCGCGATAATAAAGGGAAAAGTTTTTTTAAAAATTAAAAGATCTACAAAACTTCTTAATTAAAAAAAAAAATTTATTTATTAGAAATATAGAATAATTATCTAAAACTTATAATAGTTATATATCTTTTTATAAATAAAATAGTGATTCTTTTAAATATTATAATATAAAAATTTTTAGTTAAGTTACGGGAATTTCTATCTAAGAGTAAATAGTATTTTAGTTTTATTAAGCTGCCTATTATTAGAGCTTCTTACGCTTTTTATTTTTTTTTTTATTTACTTCTTTTTATAGAGCGTAATTATAAGCTAAAAAATAATAGTAAGTAAAGTACTAAAAACTAAAAGACTAAACTCTATTAGCTCTTTACTAATTTTAATATACTTAAGATATTTTAGATACTAATTACGCTTAATTAAATTTAAGTAATTAAATTTAGTTTTATACTAAAAATCTTTTATCGTATCTTCGAACTATTAAGTAAAAATTAGTAAAATTTTTTTAAAAAAAAATTAGAGATTAAAAATCTAGATAAACTCTAAAAAGTAAAAATTAAAAAAAGTATTATAGCTTACTATAGTTATAGTAATAGTAATATAAATAACTAACTTATAATACTTATAATAGTTAGGAAGCTTAAAGAGCTATTAAAAAAATTAGATAAAGGAGCTAAAATATAAAATAAATAGTATAAGAGCGCGCGAAAGTAATAATAAAAAATATAAAAAAAATAAAAATTATTTTAAAAAAGTTAGTAAAAAGAATATATAAATACTATTTATAGTGCTAAACGCTAGTGCGCCTATTATAATTAGTCTTTTATTTTAAAACTCTATTATTTAGTAACGCTACCTACCGAAAATCTATTTAAAAAAGCTTTTTTTAAAATTAATTTTATAGCTACTACGAGCTTAAAAGAATTAATTTTTATTTACTTAGATAGTTAAGCTATTTTTATTAGTTTAATTAGGGGATATATCGTAGAAAAATATTTTAAAGCTTATATTACTAGTTTATAAAGCTTTGTAGAATAAAGGATTTATTTTCCTTTATATATATATATTACGGCTTTTTAGCGCTTTTTTTTTATAAAAGTAGTCCTAACTCTTTAATTTTAGAATTTAGTAATTTTTAGCTCGTTTTTCCTCTATAGGTAATATAAGGTAAAAGTTACTAATATATAAAAAAATACTATAGCTTAATACTATAGAGGATATTTAGAGGTAAGTAAAAAGGGATTTTTAAAAAGAAAATAATAAATAGCTAGTATAAAAGAATATAAATAAATAGCTTAGTATATAACTAAATAAAATAAAATATTTTATATTAATTATCTTATTATAACTTTAAAATATTTAAGTCTCTATCGAGACTAAACTTTTTAATTAGTAAATATATTTAACTAAAATTTTAATTATATTATTCGAGGACTAGCGTAGGTTACGTAACTTAATTTTTAATAAGAATTTATTTCATAATAATAAATTTATATAATTAGTAATTACGTAATCTATTATTCATATTATAGTGTATTATATTTTATAACTTTAATAAACTTTAATTTCTATTCCTTTAAAATAGCGCTAAATCTTTTAAAACTTAAATATAAAGTAAATCTATTTTTAAAAGTAAATAATTCTTCTTCTTTAATTACTATTACTTTAAAAAAGTCTTTTACTACTATTTATAATCCTATAAGGTGTATAAATATATACACATACTCCTCCTTTTTTAAACTCCCTTTTGGGTTGCCCTGAGCCACTACAGCCACACTTTTTATTTAATTAATATATAAATATACTATAAGATGTATTAAAGATAAAAATAATAAAAAATATAATAATAATAATAATAATATAAGAAAGGTTTATACAGGATGTATAAAAAAATTAACTTAAAAAAATAAAAGAGTTATTAATAAAAACGTAACGAGGAGTTCTAAAAAGGAAAAGAGAAGAATACTATTAAAAAATAATCTATATATTATATATATTTATATATTAATCGAACAAAAAGTGTGGCTATAGTGACTCGGGGCGACTAAAAGGGGTTCGAAAAAGGATTATATATTATAATAAGATAATTACGAAGAGCTTTAGAAAATAAGTGTTATATAATTAATATACATTAAAAAAATCTATAATTAATAAAGAAAACGCTAAAAAAAGGTTAAAATATACTAAAAAGAATAATATTTTCTAATAAGTTAGCAATATAAAGGGGATAAAAAATAAATAATATTATAGAAAAAGAGGTAATAATAGAGTTAAAAAAGAACTAAATGTTAGCTAATAATAAAGTTAGTTACTTTAACTTTTTATAATATTAAAATATATAACTTTTTATATGTTTTTAAGTTATAGTATTAGTATTTTAATATTAATTATATTAATTATGTTATAGGTTACGATGTAATAGTCTAAGTTTAGGGTACTATTTAGTTAGAACGTAAAAGTGATTTAGTATTTATTAATATATAAAATTTTTTAATTTCTTATACTAGTAAGGAGTATATAAATAAAGTACTTATATCTAAAGTATAATTATTAAAAGTAAGTTAAAAAGGATATAGGCTAGTCTAAAAGTAAAGTAATAGTATAAGAATATATATACTTTTACTATATATATAGGTAGAAGAAGACGTATAAAAGAGAATATAATAAAGGTGCTATATTAAGACTAATAAGCTACTAACTATATTATAACTAGTAGTAATATATACGCTTTTACTAAAAAAGTTTTTATAAAAGAAATAATAAAGTTTAGTAAAAATACTATATTAGAAGTATACTATAAAATAGGTTATAGCTATCTTATATAATACTGTCTTTATAATAATTCTTTCTATTATAAATTACCCTATTATTATAATAGTCCCTTTTAGTCGCTTTAAGCCACTACAGTTAAACTACTTTTGTTTAAATAATATATAAATATAAATATACTATAAGAACTACTATAGCCACAATTTTTATTTATTAATATATAAATATATATATAATAGCTAAAAGTTAGTAGTTAATATATACTATAATATATTATATATAATAGACTAGGTCTAGATTTATTAAAGCTTACGCAGTTTTAAATATACTATATAAAAATTTACCTTATATATATATTAACGTTACGACAACTAAAAAAAAAATTTTAACTAATAGTTAGTAGAAGATTACTTAGTAGTTAAATATCTAATAATATAGTAAACTAAACAATATTTATTTTTAAAGTAAAAGGTAAATTAATACTATTTATAAAATGAGACGATTAAGATTAAATATATATATAATAGATAAGTAATTAGGTAACCTAGTTACGTAATTAACCCGTAATTAAAGAGGGTATATAAGCCTTAATATTATAATACACCCCTTAGGTAAGCTGCGTTTAAGTAGTAAGCCTATTTAAAAATTACTTAAGGTAAATTAAGGCAAATTCTATTCTTATAATATTCTGCTATAAAGCTTATAATATACTTAATTTTTTTTATTAAATTTTTTCTTTATAGATTTAGATATTATCTATTTTTATTATAAGTTTACAGCTCTAGGTAATCTATTTAGCTAATTACCTATAATAGCTTATTTTGTTAATTTACCCTAAGTAAGACTTATTTTTTATATTATTTTATAATTAACTATTATTTTTTATTTTAACTAATCGTGCTTTTTATATTTAGTAAATAGGTAAAATTATAGGCGTAGTAGATAGGTAGTAGGTTATATAAATAAAAGCGACTCGTCTACGCTAATTAGATATAATAACTACTTAAATTATTTTTTTCTTTTTTTCTTTAGTTTATAATAATTTTTACTATAATAGGTAATACTACTATTATTACCCTATTCTACCTATTTAAATATTATTAACTAATTATAAAGCACTTTTAAACGTTCTAGTATCTACTTTTTTATTTATAATAAATAGTAATATAGCGGCCGCGATTATAATAGTTATAGTAGTTATAATAGTTATAATAGTTAACTTATAAAAACTACTCCTCTTTCTAATCCTTTTAAATTAGATAATAATAATAATAATAATCCTCTAGTCTTAGACTACGATAAAGAAAAATAGGGTAGTAGTAATTAGATAATTAATAAAAATAAAATAAAGCTACCTCTTAAGTCTAGTAAGTAGCTTATTTTAAACTATAAGGCTTATATACGCAGCGCTCTATCCAGTAATTTAATAAAAGCTTATTTTAAAAATTTTAATTTTATAGGTACGCGCTACTATTATTACGTAATTTATATATATAATTTATTATATATTCTACTAATTATATATCTATTATATATTACTAATTATTATAGTTTTATTAGTACCCGCACTATCTATATAACTTTTATTAAGCTTATAATTAAATATAATACTATAAATCCTAAAATAAATAATTATTCTTTAAATTTTAGTTTATAGATTATACTAATACTTTATAACTTAATAATAAAATTATATCTGCTTTTAAGGCTGCCTATAAAATTTTTAAGTAGTACTAGACTTCTTTAGCGCTAAATACTAATATAGTATTACTAGGTAATTAAAGTCTATTAGACTCTTTTAATTAAAACTAATATTTAAGTCCTATTCTTAGTAGCTAGGGCTATAATAATCTAGTTTATAAATATCTTTTTAGGCGTATTTTAACTATTACTAATTTTTATTTAGTATCCCGCTATTATCTGTTTAAGTAGTAGATAGCTAATAACGCTACTTAAGTAATAGACTAAAATATTAATCTAAAAGAAAATTTTACTAGTTACTTAAATAAATCTATTTTAAGTCTAAGTTAAGAGTAGTCTAATCTATTTTTAAGGGGCTATAATATATATATAAAATTAAAATAGTAGTATTATAATTATAATTATTTTACTCTACTAAAGTATTAGGAGATAAAAAGTAAGTTATATTTTTATAACTAAAGTCCTCCTTATTAAACTCCTAACTATTTTTATTTATTTTTGACTCTAAATTATATTTATTTTACTTAAACTCTAAGCGGGCTTAATAAAACTAAAATATATAAGCGTAAACAGCTATATAAGCTATTTAATAAAGCTTTAGCTATACTATAGTTATAATTATCTACTCTTTTTATAATTAATTTTTTTTATTTTAGATTTTTTTTATTTAGATTTTTTTTTTTTAGAATAAATAAAACTTAATAGACTCTCTTCTTTTATTTTTTATTTACTTAATAATTAGTAACTATATATTTTATAACTTAAGCAGCTTTTTAAAGCGTATAAATTATTATTACGTAAGTATTTTTGTTAATCTATTAATACGTATATTTTTAGTTTATAAATAGATTACCTTAAATAATTCTTTTATATATTTTTTATATAGTTATATATTTTAAATATTAATATAGCGTAATTAAGTTATAATTTTTTTATTAGCTCTAACTATAAGTCTAATTATCTATTAATTATTGTAGTAAATTTTTTAAATAAATCCTAAATTAAGTATAATTTCGCGGAAAAAGCGCTTTAAAGCTATTATTTTTTTACTTATATACTCTAAAGTAATTAGCTTAGCTTTTATTATTAAAGTAGTAATAATAGTCTATTTAGCTACTTTTTAAAATATTATATCCTTAAATATTATTATAATATAGCCGTAAAATAATCTTCTTATTTTAGGGTTATTAGTAAATAATACGTTTTTATAAATTATAAAATTAGGTCTATTATATTATCTGTATTAAATCGCCTACCAGCAGGTATAATATAAGTAAATAATTACTCTATTAATAGTAGTAAAATACTATAGACTTAGATTTATTAAAAACTATAATAGCTTTAAAATTATAAATATAATATTTAGGCAAAGTATAATTACTGTATATAGAACTAATTTTATATATTTTTAATATTACTTAATATCCTACTTAGAAGCTTTTCTAGTAAACTTAATAAGCTTTTTTAAGAAGAGAGACGTATTAGGGAAACTACTACTATTATTAAAACTAAATTTTTTTATAATCTTATTAATATATATATTATAGATAAATATAATTATCTTATTTTTATAATTACGGATTACTCTAATTTTAAAAAATTATTAAATAGGCCCCTTTGCTTTAATTTTATATTTTAAAGTAATTTAGCTTTAAAGCTGTTTCGCTATTACTTTATAATTTTTATAATATAGTAGTAGAATATTATTTATATAAAATAAAATAAAAACTGTCTTTTTATAATTAAAAAAAAATAAGACTCTTTCTTTAATACTATAAGTTTAATAGTATATAGTAAGCTTAAGAATTTTTTATACTAAAAGTAAAATAAGTCGCGTAGGCTATATAATACTTAATTAAGCCTAACGTATATATCTTATTTTTTAAATTTATTAAGTAATTTATATATTACTAAATTCTCTATTAATATTAAAATATTAAAAAATACTTTAATAATATTATACTATAGAATCTTTAGGTTAAATTCTACTATAAGTACTATTATAGTTTAAAATAATCTCGCTGTAAGCGTAGCAGTATATATTAATTATATAAAATTAATCTTTTAAAGATCGCCTCTTATAATAATATATACTTTATACTTAATAAAATACTTATTTTAATTAAATTTATAGGTCTAGACCTATTTTAATAGTAAAGATTAGCTATTTACTTTTACTTTAGTAATTTCTTTTTAGGTTTCTTTCTTTAGAAGCGTATTAATCTTAATATATAAGGCTTATTTAAATCTATTACTAAGAGGATATAAAGTAAGCTACTTTTATATTATAAGTAGCAGAGGAAGATTTTTTTTTTATATAATATAATAAAGGCATACACATACTCCTCCTTTTTAAAACCCCTTTTGGTCGCCCCGAGCCACTACAGCTACACTATTTATTCGATTAGTATATAAATATATAAAATATATAATATAAATTATAGCAGGTAAGATAATTAAAAAATAATATTTTAAGTATTCTTTTAAGTATTACAGCTATTACTATAGTATTAAAGATAATATATATTTATAGCTTAGCATATACCTCTCTAGCGCTAGAAAAGAATATATATATAAAATTAATTTAAAAATTATTATTTTATAGATCTATAATTACTATATAAGTATCTATAAAGTTTATTTTACCCTCTAGCTAATTACCTAAATTATTATTTTTAAATCGCCTCCTATAGAGGGGTAAATTTATATATTTAATTTTAGGTTTTTACTATTATAGTTTTCTACTTAATCGCGTTACCTAACTCTAATTATATTTTTAATAATATTAAACTAGTAGTATTCCTGCTTTACTTATAGTAGTAAAAATATTATTTATAATTTAAAAGACAGCTATAGAGCGATTATATTTTAAACTTTAAAAATTATTTTTAAAATTTAATAGACTAGCTTCTCTAGTTTTATATATTTTTTAGTAACTATTAGATACCCCTTAATTTTTTATAAGATTACTTTAAGTAGTATTTAACGCTAGCGTTACTTCTAAAGTTATAAGTTCTAATTATTTATTTAATATTATATAGATTCTTAAATAATTATTAACTAAGTAATTATTCTATATAGCTATTAAGTTCTTAGTAATACTAAAAAAGGCTTAGTCTATTATTTTTTTACGCTAATTATAATCGGTACCCCTAAGTTTATAATTAGGGTTTAAATATTTATTATTTTTTATCTACTTATTTAACTAGCTTAGTAAGTATATATTATTAAATACTACGCCTAAGTTTATAAACTTATTTTTATAGAGTACCTTAATAACTAAAACTATTTTTTTTTAGGTATTCTATAATTAGATAGCCTCTTATAGAAGAGCTCTTTATTAAAAATAATATTTTAAATTATAATTACCTAATTAAGTACTAGGACCTATATCCTATAAATATTAAAAGTATAATAACTTATTAAGTACTTAATATAGCTCTATAGGTTTACCTTAAATCTACGCTTATTATAGCCTACTAAGCGCTTTTTATTTAAAGGATAAGAATAGTAGCCGTATACGTAAATTCTATTTTAATTAGGGCGTAAATTAGCTGTTATATTTCTTATAATTATAGGCTTTTACTATTTAAAATACTATTTAAACTAGCTATTAAGTACTTTATTTAGTAATTATATCTTATAAGATAATAATAGATTTATTCTATATAACTATATTATAGTATTTATTATTTTAGGCTAAAATTTAGTAGGTAGATTAGTACTTAATTATATTTTAATTACTTTTAAAATTATTTTTTAGCCTACCCTTTTAGCGCTGCTATTTAACTTATAAGTATATAGTAGGGTTATAATAAGTTTAATTTTTTAATTAGCTATTTATTTTTTAAATTATAAACGACTATACTATAGTACTATAGTAGTATTATTATTTTAGATAAGTATATAAATCTTAAAATTATATTACGTAAAAAGTAGTTTAGTAAAATTCTTAAAAACTTCTATAATTAATTCTAAGCCCTTTAAGTAAAAGTTATAATTATAGATTTTTTTACTAAAGTTATTTTTTAAAATTATACTCTATTACTTGCCTAATCTGCCTATTAGTATATTAAAGAAGTTTTATAATACTTAAAAAAAGGGTCGCGGTAATTATTTTTTTAGTTTTTTAAAAATTACTTATATTATATAAGTAGTAAAGTAATATATATATTTTAAATAAATTATACTATTAATTTTAATATTTTAAGTATACTATACTAATATTTATAATACTACTTTTTTTAAATACTTTAATTACTAATACTATATCTGCTTACTATTAATACGGGGATAATTAATCTATAATTTTTACATTTTATAATTATCTATTATAGTATTAATTATAGGGTAAAAAATAATTAGCTTATATTTAATAAATATAAAGTTATACTTATATTATAGTTTTATTAGTATAATATTTTACTTTAGTATACCTATACGTAAAGTATAATTAAGACTTAAATACTAAATACTAATCTTCTCTAAATAAACTTTAAAAATAATATTAATATAAAAGCCTTTTACTATTATAATATTTTTAAGTATTAAATTCTTTATACGAGAGCTATTTATACTATATAAAATTTATTTTAGAATTTAGTTACCTATTTTAATAATTACTAATACCTATATTCTAGTTTTAATATTTTTAATTTTAGTTACTTTCTTAAACATTCCGGGAATAAGTATTAAGGTATTATTAATAAAATATATAGTAATATTATTATCTAAAATAATACTTTCTAAAAAAAAGTACGCGCTAAATATTATAGTATTATAAACTTTTATATTTTTTTTATCTAATATAAGTATTAAAGGATCTATAATAGTAGCTATAATTTTTTTTATATATACTATTTTAGTATTAGTATTTATCTTTTAATTTTTAAAACTTTTTTTTTCTATTTTTATTTATAGATTAGTATATTTAGTTTACTATAAATAATTAAAAATCTTCTTTTTATCGGTGCTAAAAAGTATAATTAGTAGTAATTTTTTTAAGTATTTTTTTATAACTACGGTTCTAAGCCTATAGTAATAAATTAGCTTTTAATAATAATAAGTAAATTTTAAGTATAAATAGATAGGCTTACGCTTAGTTTAATACTTATTTTAATTTTTATTAGTATTTAAATTAGTATTAAAGCTGCGTCTGCCTAGTATTATAAATACTATTAATTTTTTTTTATAATTAGTGTATAGAGACTGCTGCTAAAGTATTATAAAAGAGATATTTTTAATTTTATTTAAAATTAAAAGGGGTCGTCTAAGTGTTAAATTACGTATAATATTACGCTTTATTAATTATATTTAGTTAAAAATAATTTTTTACCCTAGTATAATTAAAAAATTATAAATAGCTATTTCTCTTTTTATATTAAGTATTTTATATATACGCGCCTTTTTATAAAGGAGTTTTTATTTATTATACTATTACTTAGGATTCTATCTTTTATATTTTATTTTATTAAGATAAGTATAGTACTGTACTTATACTAAATTTTATATATTAGTATTAATTAGTGTAAGATTAGTTTTAAATATATATATTATTTTTTAAAGCGTTAGCTTTTAGTAATTAAAAATTTTAATTATTATTAGCTCTAAAATATTAGGATATACTATTTTATTTACCTAGTCCCTAAAGTTTTTAAGGTAATTATTATTTATAGACTAATTAGTAAATAGTACTTTATATTTTATTATTTATATAAAGTACTGCTCTATTTATATTATATATTTTTTAAGATTCTTTTTATATTATTTTCTAATCGTAGAATTATTAGTATCTAAAAAAACTAGTTAGACTAGGAGTAAAGGGTATTATAGTTAATAATTTTTTATAAAAGTAATATTTTTTTTTATTAGGGTTAATTTTTTTCTAGATCCCTTTTTGTATAGTAAGGAATTAGAATTATATATATTAATTAGGCTAGCTTAAGTAGCTTATTAGCTAATAGAGCCCTATTAAAATTAAATTAGTTATTATAATAGACTAATTAGTAGGTAATTAAAAAAGAGGGGGAATAGGCTTAATTTAATAATTAAATACGTTAGTGCGACGGTAAGAAATAATTAAAATATATAAAAATAAGTACCTACTAGCGTTAAGTTATATAGGGAGAATTATTCTATAGTTCTAAAGCGCTAGATTTATAACTATAATAAACTAGATAAAACTTATTTTTAAAGTAAAAAGTAAATTAATACTATTTATAAGATAAGATAATTAAGATTAAATATATATATAATAGGCGAGTAATTAAGTAATCTAGTTACGTAATTAACCCGTAATTAAAGAGGGTATATAAGCCTTAAACTAGCCTTACCTGACTTTTTCGACACATTGAGTATAAAGGCATATATATACTTCTCCTTTTTTGAAACCCCTTTTGGTCGCCCCGAGCCACCACAGCCACACTATTTGTTCGATTAGTATACAAATATAAATATATAAGCCTTAATATTATAATAAATAGCTAAAAAGTAATTAAGATAATAGTATATATATACTTTTTTTTTAAAACCCCTTTTAGTCGCGTACACAGCTACTATAGCCATACCCTTTTATTTAATTAATATATAAATATATAAAAAATATATAAAAGTTATTATATAGATAGAGATAATAAAATTATTTTAAATATATTATCTTAAGCGCTAAGCGCGGAGCGTAAAAAGTAAAAGGTAAAAAATAAAAGGTATTAAAGCGCTAAAGAGTAAAGGGTAAAAGACGATAAAAAAGATAGCTATATAGGGTTAGTATATTTAGTGTTATAAGAGCTTATAAAAAATAGGAAGTAATAAGTAATAAGTAAATAGTACTTAGAGTATTATAAGTTAATAGGCGGCGTAGTTAGTTATATTTTTATAATTTTAAAAATAACGATTAAATAGTTACTAGAACTAAGCTTTTAATAGTTATATAATTAATTTACTAATAATAAAAAGATAGTTTAATAAAAAGGATAATAATAACTAAATAAATAAGTGCCGGCCTACTTAAAGTTAAACTAAATATAAATAGGAGTAAGTTATATAAAGTTTTTTTTCCTTTTTTTTTATTAATATAATAATAATATATATATATTACTATATTATATTATAATAATAATCTTTATAGTAATATTAATTTAGGTTTATAATTTTAATAAGATAACGACTATATTTATAAAATAATAAACGTTTTATATTAGTTTAAAAATAATAAAATTATATTTTTCCTTTACTTAGCCTATAGCCCTAAATTAGCCCCTATAGAAAATATATAGAATTATTTAAAATCTAGACTAAATAAAAATAAAAAGACTAATTTAGATATAGAATTAAGTTTAAAAAGTATAGAGTCTTTTAAAAGAGTTATTATAAAGAAGTAAAAAAGTATAGTATAAGAAGTTATTAATAACTATATTTTATCCCTTTCTAATTATTATAAAGTAATTATAGAAACTTAAGACTACTATACTAAGTATTTATAATTTATTATTTATAAGTTTATTATTAAAAATTTAAAAAAGTCACTTTTATATATAATTATATATTTATATATTATAAATATTATTATATATATTTATATATTAATCGAACAAATAGTGTAGCTGTGGTGGCTTAGGGCGACTAAAAGGGGTTTTAAAAAAGGAGAAGTATGTGTATGCCTTTATACTTAATGTGTTGAAAAATTCAGGAATACTATTATATATATATAAAAAACTAGCTAATTTTATACGTTAAAGAAAAAGTTATAATAGTTTATAATATAGTCCTAACAATTCTTTATATTTATAAAAAATTTTTTACCCCTTAGAGACTTACTAAGCAGCCCCTACGCTGGTAAATTTTGCTAGTGTTAGGGTTAGGTTATATTAGCCACCTAGGCGTGTACGTAAGCAAGAACATTAAAGTAATTTTTAAAAAGTATATACTAACTTTTTAAATATAACTAATTATATAATTAATTATATTTAAAAAGTTAGTATATAATTTTTAAAAATTACTTTAATGTTCTTACTTACGTATACGCCTAGGTGGCTAATATAATCTAATTCTAACCCAGATTAAATTTACTAGCCTAGCAGCCCCTAATGGGGTAAATAGAATATACTAGTCTTTTTTTTTAAAAAAAAAATAGTATATATATATTTATATATTAATTAAATAAAAAGTGTAACTATAGTAGCTCGGGGCGACTAAAAGGGATTTAAAAAAGGAGGAGTATATATATATCTTTATATTTTAAAATAGTATTATTTTTATATTTTAGGCCTTATAACTAAAAAGTTATATTATTTTAAAAAATATAACTTTTTAAATTACGCTTTTCCTAATATCCTCTCTGTGTAATATATATAGTAAGCTTAAGAAATTTAAAAATATATTTAATTAATCTATTTATAACTTAGTTTTAGTATATAATAATAAGTATATTAATTATTAGTTAATATAGTATCGAGTCTAACTTTTTAATTTAATTATTTACTATATTATTATCTACTTTATAAAGGATATATCTTCTAACACTATTTAAAAATAGTATTAATAATAATAAAATATTTTTTATATAACTACTAAAAGTAAAATATAAAGACTATAAGAGTACTTTAAAGAAAAAATTAAAAATAATAAAACGCTTAACTATAAGGAGTTACTATTTAATCTTAGTAATAAAAGAAAAATCCCTCCTAAAGCGGCGGGTAAACCCTCTAAATTCGGCAGCGAATTTCCCGTGTTGAGGTGTAAACTTATTGGTCGCGCATCCCACCGTTGGCCCCTCTGCAGCTTCCGCCCCCAAGCGGCACAGCTTCTCTAGCTCCCGAAGCTCCGCTTAGCCCCGCCGACGTCACCCGTTGTTCAGCGCGACTGGACCGCGTCCCCTTCGTCACCGCGCGATCATAGCCGGTCCTACTCCTTGCAATTAACAGTTCCACATAAAGCTCCAACCTGCTCCCGAATCCCCTGCCATGCTTCTTTCTTTCCTCGACGGCCTCCTTCACTATCAGGACCCCAGCTTGCCGCAGCTGTCCAGCCTTGCTTACCTGTATATCGCCTGTTTGCTCAGTGCATTTTTGATTGCTTGCGACTTTGGAAATCCAGAAAGGGAAAGCAAAGGCCGCAGAGATGCCGGAATTTAAGTCTGTGAGTGTTTCGAGAGGCGCAGAGGGTTCCAGAGGCTGATGTGAGGTGGATTGCCATGATCGGGTGCGGGAGCATGGGAGGCGGCATGGCGCTGCTGTTTGCGGAGAACGGCGTCAATGTTTCGCTGTCGGATCCTGCCGAAGAAATGATGGATTCGGTGATTGAGAAGGCTGAGAAAGCGGGCTACCATAACAAGGTGAAGAAGTTCAAAGGTGATTACTGTTTCCCCAGCCTGGGTTTACCTACCGACGGGCGTCAGACTACAAATCCCTCTGCAACTCCCTTTCACAACCACGCCTTCTGGTCTTCTCCCTACCTCATGGAAATGTAGGCGACAAGGTCCTCGAAGGTCTCATGCCCAATCTCTCTCGCAATGATATTATCCTGGACTGCGGAAACGAGCACTTTGAAAACACCGAGCGTCGACAGGAGAAGTGCAAAGAGCCTGGGATAGGCTACATTGGATGCGGAGTCAGTGGAGGCTACCAGGCTGCGCGCGCAGGCCCTTCCATGTGCCCCGGTGGAGACGAGTCTGGGTTAAAGGAGGTCCTACCTTTGCTGCAAAAAGTCGCCGCAAAGGATAAGAACGGCAAATCATGTGTGGGCATTGTCGGCCCTGGAGGGAGCGGCCACTACGTCAAGATGGTCCACAACGGCATCGAACATGGCATGATGAGCGCGATTTCGGAAGCTTGGGGCATAATGCGAAAGATGGGTCTGAAGTACGAAGAGATCGGTGACGTGTTCGCGAAATGGAACAAGGAAGGCGAATTTGTACTTGCAATCTCCCTCTTCATCACCTTCGCGTCACTAACATGTAACAGAAAGGCACGTTCCTCATTTCCATCGGCGCCGACCTCTCCCACAAGCGCGATCCAGGCACAAAATCCGATTTCCACCCCGACTCAGACAACAACCCCCTGGTCATCTCCGAAGTCCTCGACAAAGTCGTCCAAGACGTCACCGGTGAAGAAGGCACCGGCATCTGGTCCAACACCGAAGCAATTGAGCACCACATCCCAGCCTTCATCCTCAATGTCTCCCACGACTTGCGCCTCGCATCCGCATACCGCGGCGCCCGCGAGCAAATAAACAAGACTTTCAGCGGCGGCTTCCCACCCCAGAAGCTCGTCATCCCGGATGAAGAAGCGTCTATCGAGGACCTCCGCAAAGCAACATATGCCGCATGTGTCGCGAGCTACACCCAGGGCCTGAACACCATCGCAGCCGCAGACCGCGCCCACGAGTGGCACATCAACTATGCCGAAGTGTGGCAGATCTGGCGCGCAGGCTGCATCATCCAAGCCGACTACATCTCGGACACGGTCCTCGCGCCAGTCCTCACGGCCCCAAACGCCAACTCCTCAACCATCAATCTCCTGACTACCGAGCGCTTCGCAAAGGATATCCGCAACTGCTACGCGTCGCTGCGCCGCGTCGTCGCCAAAGCCGTCGAAACCGACCAAGTCGTGCCCGCACTCGCCGCCACGCTCGAGTATTTCAAGGTGGTGACGGGGACGGATCTCCCGACGTCGTTCTACGAGGCGGAGCTGGATTACTTTGGGAGCCATATGTTTGACAACAAGGGCGATCAGGATAAGCAGGTCAAGAAGCCGATGGAGGGGAAACATCACTTTGAGTGGAAACCTGCGACGAGCCAGGCGGATGCGTATGGCAAACCTGGAGCCAAGCTATGAATTACGATGAATATCGATGCGGAGGACGGAGGCGTTTATCAGGTATAGATGGATGGATAGGTTACCTCAAGCAGGGATGGCTGGCGTTGAGGAGCCCCGTGTGAAGCGATGTACCATACCTTACGACGCCCTCTATGTCAAGGACCTACCGCAGTAGGGGACTTCTGGCAGCTGTGTCACCCTAGTATGAGCATTACAGCGGCCGATACGAAAACCTCTGTCCTGGCACTGTGCACATGTAAATATTATTTCCCTTTGCTTTACGATGTTGCTTGTGAGGTACGTCACGCTGCGCCCATACAACGGCGTCTCTCGACCATACCACCGTCCATAGGTGCATCGTGCAATGATTACACTTGGCGGCGCATGCTTCTGTGCTCTTTTCGCGCTAGTTAGCAAGCACGATCACAGTCGTGGTACGCAGGTCTACTGCTGCTAAATATACCCCACGCTTGGATGGTACGATCGAGATGCAACGGCTGATAGTCAGGCCTACATGGACATGGCGTGCGGAAGTGCTGCCGCTCCCTCGTTCTGGAATCCGAACGTTCTTGTTGAGCGCCCTTGCGGGGCATCAGGCCAGACAGCCAGAATCTAGATGAAGTTCGGTTCTGCATGTGGATTTTCTCTCCACGACTAGTTTCTGCAAAGTACGGGACGCGAATGCCGGTCGCTACGGAGTCGTGGAGATCCGTCGACTCCTCGCTCTGATGCGGTACGTTGGGAGGATGGACTAGAGGATGAACCATGGTTGAAAGCATCAGTACACAAAGATCCCTAACATCACGATGATCCATTCACCCCCGCCGGCCCCAAAACCTACACGCGACCGACTCCGCAGGAGGTTCCGCCCATGGTCCTGGATATACATGCTAGCGCGCGCGCGCTGCTAATCACAACGTACGGCTCGGTCCGCGCGCTCAACGGCGTGGCTTCCACATGCTCTTCAACGGAACGTGCTGCAGCGGAGGAGACCGTTAGCGTTACCAGCCGAGTGACGTAGCGCGTGCGGCATCGTCGGAACGTCTGCGGGAGGGCGTGCTCCACACCGACCCTGCCTCGCGCCGCCGATCAATATCGACAACGGTCCGTGTGCAACGGGTGCGCCCCTTTCCTCCCCCCTTTGCACATGTGCCACACATGGATATAAAAACCCCCCAGGTCTCTTAGCAATAGCATAATAAACACCATCATCTCGTCGGCAACTCCAACGCAACAACTTTCGACCTACCTACCTACACCTAATATCAAGACCTAATATCAAAGTCTATCATCATCATGCGCGCCTCCACCATCTTCACTATCCTTTCCACGCCCCTCGGCCTCGCCGCCGCCCGCCTCGTCGGCATCGCGGCGCCCTCGGCCATCGCCCCGGGCCGCCCCTTCACCATCACCCTCATGACGGAGAACTACATCCAGGCCGTCGCCGACGTCTCCTTCGCGTGGGGCTACGCAGCTGCCCCCGGGACCGCGGGCGCGCTGGGCGCCTTCACAGGCAGCATGTACTTGGGTGCTGCGCTGTCGAATCAAGTCCGGAACGTCACCATTGAGACGGTTGCGCCGGCGGGGCTGGCGCAGTGGGCAGGGAGGGAGGTGGTGCTTGCGGGCAGCTTGTTTAGTTTGTATGGGGCGAGTGGGGCGCCGGTTGTGAGTGGGTGGAATGTTACTGTTAGGGTGGGGGAGGGAGGGCAGGGGGAGGTGGTGAGCGGGGGAACGGTGGTGATGGGGGGTTGTTAGGGATCACGCAGGTGGAGAGGAGAGGAAGAGTAAGTAATGTCAAGGGAGGGGTAATTTGGTAATGATGCGAGGTTTTTAATTGTTACGAGGGATGCTACGCTAGGATGGTACACAGAGCGTTGTGGGTTCGAAGGATTACAATTCGGTCTGGTGATTGGGCTTCTTGAAGTCTTTTAACCACTCGATGACGAACTGCTTCAGATTAGTATTGCACTTTGTACGTCAAAAACTAAACATGCTACGTACGTTCTTTAGGTACTGCTGCGCGTAGATGACTGGGTATGGCGGCAGCGTCGGCGTCGTCTCGTTCGGGAAGATGCCGTTTTCCTCCCAGTGGTGCACGCCGTGAGAGATGAGATGCCATGGCTCGTCAATTGTGTCTTTTCTTGCATCCGGGTACCACAGGGGCGTCGCAGGTCGCCACGGGTCAGCATTACCTCCGATGTGCGCCAAGCGGGGGTAGCTGATGTTGTAGCCCCCGTATTTGTTGACGTTTTCGAGGTCCGGGGGCTCAGTGCGGTTGTACCCCGAGCGGCAGAAGTACGTCAGGTATTCGAGATCCAGCGTGCGAGAGATCAGAGGCTGAATGTCGGGAGGGGTGGAGCCAGTCTGGATGTAGCCCCATTCGGTGCACACCTGGTAGGACCAGCTCCTGTACGCATTGGCCGCGGCGAGCGAAGTATCCTGCCAGTGGGTCGCGTTGAGCGTAGTGAAATACTCGTTCTGCGTCTGGCCAGAGTTCTGCTGGCGAGTGAGCTTATGGCCGTACCATCCGATAGCGTTCAGAACTGCATCCTCTGTTGCCGTGTCGCTGTCGTGCCCGGAAGCAGCAACCAGACTCGCAACAGTGGACCTATTGGCTTCGAGACCAGGGTAGTTGAGCGATCCGGTCATGTTAGTACAGTAGTTGTGGAAGCTCGGGCTGTTGATCTCGGGATCCCAGTTGGTGCTCTGCCACCCGTAAACGTCGGTAAAGATGTTGGCAAAGTCTTGATTGTTTGCGACGCCTCCAAAACCGAATACGTCCTTGAGCTGCTTGATCGAGGCCGTACTGTTGGACAGAAGGATGCCGTCTAAAACGCCGATGAATGTCTGGGTAGCATGAACACAGTCCGGAGGAGCATATAGTCTGATGGGCTCAAAATACTCCCAGTAGTCGTAGATGGCCACCGTGACTCCGGACGAGGAAATGGTTCCCCAGAAAGTGTCTGGGTACACTACACGCAAGAAGGCTGCTTGGGCACCAGCATATGAGCCACCGTAAACAATCCAGGGGGTGTTGGGCGCGGTCAGGTCCTCATCAATGCCCTCAAACTCCACATTGCGGGCGAAGTAGTCGACGTCAGCCAGCGCTTGCTCTGTGGAAAGGAAGCGGAGATTTTGGAGCGAGGTGCTCGGGTACGGGAAACTCTCGCCGTAGTAACGATGTTCCAAAATCACACCGAGACCGTTCGTCGCTTCGATAACTTGATGGACAATGCCTTTTTGGAGGAATGGTAGACGGTCGTCTCCGTAGGTCTCGCCACCAAGAAGGACGAAGACAGGGCCACCGGGTTTGTAGTAGCTTGCATCGAACCAGTACCGCAGATTGAAGGTGCCTGCGCACACGTATTAGCGACGGAAGCTTTTCTGGAAGGGTCCACCTGTGACCTGGGAACACAGTGAGCGAAGAAAAGCTCGGCCACCTCTTTGCGGGCGCATCCATCTTGCTCCCAGGATATATATTTGAAAAACACCCCAGTTCACGAGTAAAATCCTAGTGTGAAAAAGGATTTCCCCCCTCCTTTTTGGCTCTTCGATATACATCCTAGGATAATACAGACGCCTTGGATGGGTCCGAGATGCGCCCACAGCGATGTGGTGCTGTGGAATATTGCTCAAACCAAACACTCCACGGCAGGCCAATGACGCACGCGCTGCATCTACATACCATTCGTGTGCGGCTCGTACCGCGTCTCGTTGTGGAAGTAGTCGATCGGCACACTGAAGTTGTGCGTCGGATACAACTCCGCCGGATCAACATCGCGCTTAGCCTTTCGCCCATGACGCGCCCTGCTCTCCTGGACCTTTCCAACCCGTCAAAAGCCATACTCAAAGCACAATGCAGCTCCAAACATACCTTCTGGCTGAGCTCTCCCGCACTTGGAAGGCCGAGCTGCAACGCCACAGCCTCCAGCCCAAGCAGGGCCGCTGCAGCAAAAGTTGTAAGGCGCATCCCAGCGATGAACGACAGACGCGGTGCAGGAAGCGACGCAATGTAGGAGCACGCCCGCCACAATATATGTACTAGGTGCACATCTCCATGACAAGCTCGCTGATGCAGGCACAAGGGTTTGCGGTTTGCCTGCTTCGGGAAGGTCAGTAGACAGGCACTTGGCACACACCCAAGCCCGGCAGTCTAGTCGAGCCATAGGCCGGCAAAGCGCTCAACGCGTTCGCTGACAGTGTTCTTAAAGGCATATTTTGCAATTTTTATACTTATTCTCAATATTCTTTAAGCAGAACCGCGGTTGTGCCCAGACAGAAGCGTGGAAATGTGGTACCTCTCCACCCGCACCGGCCTATGCTCAAAACGGCAGGCGCAGGGTTGATTATCGTCAGAGCAACCATCGTCTGCCAAGAATAGCAGAGTACATCTGCTGTGCTGATGCTGCGCCGAGCATGTCAGCACTGCGCCCGGTTTGCACGATTATCGTCATGACGAGGGTCTGTATTTTGAACTCGTTTTCGGGTCGATTGCGCCCTGCAGGTGGAATCGGGATCAATGGACATTTGTGTTCCAGTGTTTGCTGCAGCGGCAGCACGGCCAAGTAAACTGCGGTCATCGCATTAGGAGCGAGCACGCACGGCTTGATCTGGTCCATTGTGGTGACCTGGTAGTATCATTCCGATATACGAATGGTTGAAGCCGCCAAGGCCATCTCAACGCTGTAGGCCGGGAGCTTGCTTTCGCTTCCAGATCCACGAAACGACGCGACGCAGCTCATGTCCTTCCATTAAACATCCACATTGGAGCAAGTTGCGTTGTGCGCAGCCTTTGATGTGGAAATTGGCCATCTTCGATTTTTCGCTCTGTCCTACGGCAAATACTGCGAGACACTCTGAATTGATCTCTTCACGGGTCAACAACGGGCCTTGCCGTGTAGGTCTGATGTCTACATCCGATCCTACGCTTCAGCTACATACAGATACTGCGTAATGTCTCAACGAAGGAGCACGCCATTGCGCTAGGTATAGACCTGATGAATAATGCATGCAAAGGGAAAGGTATCTACATTGCTCATGGTGGTGGATTAAAAACCGTGTCCGTTGAAACTGGGTTTGAGTGGATCCATATTGCATCCTCCCCGCGGTGGAACTCTGTCTTCAGCCAATATTTGGCCGACCTAAACATGTTAATCAGGGAGCCGGTTTACGAAAATAACCCTTTTGGTCTCCGATGGATCATGCAATTATCCTTTCATGCAGTGCTTGCTTCCTTCTCCAGTCAACGTTTACGCAGAACACTGAGTATCCAAGATGAAAGCGACGTACCTCTTCACCGCTAGGCGGTGTTTCTCTTACTTCCTGATTTTTTGATGTCAGTTGTTGGTGTTAAACAGGGATGGAAAATAGAATGGCGGGTACTGCAACTTTGGTCTTCATGAGCATGTAAAGTCCACGCATCATAGCCAACATATTGGTCGCGGATACATACGGGTTTTCACTTATATTTCTTATAATATAATGTAGGTGCGCAAGGAGTCACACTCTTCGTGGGCATTCTCATGAAGAGCAACAAGTGTGAACTATGAAGGACCCCTCGGTAGATGTTTCTCTTGCAACGACCTCGGACGAGGTAGCACAGAGCATGTGCAGCCGCAAACCTGCACCAAACGCAAGACGCGCCGGTGCAGGATGCTCCCCGAGGGGACTTGTGGAGGGTGTCCGGAGACCAAGTGGCTGGTGTGCTTGTTGCGTGGATGGAAGCAGGTGTCAATGATTGTGATCTTGATGGATGCTAAGCAAGCTTTGAATGGAGTATATTACCCCGATATTAGAAATATAGTAATGGACTTGAAGTTTTCGCTGACGGCTTATGCTACAAAGAAATTGCATGTAGAATTGTGAGAGCAGTACGACGGCTGGTCTGGAGGGGCCAGATAGGGAGGGTCATGGACATAAGTAAAGCATGAACGTTATTTTGTATAGCGACTCGACCCCGGTGAAATTCCAGAAACAGGATTGTGCATATGCACGTGTCCGTGAAGTGAGAACGCTCTGCGGAGAAAAGCTGACCAACGTGCGGCGCCTTGGCGCGCTAGGCCGCGGCGGCGAGCTCACCTCCAGCTCCAAACGTTCGACGACCCCCAACTCAGCAAACTTCGCCTCCAGCGCGCACACCGATCGCACATCCTACCATCGCTCCACGAGCGCATACCACACACGATGACGAAGAAGAGGAAGAAGTACCCAGATCTCAACCAGAAGCTCGAGCGACCATGGTGCTACTACTGCGAACGCGACTTCGACGACCTCAAGATCCTCATATCGCACCAGAAAGCGAAGCACTTCAAGTGCGAGAAGTGTGGCCGCCGCCTAAACACAGCTGGAGGTTCGCACTCTCTATCGCGCCCTCCCAAGCACACATTGGCTGACCATTGCACGCAGGTCTCAATGTGCACATGACCCAGGTCCACAAGGAGCAGCTCAACCAAGTCGAGAATGCCATCGCCGGCCGCGGCGGCCTCGATATCGAGATCTTCGGCATGGAAGGCGTTCCCCCCGAGATCATCGACCAGCACAACCAGCAAGTCACACAGCAGCACTTCGCAGACGAGCGCGCACGGCAGCAGGCGACGGGCAATCCGACGAGAGGCTCGGGACTGAACGGCACGTCAAACAAGCGCGCGAAGAAGAACGAGACGCTGGAGGAAATCCAGGAGCGCGCGGAGAAGTTTAGGATCGATCGGGCGAATGGCGTGCTTCCGCCGCCGGTGGCAGAAGTCAAGCTCGAGCCGGTGAGTACCGCTTTCTCCCCTAACGAGAGAGACGAATACTTTGCTAATCAGTGTGAGAAGACTCCGCCGGCAGTCCAGCCCTTTGCACCCCCTCCCGGCGCCGCACCAGGCCAATTCTCACCCGGCGCTTTCCCGCCAGGCGCATTTCCTCCCGCACGTCCAGGCAGCGTTCCCGGCGTCCCAAGCTTGCCACAACGACCGCCCTTCGGTGCCCCGCCTCCAGGCGCGTTCCCTCCGAATGGCGCTCCGCCTGGCGCAGACTTCGACAGTTCGCTCAACCAGCTTATTGCAGATGCGCAGAAACCTGCCCCCGCGGCAGAGACACCGGCGGAGAAGAAGGGCAAGAAGGACAAGAATATCAAGTTGATGTTCTTCGATGAGAGTGTGAGTCCGGAGGAGAAGATGGCGGCGCTGCCGAGGTATGCGGAGTTTGCAAGGTCTTCTTGACGGGAAAAGGAAGGAAGGACGGACGTTTAAGACGACAATCATGAAGAGGCCTAGCAGGGCGCCGCGTGTGGGGAGGATTATGAGCTGGGTTACATGAAGTGCGTGGAAATTCAGCACTTGACAAGCATACCGGCTGTTGCATTGCAACAAATCGGCCTATGACAGGACCAGATGACGAGCGATGCTTAGCACATATTTATAGGTGGTTAATATGTGCGATTTGGCCAACAGATCTATTCATTGGTCATAGTCTAGTTCATCGCCCTCCTCTTGCTCATCTTCGTCGTACTCTTCGCTGTGACCATCTTTGTCTGAGCTCCGATCTTGACTTGCTCTTGCCCACTCCGCGCTCTCATCAAGTCCATCTCTCCAATCTAAGCTCCGTGATCCAGTCGTCTCAACGAAGGAGTCCTCTCCAGCGTCGTCTTCCTCAGGCACAGGCTCCACCTCTCTCAACCCCGTCTTCTCCTCCCTTGTCTCCTCCCCACCCTCCACAGCCGCAAACCCGACGCTCTTCCCATGCCCTCCGCTGGACTGCGACTGCGTCCGCCGCGTGTCCTCCAGCACATCGCCATCCCACGGCCTGCACTCCTTAACCAGCTCGCCGCACCGCAGGCACGTCCACCCCTCGCCCTCCTCGTTCGCGATCCGCTGCGCCAGACACGCAAAGCAGTACACGCACCCGCACGGCACCGCCTCGTACGGATTCGTAATATCCGTTGCCACAGACCCGACCACGCCGCCGCCGCTCGCACTCTGCACTATGATATCCTGCTCCGTCGCCGCCGTGGGGTTCTGATCGCGGTAGCATATCGCACACGTGCGCTCTGGCAGAAAGCCCAGTTCCCCGCTCCCCTTGCTCTCTTCGTCGTCGTCAGTTGGGGCCGGGGAGCGGCCCAGTAGCGCGAGAATCGAAGCCTTGGCTTTGCGCCACGAGCGCGCGAGGATGCGGCGCCAGCGGGAGATGCCGACCAAGGGTAAGAGGAAGAGCAGGAACTCTGTGAAGGCGTGCCAGACGAGCTGGCGGTTGAGGTACTCGAAGGAGACCTCGCGGTTGGTCGAGTGGCTTGTGGGCGCCAAGCGCAGGCGGAGGAGGCGGTCTGTAAGCGTTCTGTATCGCCCGTTGACGAGGAAGACGAGGAACGAGGCGAGGGACGCGACGTCGTGCGCCGAGTCGAGGTACTCGGTTATCCGGCTTGCGAGCTGGAGTCTAGGTGACTGCGGGCGCGTGTAGTCTTCTTGCGCGGCGAGGAGGTATTCTTCCCACTTTATCCAGGCGTAGCGGCCGCCTACTGTGATGATGCCGTAGAGGATCTTCTGGAGGTTCGACGGGGGCGGTCGGTCCGGCGCGGTGCTGCGCGCGTCGGTGTAGCGCAGCCCCTGGAGGTGCGCGCCGTACGAGGCGTTGTTGTTCCATATGCTGAGTTTAAACAATATCAGTCGTAATGCGAGGAGTATTTCGGGTGTCCACGTGTCGGTGATGTTCTGTCCGAAGTACTTCAGGCCTTCTGCTACCTGGCCTTTTAACAGGTTTAATAGCTCTTCGTCAAGAAGCTCGGCGTCTACTTGTCCGACTCGAAAGGCGGGGTGTGTGCCTTCGCGACCTTTTATGGAGTCCCATATTGAGCGGATCGAGTTACTGAGCGGTAGGCGCGCGGAAGTGGAAGCGTGGGAAGACTCCTGGAGTTTGCGAGCGCGCTGGGCGCGGCGGGCGGCTATGCGTTGCTGGGCGGCAGCGAAGTCGGCGGAAGACATTGAAGCATTGGGAGGGCGTATGTGAGGACGCACACAGCGGATGCGATGGCGGTGGTGATATGCTCAACGGTAGAGAACGTGATAGCGTGATCGACAGGATAGAGGCGGCTGGGCCGAGGTTCAGGGTAGAGCTGTCGGCGAAAGCAGGTGGGACATCCACTGTGGTATGATAGTATGCATAGCAATCAAATAGAATAGTCAAGACCATATGGTTACGACACCGAAACGGCCTTCAAACGACAGAACGTTGCCAGTTCCATTTTCAATTGCGTTTGGTTGTCACAAGCAAGAAGCTGCGGAAACGCGATTCCGACGCGCATATTCTTCGGAGCAGGCGTGACGGATGGCGCTGATAGGGAGCACTGCGGGGGTGACTTTTTCGAACAGCGAACAGGCGGAGGTAAACAATCTCTCACGGTTGCTGCCTCATGCTCCTTTGGATTTCCTGGGTGAGCAGGACACTTTTCACCCCTTACCGCGCGTCTGCCAGCCCACTCTTGGCCCGCTCCACCCCACTACTCCAACCTTCAACGCTCGCATGACCCCGCGACGACTGCCAATTTATACGATTTGTATCTTGACGGGATCGAGGCATGGACGTCGAATTCAATGCGATTGAGGTGCCTGCAGAGGCAAATCCTCTGACTGAGGGCATCCTGTACCATGTCTTACGCTCGGCCTCTTCGACAGATCCGAACCAGATACAGACGGGCACCAAGCAGCTGCAGGAGTGGGAGAGGGCGCGGGGATACTATCCTTTGTTACAGGTGAGAAGCCTTGCCGGAATGGCAGTTCGAATCTGACGGTGAATAGGCCGTATTCATAGACAAGTCCCTTCCGTACGAAGTTCGATACCTAGCCATTATCCAGCTCAAGAACGGCATCGACAAGTACTGGCGCAAAACAGCTACCAAGTATAACTATCAACGCACAGTCGACAAGCATACACATATCCTGACTATTCGTAGTGCCGTCAGCAAGGAAGACAAAGCCACCATACGAGCCCGACTGCTCGAGAGTGCCGTCAATGAGGCAGATCATCGCCTGGCATTGCAGAATGCTCTGGTGGTCGCTAAGATCGTCCGCTTCGAGTACCCCAGCGACTGGTATGTAGATCACTACGCTGCAGGCATCTGCTAACACCCGCTAGGCCAGATGTCATGCAGCAACTCATCCAGATCCTCCGCGCTTCCACCGACCCGAACGCCTTCCGTCTGCAACTCCCTCGAGCACTCCTCCTCCTTCTGTACATTGTCAAAGAACTGTCCACGGCACGGCTGTTACGGTCACGGCAAAATCTCCAGAGCGCGGCGCCTGAAATCCTGAATGTGCTGGGAAACATATACGTGAACAAGGTGCAGAGCTGGCAAAAGTTCTTCCGCGAGGGAGGAGACGATGAGGGCGGAGCACTCGAGGACATCGAAAACAGCTTGCTCGCCATCAAAATCATACGCCGACTCGTAGTGAACAGCTATGACTTCCCAGGGCGAGAGAAGGATGTACAGGAATTCTGGACACTTTCACGCAATTTTCTCGGCGAGTTGCTTCCGTACGTAATGGACAAAGGCTCTCCGCTTGCGCCGCCCATCCGCAAACTCGTGGAGAAGCATCTGATGCAGCTGTCCAAGTTTCATTACTTCATGGCGACGACGCACCCTGCCGACTTTACTCTCTTGCCGGACTCTCTGGACTTGGTCCGCGCATACTGGGGTTTGGTCTCGCGACTAGGTGAGACCTGGGGCTCCAAGTCGGTAGAAGATGCCAAGATTGGCACCGATGGTGATGAAGAAGAGGACGCACCCATCCTTGAGCGTCTGGGCTTGAAGGGGTTGCTCATCGTGCGTGCGTGCGTGAAAATGGTCTTCTACCCAGCTCAGACCTTCCGCTATCGCCATCAACAAGAGAAAGATGAACGCAAGAGAGCTATCGATATGGTCAAGCAGGAGCTCTTGACCGATGATCTTGTTCGCGAAATGGTGTCTACGCTCGTCACTCGTTTCTTCGTTTACAGGCCGAGCGACCTCCGCATGTGGGAGGAAGAGCCCGACGAGTGGGAGAAGATGGAAGAAGGTGCCGAGGACTGGGAGTTTGCAATCCGGCCTTGTGCAGAGAAACTGTTCCTAGACCTTGCGAAGAATTTCAAAGATCTGATCATACAGCCTCTGCTTCAAGTTTTCCGCACTGTGGCGTGTGAGTACTTCACCCCGCCACGCTAGCATCACATGAGCTAATGAGAACAGCCCCGGACAACGAAGACGTTTTGTTCAAAGATTCCGTATACACCGCAATTGGACTGGCTGCTGATATACTACACGACCAAGTTGATTTCGACTCTTTTATCACAAATACCCTAGTCCAGGAGGCTCAGAAACAGAAACCTGGGTACAACATCATCCGACGCCGCATTGCCATTATCCTTTCTCAATGGATTGCTATTAAGATTGCAATGGACAAGAAGCCCATCGTCTACCAGATCTTCGAGCATCTGATGGACAAAGAGGATCCACTCAACGACCTGGTTGTACGAGTCACTGCAGGAAGGAAGTTTAACGCTGTCGCGGACGAATGGGAATTCAAGGCTGAGAACTTTGTACCATATGCGCCAGGTATTTTGAATAGGCTGATGGCGCTTGTGCAAGAAGTCGAGCTTCAAGAGACAAAGATGGCGCTGTTGAATACCATCAGCATCATCGTGGAGAGGCTGGAGGCTAATGTGAGTATCTGGACCCGGCTTGGAACGTGTTCTGACAAGTACAGATAACGCCGTATGCGAACAGCATCATCGCCCTCCTCCCACCGCTTTGGGAGCAGTCCGGCGAAGAGCATCTCATGAAGCAAGCCATCCTCACCATCCTCTCGCGTCTTACAAACGCGATGAAAGCCGAATCCCGCTCCTTTCACGTCTCCTTCCTTCCTATCATACAAAGCGCCATTGAGCCCGGCTCGGAGACACAGGTTTATCTTCTTGAAGACGCTCTTGACCTATGGTCGTCCATCATCGCACAGACTCCGTCGGCCCCAGAACCCACACCGCCAGAACTCCTCAACCTCCTCCAGTACCTCCTCCCTCTATTTACCATGGACAACGACACCCTCCGTAAAGCGATCGAGATTACAGAAGGATACCTCCTGCTCGCACCCGGTGCGGTCCTGGCAGACAATTTCCGTCCCGAGCTCCTACGCTGCTTGTCCGAGCTGCTGGGTAACTTGAAGCCCGACGCCAGCGGTACTGTCTCGCATCTCATGATGTGCATCATCCGCGGCGCCGACGGTCTCGGCGGCGAACAAGCGATCAAAGTCCTCGTTAGCGACCTCATTGCCACCAACCTTCTCGCCAAAATAATGGAGGGTCTGCACGGCGCATGGTCACACCACCAGTCGCACGGTCCGCTGCGCGAACTCCCATCCCGCGCAGTCGACGGCGTCGTCGAGACGGACCACTTCAGTGTGCTGGCGCGCATCGGCCTAGCGTCCCCGGGGATCCTGCTCGAAGCGTTACAGTCCGTTGGCGGTGCAGAGCTGGAGAAGACGCTGGACTGGTTGCTGGAAGAGTGGTTCGGCCACATCGAGAACATCGGCGATCCCCCGAACAAGAAGCTCATGACGCTCGTCCTCACCCGCCTCCTTGAGACAAACCAACCTTGGATCTTGGGCCGCCTGCAATCGCTAATCACGATGTGGACGGATGTCCTGGGCGAGCTGCTCGATGGCATGGATGACAAGACCGCGGAGTAAGTATCACCCCTCCTTACAGCATTCACACATGGCGATCATCGAAAATTGAAAGCTAATGCGAAGGATAGTTCATTATATTGGCCCGAAGAGCCCAACGTTTTCGCTCCCATCGAGCCCGAAGCCCCCGAGGACGCCCGCAGGCGCATACTCCTCTACTCCGACCCCGTCCACCGCCTCAACCTCGTGACCTTTGTGCGTGAGCAGCTCCAGGCCGCTATCCAGGCCTCTGGGGGGGATGCGCAGTTCCAAGAGGAGTGGTTGAGTCGCGTGGATAAGGATGTGTTGAAGGGATTTGGAGATCTGGGAATCATGTAGCGTGACCGACTGAGAGTGGTGGACGTTGAGAAGGAGGGGCGTTAATACATGAGCCAGAAGACCAACAGAGTTATGTGCAGGCCGAAAGAGGCGCATATGGAAGTGGAAGGCAGAATGGTGGAGGACGACGTTGTGTCCCAGGAAGTGAGATTGGCGAGTGTGATCCTGCGGTCGTGTTAATGAGGTTTAAGATGTATATACCCATGCAGATTTCGAGTGCACTGTCCTCTTCCTCTTCCTCCTATTGTGTCGTTAAATCGTAATATAGCTTGCGTCGCGTTGCGTCGTCGTAATCGTACGTACACTTGCGCCGATAAAGAGCGCACAATCCCAGGATAAATACCCAACATCCACGCCAAAACCCCAGACTCGTCCTCGCGCCAGGCAAAGGTGTCCCAAACTTACAGTTCCAAACCCACCAGCTCATCACCATACTCGCCGCTACCCCGGAGAAACTCCCACATTGCCCGCACAACCGCCACGCCGCCGCCCTGCGTTTCTACCGTCCGCCCGCGGCCTCGATCGTTGGGATCGCCATCGTAGCGCTCGCGCCGTAGATGCAAAACGTCCGGTGGCCAGTCCGGCCCCCCGGCGGTGAAGTTGCTCGACGCGAGGATCGCCGGATCGTTCCTATAATCCAGGGTGCTGCTTTGCCGCAACCTTTCTCCCTCGTCTTCATCCTCGACTTCTGCAGGGGAATATCCAGCGCCCCACCACATGCCAAACCTCCCCTCGTCGTCGCGCGTCTGGAGTGCGGCGTGCGCATTGTGCATGACCCACGGCGCGTACGCGGCGCAGGACTTCTGGTGCAAGGTATAGATGTCGTGGGAAGCGTGGTGCGTTTTCCCGCGACGAGCGGGGGACGTGGGGAGCGGCGCGCAGAAGGCGGTGAGGTGGTGGAAGAAGATGCCCTTGAAGGCCTGGCTGTCCTGGGTGCAGGTGCCGCTGGGGTCGCAGGCCTCGGTGAGGATGCCGTGGGTGCCGAGGGCACCATCTGCCGGGGCCGGCGCATCTTCATTTGGAGATGCGCGCCCCGGCTGTGTGAACGCAATGGTTGTGCTGTTCCACCCTGTGGCGCGTATCACGTTCCTGACGAGCTCGTGGCCGTCGTTCAGGTAGGAGAGGTTCCCCGTTGCTTCCCAGAGCCCCCGCAAGCCCGAGAGGATCACGCCCTGGTTGTATGTGTACACCATCTCGTTGCGCTCGTCGCACTCCGTCCGGCTGTGGTTCTGCTCGTACCCACTGATGTGGAAGCCATCTGTGTAGAGCCCCTGGGCGTTCACCATCCCGCTGTGAGCAAGCCATTCGTAGCCGGCCACCGCATTGGCGAGATAAACAGGGTCGTACTCGGGCTCTTGTTCCTCGTCTGAGCATGCAAACACCGCGTCTCGTTCTCTCGAGTAGAGAAAATTCCAATCTGGATGCTGGTGCTCCACAGCGCCCGTGAACGGCGAGCAATTCTCGTCCCCGGGGAAGTAGAGATACATGCCCACGCTCGCCGAGATCCACAGCTGGTTCGTGATGGCGTTTTTGTACGGCAGGAGCCGCGGGTTCCACGTCATGCCTCCGCCGCAGAGCTCTGTGTCCCATCCCTCCGCCGCCAGCTCGTAGAACACGCGCGCGCGGTGCGCAAACGCGGGGATGAACTGCTGCGCGTGCCAGGCTCCTCTTCCGTCCCCCGTATCCGGATAGTGCCTTTCCGAATGCTCTCTGATCAAGCGTATGGGTTCTAGCCACCCGAGCACCACCCACAGCATGTCGTCGTACGCCTGCATCCGGAGCGAGATATAGTCCTGTCCGAAATAGTATGCTATAAGATGGCTGAAGTACTTGTTAATCTCGCTTTCTACCATTTGCGCTTCGACGTCTAGCTTGCGTGTCTTGTCGAAGGTCCCGGGCACGGTGTAGTTTATGGAATGCGACAGTGTGCGGAGCGTTGCGGCGAGGTGCGTGCCTGTTACGGCGGCGGTCCAGTCTATTGCCGTAGTCCATTTTCCAAGCCAGAGGGCGAAATACCGGTCCTGCATGACAGAGAGGGCATAGTGGAGGTCTTGGAGCTCGTGGCTGGCGGCTGCTGAGCGCGCCTCAGCGGGCAGTCCAGGGCGCAGCACATCCTCTGTTGCGCGTCAGCAACTTCCCGAAATCAAAAAGCTCGCCATAACTTAGAGTTCACTAAAGTACTTCGGAATAGATGACACAAAAGACCACTCATACACGGATTCCAGGCTTCTTGAGAGCTTACACTTACGCTTCTCGCCGGCGAATGCAATTCCGGTCGCAATAAGCAACCCGAGAAGCACCGCCCGACACTGCCAGTATGTGGCAGCCCAAGCGACCATCGTAGACCGCAAGGCAGCTCAAAACGACATTTTGAAGCAGGAGTTGAGTCGAGGCTGTCATGCGATCCGAATATAGCACTTGAGACGGGCGAGGAAGCTCCGCTCACGAGGTTGTCCGAGCCTGCCCATGTGGGCCAAGCCGCCCGTGCCCTCCCAACATGGAAGGCGAGGGTAGCGTTTCAGCTGTTGCAGCTATTCCTATCGATTGCGGTACAAGCTTCGAAGCCTGGTTCAGATTTGCTTTCGAATTGCATGTATGGGATGGAAAGTAGGGATGTAGTGTTTGTAGTGTTGTTCCAGTTGGGGTACCACCACGTGAAGGGGCCGAGGTTCCTGGGTCCCTGCATGTGGCGCTAGGTAACCTTCGAGCCACGTGCGATCATCTGGGGCGCTCTCACGTTCTCCTTTGTCGCCGTGCAGTCGAGTCATAGGCCGGCAACGCTCGACGCGTTTCGCTGACGGTGTTCTTGGAGGCATTTTTCGACTAGGGAAGATCATACGACGCCCAGCGCAAATCACAACGTGTTGATTACAACAAAAAGGCGTACCGAACAAGTACACAAAGCTCCAGATGGAGTTCGGTGACTGTTCATTCCTACAGGTTTCATGAAACGCCAGCTTACCATAGCCATAAATATGACATAGTCGTCCACATATCGGTTGATTAAATAAAGCCCCGCGCGAATGCGCACGAGAAGGCAGCTAAATGCAATCCAGAATAGAATCCATCCGGGTACCAGGAATTTAACGTCCGGGGGAGCAAGAGGATCCGTGGAATCATTTAGCGTCTGTGAGCGAAACAGGCCCTTGAGTGTGATCGTCAAATTTTTGAGCTCCCAGTACGCCTGTGAACCTTATATCCATAAGGTTTGCGCTTATGACGCCCCGAAGATTTCGCTTGGCCATGCAGGCCAAGCAAACGGCGATCATGGCTTCATACTGGCCGGGTGGCGGGTCGAGGGTAACCGAGCCTGGGCATAGATCTCAACTAGGTTTCGCCCTCGGCTCAGTCTTCTCCACGGATATATCGATGCCTAGCCTAACGGATCTACCTAAGCTTATTAGATATTTTATTAACTATAGTATCCTGATAAATTTAAATATTAAACAATGATTTTTTATATCTCTTTTTACTTAATTTATATAATATAAATTTTTTTTCTTTTTAATAATAGTATAAGATGTTATATAAAATAACTGTCTTTAATTAGGAGCTATTAATATTTAATATATAAATAAAATTATATAAATTAAATAAAATAGAGTAAATAGTACTAGAATAAAAAGAATAAAAATTATAAAAGAGTAAGTTTATCTATTTTCTTCTTATAACTTAGGTATTTTCGCTCTAAATAGAAGAGTACTTATATAATAAAGAATATATAGTCTACGCTATAGGGCCTTAGCTAAATAGTAATTTATCTTTTAGCTTTTATAAATAATATATACTTAATTTATTTTATATATTATGCTATATTACTACGCTACTTTAAGTTTTAATATTTAAATTACTCTATTATCTTTAGGAGCAATTTAGTATATTATAGTTCTAAAAAAGTCTTATTATATTATTATACGTAATACGTTAATTTTATAAAATACTAAAATTATTAAAAAATCTAAAAAAAATTTCCAGTCCCCATGTAGTATTTCTAATATTTAAGTTCTCTAAAATTTTATATAAACTATAGAAACGCTATTATACAGTCTATTAAAATATAAAAGGGTATAAATAATTACTACCTATTATAGTTAGACGTTCTTTTTTTAATTAAAACTCTTTATAATTACTAATTTTAAAAATTACGCGCTTAGTTTAATAAGTTAAAAATAAAAAAATAAAGTAATTATTTAATATTTACTATTACTTAAATATAGATAACTAAGCTATAATTACAAAAGACTTAATTATTTTATAAAGTTATACTATTCTAGTTTTTATTTTAGCTATATATCTACTAACGTTAAAAGTCCCCTATATTTATAAAAAGAAGAATAGATATTAACTTTAATATTTAAAAAAATAATTATAAATAATATTTTTACTAATTATCGATCTATTTCTTAAAAAAAATTTTAAAAATTAAATTTACTATTACCTATATTAATAATCTCCTTTAAACTATTTAAAAGACTAAAATTATTTTAAAACTTAGAGGGAGGTAACATTAAAAAGCCTAAATCCAAAAAGTTATCTTTTTTAAAAATTAATATAAAATTAATTACTAAGCCTAAAAATACATGAATTATATTTTTTTAAAGAGAAGGATAAGGAGACTTTTATTAAGATTTTAGTTACTACTTATTAATTACCTATAATAAATAAAAATTACCTAAAAATAGTAATTTTTTTTAATCCCTTTTTAGGTTCCTATAACTTTTTAGTTAGTAAATATATTTAATTAAAATTTTAACTATAGCCTTATAGGCCTAGTAAAGGTCACGTAACTAGTTTTTTAAAGTATATTAATAATTTTATAATAAAATTATATTAATAATAAAAATTTAGCTTATGCTTATATAATTACTAATTACGTAATATATTATTAATATTATAGTATATTATAATATATTTTAACTTTTATAAACTTAAACTTCTATTTTCTTAAAATAGTACAAAATTTTTTAAAACTTAAATATAAAGTAAATTTACTTTTAAAAGTAAATACTTCTCCTTCTTTAATTATAACTACTTTAAAACAGTCTCCTACTACTATTTATAAGAATATAAGGCGGATTAAAAGTAAAGAATAAAATTATAATATAAAAAAAGTTAATAAAGGGGGTATAAAAAAGTTAACTAAAAGAGATAAAAGAGTTATTAATAGAAACTTAACTAGAAGTCCTAAAAAGAAAAATAAAAGAATTTTATTAAAAAAGAATTTAAATATTATTAAAAAAATAATTATAAAAAATTTAAAAAAAGAAGAGTTACTCTATTAATATAAGTAAAAAAAAAAACTAATAATAAATAAAGAAAACGGTAAAAAAATATTAAAATATACTAAAAAGAAAAAAAAATATAAAAAATATAAATTTAAAAAAAATAATATTTTTCAATAAGTTAGTAATATAAAGGGGATAGGAGAATAAACAATATTATAGAATAAAGAATAATAATAAAGTTAGAAGAGAACTAGCTATTAGCTAATTACTAAGTAAATTATTTTAATTTTTTAAAATATTACAATATATAAGTTTTTATATAGTTTTAAGTTATAGTTTTAGTTATTTAATATTAATTATATTAATTATTTTATAGGCTGAGACCTTACCCTATAAGTTTAGGGTGGAATTTAGATAAGAGGTAAAAGTAATTTAGTATTTATTAAAATACCTAATTCTTTTACTTCTTTTACTAGTAAAGACTATATAAAAAAAGTCCTTATATCCGAAGTTAAACCGAATATAAAATGGGGTAAGTTATATAAAGATGTTTTACTCCTTTTTATATTAATATAATAATATATATATATATTATTAAAATATATTATAATATTATTCTTTATATATATTTATATATATTTGTATACTAATCAAACAAATAGTGTGGCTGTGGTGGCTTAGGGCGACTAAAAGGGGTTTTAAAAAAGGAGGAGTATATGTATACCTTTATACTTAATGTGTCGAAAAAGTTAAATAATCTTTATATTAATATTAATATAGGTTGGTAATTTTAGTAAGATAATGTCCCTATTTATAAAATAATAAACGTTGTAAACTAGTTTAAAAATAATAAAATTATACTTTTTTCTTACCCAGCCTATAGTCTAGATTTAAATCCTATTAAAAATATATAGGGTTTATTAAAATCTAGACTAAATAAAAAATATAAAAGTAATATAGGTATAGAATTAAGTTTAAATAGTATTGAAGCCTTTAAAAGTCCTATTATTAAGAAGTAGAATAATATACTATAAAAAGTTATTAATAACTATATTTTATTTTTTCTCAACTGTGATAAGGCAGTTATAGAAGCTAAAGGCTACTATACTAAATACTAGTAATTTATTATTATTAGTTTATTATTAAAAATCTAAAAAAGTATCTTTTATATATAATTATATTATAGATACTATAATAATATATATAAAAATAAGCCAATTTTATACCTAAAATAAAAAGTTATAATAGCCTAAAGTAGGACTATTAAAATTTTTAATATTTACTAATTTTTTTTACCCCTAAATCGCTTAGTAAGTAGGCCCTAATTAGGTAAATAGAATACGCTAGTCTTTCTCTTTAAAATTATATTTTTTTTTAGACCCTATACCTAAATAGTTTTTTTATATAATAAAGTTACTATTAGTAACTACCTAATAAGGAAGAAAAGTACTATATATATTATAGAATTTAATAATTATCTTTTAAAGATACTATACTAAGTTAATTAAAAAGAGTAGCGCTAAAATAGATATATAATAATTACTTAATAGTACTTAATAGTATTATAGTTTAGTATAGTTTATTACTTTATATAGTAACTTATACTAATATATCTACTATTATAAATTAATACTAAGTAGGTATTTATAAAAAAAGAAATAGTAATATATTATAATTATAGTATACGTTGCAGCGTCTAAAGTACTATTTATTAATAATAGTATACTACTACTTCGTAACTAAAGTACGCACTTTTAGTATATTAAAAAATAGAATTTTAATAATATATATATATTAGGTTTACTCTAGTCTATACTATAGAGTACGGTAAATACTTTAAGTTTTTAAATTAAACTAAATAAATAAGAAATATAAAGTAATAAGTATATTAAATATAGCTAATATATTATTATTTATCTTCGCAAGCAACCCGTAAAAGTTAATATTTAAATAAAATAGTTTTTTATTTATAAATATAAAGTTACTAATAAGGGCTAATAAAAAACTATCTAAATAGGTAAAAAAGCTAAAGATTTACTATTTATAAGTACTATTAAGTAAAAAAGAAATATTAAAGTTACTATAACTATACTACTATATAAAGTAGTTAATTAATAAAGGTAAGTTATAAAAGAAAGGCGATAGTAACTATAGTACTAGTAATAATAATATTAATACTAGTAACTATAGGGCGCTAAAGTATAAAAATAGTATAGTTTTTTAATAAATAGATAAAGACGTTATAAATAATAGATTAAATTATAGAGGGCTTATATAATTTTAATTAAAATAATATAAAATAAATGTTACTAATATATAGGAAAGAGCTATAGCTTAATACTATAGAGGATATTTAGAGGTAAGTAAAGAGGGATTTTTAAAGAGAGGATAATAGATAGCTAGTATAAGAGAATATAAATAAATAGCTTAGTATATAATAAAATAAAATAAAATATTCTGTATTAATTATTTTATTATAATTTTAAAGTCTTTAGATCTCTATTAAGACTAACCTATATAGTTATATTATTTTTAAAAAAGATAACTTTTTTAATTTAGGTTTTTTTATATTACCTCTCTATAGTACTAATCTACTATAAAAAAATATATAACTTTTAATAAGTTAAAATATTAAGCGCTCTTAGTAGACTGGCGAACGGGTCTCCACATTAGGATTTTAAAAACTAAAATATCTCTTTAACTAAAAGAGTTATAAAGAAACTTTCTATTAGTAAAATATAGATCTGACTTAGCTCTATATTTTATTAATAGAACGTTTCTTTATAACTCTTGTAGTTAAAGAGATATCTTAGATCAGAGTAAAATGTAGAGATCTATATCTTAGTAAGACGGGTTGCTTAATAATTTTTTATTTATTAGAGTTATAAAAAAAACTTTCTATTAGTAAAATATAGAGCTAGATTAGATATATATTTTACTAATAGAAAGTTTCTTTATAACTCTTTTAGTTAAAGAGATATTTTAGATTTTAAGATCCCGATATGGAGACCCGTTCGCCACACTAGCTCTTAGGGGACTGTTTTAATAATTTTAATAAAACTAACTTTTTTAACACATTGAGTATAAAGGTATACACATACTCCTCCTTATTTAAATCCCTTTTAGTCGTCCTGAGTAACTACAGGCACACCTTTTATTCGATTAATATATAAATATAAATATATAATAAAACTAAAATTAATCTTAAATAGACTATTTAGTTACCTAAATAGTATTTTATAAAATTTTTAACCTATATTTATTCTCTTTAGGAGAACTTAAATATACTTAAAGTTAATAAAAAAATTTTAATAGGTTTAAAGCTTTATAAGCTATCTATCGCAATATTAAGACTTATATACCCTTTCTAATTACAGGTTAATTACGTAACTAGGTTATCTAATTACTCGCCTATTATATATATATTTAATCTTAATCGTCTTATCTTATAAATAGTATTAATTTACTTTTTACTTTAAAAATAAGTATTATGTAGTTTACTATAGTTATAAACTTAGCGTTTTAAAACTATAAAATAATTCTTTTTACGTAACTTAATACTAGTAAGTATTTATTTTTATATACTTTAATTATTTCTTACTATTATACCGACGCATTTAATTATTAATCTAAGTTTATTCTCCCCCTTTTTTAATTACCTACTAATTAGTCTATTATAATAACTAATTTAATTTTAATAAAGCCCTATTAGCTAATAAGCCGCTTAAGCTAGCTTAATTAGTATATATAATTCTAATTTTTTACTATATAGAAAAGAATCTAAAAAGAAGTTAACCTTAATAAAGAGGACGTTACTTTTATAAAAAATTATTAATTATAGTATTCTTTGCTCTTAGTTTAACTAGTCCTTTTAAATACTAATAATTCTATAATTAGGAAACAATATAAGAAAAATCTTAAAAAATATAAAATATAAGTAAAATAATACTTTATATAGATAGTAGAATATAGAGTACTATTTACTAATTAATTTATAAATAATAAATACTTTAAGAACCTTAGGGTCTAGGTAAATAAAACAGTATACCTTAATATATTAAAACTAATAATAATTAAAATTCTTAATTACTAAAAGCTAACGTTTTAAGAGATAATATATATACTTAAAGCTAATCTTTTACTAACTAATACTAATATATAAAATTTAGTATAAGTATAGTACTATACTTATTTAAAAAAACTAAAGTATAAAAGGTAAGATTCTAAATAGTAATATAATAAATAAAAACTCCTTTTTAGAAAGGCGTATATATATAAAATATTTAATATAGAAAAAAAAATAATTATTTATAATTTTTTAATTATACTAAAGTAAAGAATAGCTTTTAACTATATATAATTAATAAAGTATAATATTACGCGTAATTTAATACTTAAATAACCCCTTTTAACTGTAAATAAAATTAAAAATATTTTTTTTATAATATTTTAGCAGTAGTCTCTACACACTAATTATAAAAAAGTATTAGTAGTATTTATAATATTAGATAAATATAACTCTAATACTAACTTAAGTACTAGTAAAAATTAAAATAAGTATTAAACTAAACGTAAATCTACTTATTTATACTTAAAATCTACTTATTACTATTAAAAGCTAATTTATTACTATAGGCTTAAAACTGTAGTTACAGGAAAATATCTTAAAAAATTATTACTAATTATACTTTTTAGCGCCGATAAAAAGAAAATTCTTAATTATTTATAGTAAACTAAATATACTAATTTATAAATAAAAATTAAAAAAAAAAATTTTAAGAATTAAAAGGCGAATAATAATACTAAAATAATATATTTAAAAAAGATTATAGCTACCGTTATAGATTCTTTAATACTTATATTAAATAAAAAGAATATAAAAGTTTATAGTACTATAATATTTAGTATATACCCTTTCTTAAAAAGTACTATTTTAGATAGTAGTACTACTATATATTTTATAAATAATACTTTAATACTTATTCCTAGAACGTTTAAGAAAGTAACTAAAATTAAAAGTATTAAAGCTAGAATATAAGTATTAGTAATTATTAGAATAAGTAACTAAATTCTAAAATAAGTCTTATATAGTATAAATAGCCCTTATATAGAGAATTTAATATTTAAAAATATTATAATAGTAGAAGGTTTTTATATTAATATTATTTTTAAAGCTTATTTAGGGAAGATTAGTATTTAGTACCTAAGTCTTAATTATACTTTACGTATAGGTATACTAAAGTAGAATATTATCTTAATAAAGCTGTAATGTAAGTATAATTTTATTTTTATTAAATATAAACTAATTACCTTTTACTCTATAATTAATACTATAATAGATAATTATAAGACTTAGAAATTATAGATTAATTATCCCTATATTAATAGTAAGTAGATATAGTATTAATAATTAGGGTATTTTAAAAAAATAGTATTATAAATATTAGTATAGTATATTTAAAATATTAAAATTAATAGTATAGCTTATTTAAAATATATATACTATTTTACTACTTATATAGCGTAAGTAATTTTTAAAAAACTAAAAAAATAATTACTATAACTATTCTTTTAAGTATTATAGGACCTCTTTAATATACTAATAGATAGATTAGAGAAGTAATAAAGTATAATCCTAAAAAATAACTTTAGTAGAAAGATTTATAATTATAACCTCTACTTAAAAGACTTAGAATTAATTATAAAAGTCTTTAAAAACTTTACTAAGCTACTTTTTATATAATATAATTTTAAAATCTATATACTTATTTAAAATAATAATACTACTATAGTACTATAGTATAGTCGTTTTTAATTTAAAAAATAAGTAGCTAATTAAAAAATTAAACTTATTATAATTCTACTATATACTTATAAGCTAAATAGTAGTGCTAAAAAGATAAACTAAAAAATAATTTTAAAGGCAATTAAAATATAATTAAGCGTTAATCTACCTACTAAGTTTTAACCTAAAATAATAGATACTGTAATATAGTTATATAAAATAAGTTTATTATTATTTTATAAAATATAATTACTAAATAAAGTACTTAATAATTAGTTTAAGTAGTACTTTAGATAATAAAAGCCTATAATTATAAAATATATAATAGTAGATTTACGTCTTAATTAAAATAGAATTAATATATACGGCTGCTATACTTACCCTTTAAATAAAAAGCGCTTAGTAGGCTGCGATAAGTATAGATTTAAAGTAAATTTATAAGACTATATTAGGTATTTAGTAAACTATTATACTTTTAATATTTATAGGATATAGGTCCTAGTACTTAATTAGGTAATTATAACTTAAAATATTATTTTTAATAAGGAACTCTTCTATAAGGGGCTATTTAATTATAAGATACTTAAAAAAAAAGTAGTTTTAGTTATTAAGGTACTCTATAAAAATAAGTTTATAGACTTAGGCGTAATATTTAATAATATACGCTTACTAAGCTAGTTAAATAAGTAAATAAGGAATAATAAATATCTAAATCTTAATTATAAACTTAGAGGTACTAATTATAGTTAGTATAAAAAAGTAGTAAACTAAACCCTTTTTAATACTACTAAGAACTTAACAGCTATATAGGATAATTATTTAGTTAATAATTACTTAAAAATGTATATAATATTAGATAAATAATTAAAACTTATAACTTTAAAAGTAATACTAGCGCTAAACGCTGCTTAGAGTAATCTTATAGAAAATTAAAGAGTATTTAATAGTTACTAAAAAATATATAAAACTAGAAAAGCTAGTCTATTAAATTTTAAAAATAATTTTTAAAGTTTAGAGTATAATTACTTTACGGCTATCTTTTAAATTATAAATAATACTTTTACTATTATAAGTAAAATAAAAATATTACTAGCTTAACGCTGCTAAAAGCGTAATTAGGGTTAAATAATATAATTAAGTAAGAGGCTATAGTAGTAAGAACCTAAAATTAAATATATAAATTTACTCCTCTATAAAAGGCGATCTAAGAATAATAATCTAGATAATTAGTTAGGGGGTAAGATAAATTTTATAAGTACTTATACAGTAATTATAGATTTATAAAATATTAATTTTTAAATTAATTTTATATATATATTTTTTTTAGTACTATAGAGGTATACGCTAAGCTATAAATATATATTATCTTTAATACTATAGTAATAGCTGCGATACTTAAAAAAATATTTAAAATATTATTTTTTAATTATTTTACCTATTATAATCTATATTATATATATAGAGATAATCTTTTTCTACTACCTATAACGTAAAAGTAGTTTACTTTATATCCTCTTAGTAATAGATTTAAATAAGTCTTATATATTAAGATTAATATACTTCTAAAGAAAAGAATTTAAAAAAAAATTACTAAAGTAAAAGTAAATAGCTAACTATTACTATTAAAATAGGTTTAGACTTATAAATTTAATTAAAATAAATACTTTATTAAATATAAAACCTGTATTATTATAAAAAGTAATTTCTAGAAGATTAATTTTATATAATTAATATATACTGCTACGCTTACAGTAAGATTATTTTATATTATAATAATACTTATAGTAGAATTTAACTTAAAAATTCTATAATATAATATTATTAAAATATTCTTTAATGCTCTAATATTAATAAAGAATCTAGTAATATATAAATTATCTAATAAATTTAAAAAGTAAGATATATATATTAGACTTAATTAAGTATTATATAGCCTACGTAACTTACTTTACTTTTAGTATAAAAAATTCTTAAGCTTACTACGTATTATTAGGCTTATAGTATTAAAAGAAGAGTCTTATCTTTTTTTTAATTATAAGAAGATAGTTTTTATTTTATTTTATATAGATAATATTCTGCTACTATATTATAAAAATTATAAAATAATAGTAAAAAAGCTCTAGAACTAAATTACTTTAAAATATAAAATTAAAGTAAAGGGGTCTATTTAATAGTTTCTTAGGGTTAAAGTAATCTGTAATTATAAAAACAGAATAATTATATTTATTTATAATATATATATTAATAAGATTATAAAAAAATTTAATTTTAATAATAGTAATAGCTTTCCTAATTCGCCTCTCCTTTTAAAAAAGCTTATTAAGTTTACTAAAAAAACTTCTAAGTAGAATATTAAGTAATATTAAAAATATATAGAATTAGTTTTATATATAGTAATTATACTTCGTCTAAATATTATATTTATAATCTTAAAGCTATTATAGTTTTTAATAAATCTAAGTCTATAGTACTTTACCACGATTAATAAAGTAATTATTTACCTATATTATACTTACTAGTAGGCGATTTAATATAAATAATATAATTAACCTAATCTTATAATCTATAAAAACGCATTATTTACTAATAATTTTAAAATAAAAAGATTATTCTACAGCTATATTATAATAATATTTAGGAGTATAATAGTATAAAGGCATACATATACTCCTCCTTTTTTAAAACCCCTTTTAGTCGCCCTGAGTCACCACAGCCACACTATTTGTTCGATTAGTATATAAATATAGGAGTATAATATTCTAAAAAATAGTTAAATAAACTACTATTACTACTTTAATAATAAAAGCTAAGCTAATTACTTTAGAGTATATAAGTAAAGAAGTAATAGTTTTAAAATACTTTTTTTATAAAATTACGCTTAATTTAGGATCTATTTAAAGAATCTACTACAATAATTAATAGATAATTAGGCTTATAGTTAGAGCTAATAAAAGAATTATAACTTAATTATACTATATTAATATTTAGAATATATAGCTGCGTTAAAAATATATAAAAGGATTATTTAAAGTAATTTATCTATAAACTAAAAATATACCTATTACTAAATTAATAAAGACGCTTACGTAATAATAATTTATATACTTTAAAGAGCTACTTAATTTATAAAATATATAGTTACTAATTATTAAGTAAATAAAAAGTAAAGAGAAGAGAGCCTATTAAATTTTGTCTATCCTAAAATAAAAGAAATCCAAATAAAAGAAATCTAAAATAAAAATAATTAATTATAAAAAGAATAGATAATTATAACTATAGTATAGCTAAAGCCTTATTAAGTAATTTATATAGCTACTTACGCTTATATCTTTAAACCTTACTAAGCCCGCTTAAAATCTAAGTAAAGTAAAAATAGCTTAAAGTTTAAAATAAATAGAAGCAGCTAAAAGTCTAAAAAAAAAACTCTAGCTATAGAGGTACGACTTACTCTTTATCTTTTAATACTTTAGTAGATAATTATAATTATAATACTACTATTCTAATCTTATATATATATTTTACCTTTTTAAGAACATATTAGACCGCTCTTAATTTAGACTTAAAATAGATTTATTTAAGTAACTAGTAAAATTCTTTTCTAAATTAATATTTTAGTTTATTATTTAAATAATATTATTAGCTATCTACCGCTTAAATAAATAATAGCGGGGTACTAGACAAAAATTAGTAATAGTTAAAATACGCCTAAAAGAATACTTATAAGCTAAATTATTAAAGCCTTAGCTACTAGAAATAGGACTTAAATATTAGTTTTAATTAAAAGAGCCTAATAGACCCTAATTACTTAATAATATTATATTAGTACTAAGTACTAAAAAAGCTTAGTACTCTTTAAAAATTTCGCGGGCAGTCTTAGAAGCAGATATAATTTTATTATTAAACTATAAAGTATTAGTATAATCTATAAACTAAAATTTAAAAAATAATTATTTACTTTAGGGTTTATAATATTATATTTAATTATAAGCTTAATAAAAGTTATATAGATAGTACGGGTGCTAATAAAACTATAATAATTAGTAATATATAATAAAGATATATATTTGTATACTAATCGAACAAATAGTGTGGCTGTGGTGGCTCGGGGCGACCAAAAGGGGTTTCAAAAAAGGAGGAGTATGTGTATACCTTTATTAATAAAGATATAATTAATAAGATATATAGTAAATTATATATATAGATTACGTAATAATAATAGCGCGTACCTATAAAATTAAAATTCTTAAAATAGACTTTTATTAAATTACTAGATAAAATACTACGTATATAGGCCTTATAACTTAAAATAAGCTACTTACTAAACTTAGGAGGGAGCTTTTTTTTACTTTTAGTAATTATCTAACTACTATTACTTTACTCTTTTTTATTATAGTCTGAGGCTAAAAAATTGTTATTACTATTATTATCTAATTTAAAAAAAAAAAAATAGTTTTTATAAATTAACTACTATAACTACTATAATTACTATAATTATTATAATTACGGCCGCTATATTACTATTTATTATAAATAAAAAAGTAGGTATTAAAACGTTTAAAAGTATTCTATAATTAATTAGTAATACTTAGATAGGTAGAATAAAGTAATAATAGTAGTATTACCTACTATAGTAAAAATTATTATAAACAAAAAAAAAAAAGAAAAAAATAATTTAAGTAGCTATTATACCTAACTAGTATAAAAGAACTGCTCTTACTTATATAATCTATTACTTATTTACTACGCCTATAATATTACCTATTTACTAAATATAAAAGGTACGATTAAGTAAAAAAATAATAATAACTAATTATAAAATAATATAGGAAATAAGTCTTACTTAAAATAAATTAATAAAATAAGCCGCTATAAGTAATTAGCTAAATAAATTATTTAGCCGTAAACTTATTATAAAAATAAATAGTATTTAAATCTATAACGGAAAAATTTAATAAAATAGATTAAGTACGCCGTAAGCTTTATAGTAGAATTTTAAAAGAATAAAATTTACTTTAAGTAATTTTTAAATAGGCTTACTACTAATACGCAGCTTATCTAAAGGGTATATTATAATATTAAGGCTTATATACTTATTCTAATTACCGGTTAATTACGTAATTAAGTTACCTACTTACTCGCCTATTATATATATATTTAATCTTTATTATCTTATTTTATAAATAGTATTAATTTACCTTTTACTCTAAAAATAAGTATTATCTAGTTTACTACACTATTTACATAAAAACTTTTAGGCTATACTATAAATTTTAGAGAAATAATAGATTAATACTATTACTATTATAAAAAAAATTAATTTTTTATAATTAATATAGAAAACGACCGATACTAATAATTTTAAAATATAAAAGCCTAAAAAAAAATATAAAATATAAAAAAATTTACTACACTTTAAAAATATGTTAACTAAAACTAATAAATATAGTTAAGTATTAACTAGTTTAATAGGCTACTAACTAAAATAAAACTTTTACTAGTACGCTAATATATTACTATTATAGTAAATAAGACTACTATACTTTTAATTATTAGTATATAAATAAGCCGGTAGTATTTAAATTTAAAAAAATAATAAAAAAGGCCGCGTTATTAATTTAAATAAAAGAAAGAAAAAGTAAAAGTAATTATAGTACTAATTAACGTACTTTATAAGCTTTATAAAGCTGTAGTATAATATAATAATAAAAACTTAATAAATATTAAATAGCTTAATATAATACTAATAAGGCTATATATAAGTAGTGTAAATTTTAAACACTTAAAAGTTATACTCCTGTCTTTTAGTAAGGGTAAGGTATTTTACTAAATATAGCAACGCTCTATTTATATTTTAATTATATATTTATAGATTAGCGACTACTTATAATTATTTTTAAGGTTATTAGTAATTACTATTTATAGTTATATATAACGCAGTTAGCCTAGGGGGTTACTAAGTATATAAACTTTAAAATTAAAGAAAGTTATTAAACTATTACCTAGAGTTTATATAATTAAATATTTAGCTTTAAAGTAACTTTAGTTATCCGTCCTATACTCTATATTATATTATTAACTCCTACTTTTTAAAGTTATATTTTACTATATTATAATTTTTATAGGTCTTTTTTATTTCTAAAACGTTTATTATTATACTAAATTTAGATAGATTACTAACTTACTACTTATTATACTAACCGCTTCTAGTAGCAGTAATACTCTAAACTAATATAAAAGTTAAGGTTAACTAAAACTATTTACTTATATATAGCTTATTAATAAGTTTTATATTAACTTATACGTACGCGACCTTCTAACAGAGAATAGCCTTTTTAAGTATATTATTTTTAGCTACTTTAAAGCCCTCTTTAGTATATTATTCTATATAAATAAATTCTAGGCTAATAGAATAAAGGCTTTATAAAAGTAGATAGTTAATAAAGAAGGGCTAAAAAACCTATTATTATTAATAAAGCTAGAGGTAATAAAGCGACCTTAAACTTAGGCTAATAAAATAAAATAAATCTATTAATAGGCTTATAAGATCTAAAATAAAATAAAAATAATTAAGTATTATATATTTTAGGAAGTCCCTTATTTTTATTTAGTAGGTATTACTAACTAAGTAGTAGGTACTTATAGGCAGTGTAAGTACTAAAAATAGTAAATAATAGTTTCTTTCTTATTCTATAAGGCTAAGTAAGCCGGGTATATACGTAACTTACTTTAATAGGCCTTTATAGTATTATTATCTTAATAGAAAGTTTAATAGGTAGTATAAAAACTTATATAAAATTAGGTAGAAAAACGTTACTCTAAATTATATAATAAGGCTATAATAACGTTATTAATTTATAGACTATTAGTAGGCGGGGTAAAATTCTATAAAAATAAAATATAAAAGAATAAATAAGTCTATTATATTTCTACTTAGGAGTAGTAATTATAGTACTTACTACCTATATTAAAACTATTATAGTAGAGTGACAAAAAAAAGGGTAATTAAAAAAGATTAGTATTTAAAAGTTTAATAACTCTATAAGTATTATATTTAAAAATTTAAAACAAAATCTATATAAAGAAAAAACTATAAAATATAGTATAATAAAGCCTAATTAGTGTTAGCGTATTAATAGCCTTAGTTAAATAGTCTTAAACTTAAGACTTTATTTTTATTTAACTTTACGTATTTATAACTTTTTAACTAGCGTATACAATTAGCTATAATATATATATATATATTAGTAATTATTATAAAATCTTCCTATACTAAGTTTTAAGTATTATTTCTTATCTAAATATTCTGTAATTTATATTTAAAATTTAAAGACTTAATTTAGAAATTTTAGACGTTATTTAAATAAGTATATATTTAACTTATTTTTTTTTATATAATAAAATTACTATTAGTATATTTGTATATTAATCGAATAAATAGTGTGGCTGTGGTGGCTCGGGGCGACCAAAAGGGGTTTTAAAAAAGGAGGAGTATGTGTATGCCTTTATATTACTATTAGTAACTACCTAATTAGGAAGGAGAGTGCTAAATATACTATATAAACTAATAATTAGCTCTTAAAAAATACTGCGCTAAGTTTAATTAGGAATAGTAGTATTTACTAAAATAGGCACGTAATAACCGCTTAATAGTACTTAATAGATTTATAGCTTAGTATAATTTATTATTTTATATAGTAACTTATACTAGTATATTTATTAATATAAACTAATACTAAGTAGGTATTTGTTAAAAAAGAAATATTAATATATTATAATAATAATATATATTACAGCGTCTAAAGTACTATTTATTAATAATAATATACTACTACTCTATAACTAAAATACGCGCTCCTAGCACGTTAAAAAATAAAATTTTAATAAAATATATATACTAGACTTACTTTAGCCTATACTATAGAGTATAATATATACTCTAAGCTTTTAAATTAAACTAAATATATAAGAAACGTAAAATAGTAAGAATATCTAATATAATTACTATATTACTATTTATTTTTACGGGCAACCTGTAAAAGTTTATACTTAAATAAAATAATTTTATTAATATAGGCGTAGACTTAACTATATATAAAAAAAAACTATAATATTTTATAAAAAAGCTAAAAATCCGCTGTTTAGAAGTATTACTAAATAAAAAAATTATATTAAAGCTACTATAACTATACTACTATACTAAGTAATTAATAAATAAAAATAAGTTATTTATTACTAATAATAACACTAACGCTAATAACTATAGGGCGCTAAAGTAAAGAGATAATATAGTTTTTTAATAAGTAACTAGATATATTAGAGACTATAATTTATAGTATAAAGGGCGTATATAACTCTAATTAGGATAATATAAAATAAAGGTTATTATTATATAGAGGAGCGCTATAGCTTAACACTATAAAGGATATTTAAAGGTAAGTAAAAAGGGGTTTTTAAAGGGAGGATAATAGATAGCTAGAATAAAAGAATATAGATAAATTGCTAAATATATAACTAAATAAAATAAAATATTCTGTATTAATTATCTTATTATAATTTTAAAACTTTTAGATCTCTGTTAAGACCGGATTTAACTTATTATTAAAAATTTAAAATACTAAATAACAGCAGCACTATATAATCAGTTTAAAAATAAAATAATTATTTAACTTACTATAATATTAAATTAGTAATAGCTAAAAAACTTTTTAAATTTTTATAATTTTAAAGTGTTATAACTTCTTACATAGTAAAGATAATTAAAAAATTATTGTCTTAAATTTTAGACTATATAGAACACTAAAAAGTTAATATTTTATTATTACCTAACTAGGTTAGTTACATTTTAAGAATATATTACCTAATAATAATAATATATTATTAACTATTAATTACAACTAAGATGTTTAAAATAATATTTAAAATAATATAAAATTTTAATTACGTAATATATATAACTATATATTTTTATTTTTACTATGTTTTAATTTTAATAAAACATAAGATAATTAGAGTAATATATTATTAATCTATATTATAAATACTTATATAAGTAATATATATAGTATAGTAACATATATAGGATAGTAATATATATATTTTCTACAGCTAATTTTATAGGCTAGTTAAAAAGTTATAAATACGTAAAGTTTAGTAAAAAAAAAGTCTTAAGTTTAAGACTATATAACCAAGGCTATAAATACGCTAAGCCTAATTAGGCTTTATTATACTATATTTTATAACTTTTTCTATAAATAAATTTTGTTTTAAATTTTTAAATATAATACTTATAGAGGTATTAAACTTTTAAAAACTAATCTTTTTCGATTACGCTTTTTTTTGGTTACCCCCCTGTATAAGCTATCTACTAAAAATATCTAAAGTTCAGTATATTGGTAGTTTATTAAACTAGTTATATAACTAATCTAAGAAGATAGTTACTTTAAAAGCTAAAGTTATAAATAGAGACTATATTAAAGCTTTAGTAAATCTAGAGTTTATTTTAAATTTTATAAATACTAAGCTCGTAAAGATTATAGATTTAAAAGTAACTACTTTTAATAAATTATTAGTATAAATAATAAATAGTTATCAGGAATTAGAGCGAAGTAGTAATATAGTACAGGGGGGTAATATTAAAAAACCTAAATCAAAAAAGTTACCTTTTTTAAAATAATATAACTTTTTAGTTATAAGGCCTAAAAATACGTAAATTATATCGTTTTAAAGAGAAAGTTACAGAAATCATTATTAGGGTTTTAGTTACGTTATATTTATTACCTGTAATAAACTAAAATTATCTAAATATAGCTAATCTTTTAACCCCTTTTTTAGGTTTCTATAAGTTTTTAGTTAGTAAATATATTTAACTAAAAGTTTAACTATACTCTTTTAGGCCTAGTATAGGTCACGTAGCTAGATTTTCGAAGTAGATTTGTAATCTAATAATAAAATTATATTAATTCTAAAAATATTACTAAGACTTATATAATCACTAGTCACGTAATATATTATTAATATTATAGTATATTATAATATCTTTTAACTTTTATAAACTTAAACTCCTATTTTTTTAAAATAGAGCTAAAATTCTCAAAGCTTAAATCTAAAGTTAAACTTCTTTTAAAAGTAAATAATTCTCCTTTTTTAATTGCTACTACTCTAGAAAAGTCTCCTACTACTATTTATAAGGCTATAAGGCGTATTAAAAAGAAAGAATAAAATTATAATATAAAAAAAGGTTATAAAGGGGGTATAAAAAAGTTAATAAAAAGAGAAAAAAGAGTTATTAATAGAGACTTAACTAGAAGTCCTAAAAAAGAAAATAAAAGTATACTATTAGAAAATAATCTAGAGATTTTAAAAAGATAATTATAAAGAGTTTTAAAAGAGAAGGGTTATAAAACTAATATAAGTACAAAAAAATTAATAATTAATAAAGAAAATACTAAAAAAAGAGTAAAATACGCTAAAGAATAATTAAAAAATATTAAAAATATAAAACTAGAAAAAATAATATCTTCTGATAAGTTAGTAATATAAAGGGGTAGGGCTAGAAAGGAGTTTTATAGAAAAAGGGGTAATAATAGAGTTAAAAGAGAACTGGCTGTTAGCTAATTATAAAGTAAATTATTTTAATTTTTTAAAATATTAAATTATATACCGTTTTATATATTTTTAGGCTATAGTTTTAGTTTTTTAATATTAATTATATTAATTATTTTATAGGCTAAGATCTTACCCTATATATTTATAGTGCAATTTAGGTAGGAGGTAAAAGTAATTTAGTATTTATTAAAACACCTAATTTTTTTACTTTTTATACTAATAAGGACTATATAAATAAAGTCCTTATACCTGAAGTTAAACTAGTTATAAAAAGGGGTAAGTTTTATAAAGTTTTTTTACCCCTTTGTTTATTAATATAATATATATATATATATATATATATATTATATATTATATAATAATTATAATCTTTATATTAATATCTATATAGGCTAGAAATTTTAATAAGACAACGTCCCTATTTATAAAATAATAGAGGTTTTAAACTAGTTTAAAAATAATAAAATTACTTTATTTCCTTACCTAGCCTATAGTCCTGATTTAGCCCCTATAGAAAATATATAAGGTATATTAAAATTAGGACTAATTAAAAATAAAAAGGCTAATTTAGGGGTAGGATCTAGGATATAAAGTATAGAGGCCCTTAAAAGAGCTACTACTAAAGAGTAGAATAAAATACCTTAAAAAGTTATTAATAATTGTATTTTATTACTCCCTAACCGTTATAAGGTAGTTATAGAAGCTAAAGGCTACTATATTAAGTATTAATAATTTATTATTTACTAGTTTATTATTAAAAATGTAAAAAAGTAACTTTTATATATAATTATATAAACAATATATAAATACATAAAAATATATTATATACGAATAAAACTTAGTATCTATTATTATATATATAAAAATAAGCTAATTTTACAGCTTAAATAAAAAGTTATAATAACCTAAAGTAGGGTTCTAAAAATTCTTTATATTTACTAAATTTTTTTTACTCCTTAGGGGCTTACTAAGCAGCCCCTAACAGCGTAAATAGAATACGCTGGTCTTTCTCTTTAAAACGGTATAATTTACGTATTTTTAGGCCTTATAACTAAAAAGTTATATTATTTTAAAAAAAGGTAACTTTTTTAATTTAGGTTTTTCAATGTTACCCCCCTGTATAATATATAAGATAAATTAGGTATATATTATCTATAAGTATAAAGAGAGATAAATTACTACTTAATTAAAGCCCTATAGCGTAGACTATATATCCTTTATTATATAAGTATACTCCTATCTAAAGCAGAGATACCTAAATTATAATATTATTTTTTTCTAAAAACTACTTTTAGCTTAAAAGTAAATAATATAAAAGCGTATAACTTAAGTATACTCGTTTAGTACTTTTTAGACTATTTTAATATAATAGTATTAAATATTAGAATTAAGTACTTTTTTAAGGCTTTTTTTTATAAGTTACTATTTAGTAGTATTTAGTAGTATATATCTTTTTTTATTTTTACTAGATATAGTTAATTACATAATAAGTTAATTAATAATATTATTTTATTAGCGTTAATATTTTAGCGCTTTTAGCTATAAAATTAAGCCCTAGAGACCTTTATATCTATTTTTTATTTTAATTTTAATATTTTTCTCTAAAGATAAGTATTTTATATAAAATATAAGATAGTAAAATTTAGTACTAAGTATACTATATAGTTTCTCTAAGTTATAATTAGGTCTTATTTATTATATTTTTAACTATATTATTAACTTTTAGTCTATACTATTATAATACTCCTTAAACGTTATATACTAAAAAACTTTTATATTAAGTTAATTAAACAAAATAGATAGCAGACGGAATTACCCTATATTAGTTATATTAAAGTTATAGTAAAGTATAGTATTTTAAATAACAAGTATTAGTGCCTAATAGACTCGAATATAAATAAAGAAAAATTATTTATATATAAAAACTACTAGATAAAGACTTATCTTTTTTATTTTAATAAAAATACTATTTATTATACGGTAAGTATTAGTTTAGTATTATTTAGTACTATATAATACTAATTATACTAATTAGTTTCTCTATAATAAGCTTTATAATTTTAAGTAGCTAGAGACAGTTATTAGTAAGACTTTACAAAATAATAAAGATAAATATTTTACTTTAAACTAAAAAGTATATAAGTAACGCCGTACAACGTATAAAGCCTAACTTATAAAATATAAGTATTAGATTATAGACCTACGCTACATTACGCATTCTATAGTTTTTAAAAAAAGTTAATTATATTATCTAACTAGGCCTACTACTCCTACGCCCTTTAATATAATTAAGGCGTATAAAAAAAATCTAGAAAAATAAAAAAAGGTTAATAAAAAAGTAAAATTTATTTATAACTATATTATAGTAGATTTAACTACGTTAGTAAATAGGTTATAAAAATTTAAAATAATTTAGTATTAATTATTATATAGTAGTAGTATTAGATTTTTTAAAAAGTTTTACGTTTATAATAGCACCTTTTATTTTATAAATAATTACGCTAAGTCTAGCGTCCTTTTTTATAATTATAGATATTTAAATCTAGTTTTTAAGAAAAAGTAAAAGCGCGCTAAAATTAAATATAATTATAATAACTTTTAGTTAAGTCCTAAAAAAAGTAAAGAAAGTATAAATATTCTTTATAGTAATATAATAGCGTAATATAGGCTAATTTAGTACTCTTTAATATAATTAATTACTAATATATTTATATTTGTATATTAATCGAATAAAAAGTGTGTCTGTGGTAGATTAATTACTAATATACCCTTTAGAGATCTAGTACTTCCTTTAGGGTATCTTTAATTAGTTTAAAAATTAAATAAAACTATTTTACTATTAATAACGGCGCTTAGCTTTAAACTTAAGTTTAAACCTTTATTATATTTCTTTTATTAACTTTTTTTAACTATAGTAACTATTACACTTCCTAAATTTTAAGCTTTACTTATTTAAGTTCCGTTTCTATTAATAATAATAAATATAAAAAAGTTATATACTTTAATATCTAATCTAGTACTAACTTTTATACTAAGAGTAATATAACTTGTTTTACTACTAGTTATAGTTATTAAAGGCTTATATTCTTTAATAACTTTATTTAAGAGTTAAATAATAAAAAGTAATACTCTTATAAGTCTTAGATAAATATTTAAATAAGTTAATAATTTTTTAAATTCCTATAGTTATTGCCGTAATAGATAGGCTTTTAATTTAGTAATTTAGGCTAAATAGTACTAATTTTTAATAGTTATAGTTCTTAGTTTACTATAGTATATTTCTATATTTTTTATAATATTTTATTATACTATTAAATTATTTTAATCCTTAATAGGGCTATTTACGTTACTAAACTTTTTATAAAAAATATATATAAAACTATAAGAGTAGAAAATAATATTTATATTAAAAATAGGGAATATAATTTTAAAATAGTTTAAAATAAACTATTTATTTACACTAAGAGCCTTTTTAGATTAATTTAGTACTAATAACTACTAAAAAAAAAGTTAACCTTCTAACCTATTTAGAGTCTATATAGAATTACCTTAAACGATTTTTTCTTTTTTAAAAAACCGGCTCTAGCCTTATTATATTAGTATACTTTTAAGTAAACTATTACTTTTTATAAAAAGTCTATTCCGCTTTTATATTATATAGTCTAGTATGATTATTTTAAATTTTTTTAAGGTAATTTTAATTTTTTTTAAAACCTTTTTAGCGCTTTTATACTAATTAAAGCTTTTAATTTTAAAGTATTCTCTTTATCTAAATATTTTTATTAATCGGACTTAATATATTTATAATCTATAATATATTTTATATTATATATATTATTACTAAATTAGTATAATATATTAATTATAAGTTTCTACTTATACAGTAGTGTACCTTAAGATTTATATAATTTTAATAAAAAAATAAAAAACTAAATAGACTTATTCTAGACTTACAAGTTTAATTTTATATATAATAGATAAACTACTAATATATTTAAATATTATACTAGAACTTAACTATTTTTAATTAACTTTTTTATTTAGCCTTATAGATTATATATAATAATTTAAAACTTAAACTTTACTTTTTACATTTAAGTTTAGTAGAAAATACTTTTTATTTTAAAATATTTTTTAATACTTTAATACTACTTCTAGTTTTTATTTAGCTTTATTATAAATATTAATAAGTTTAGAGACTAAGTAAAAAGCTTAAAAACTCTCTCCCTTATTTAGCGCCTATAAGGGCTAATTTAGCTCTTTTAGACTGTAATTATAGCAGACTTAAAAAGGTATATACCTAATAATAGAATACTAACTATTATTATAAGTAAATTCTATATAAGAGATTTATATATATATATTTGTATACTAATCGAACAAATAGTGTAGCTGTGGTGGCTCGGGGCAACCAAAAGGGGTTTTAAAAAAGGAGGAGTATATGTATGCCTTTATACTTAATATATCGAAAAAGATAAGAGATTTATAATACCTAATTATTTTACTATAAATAATAAAAGATATAAAAGTACTATTTAAAAATTTTATTTTACTATTTTATCTACCCGTCTGTCTATAAATAAAAAATAAAAAATAACATTTACTTTAAATTTAAATAATAGTAAAAAGTATCCTAATACTTTATTTATTTAAGTAAACCTTTATTAAATAGTACTATTTTTAAATATTTATAAAGTTATATAACTTCGCGAATCTAAAACTAGACTAAATTAATATTATTTTAATTTATCCTTACTAGTATATAATAGACTATTTTAGAAAAATAGTTTATAATTATAAAAATTACGTTATATATAATTCTAGTAAAGTAACTAAGAAATAAGTCTATTATAAAATCTATAGTTATATATTACTATAGTCTATTAAAAATAAAAAGTAGATAGAGAAGACTATATAGTTTATATATTTTTAAATTAGTGCACTAATAGGTGGGGTAGCATAGTAGGCAAGTGCCTAGAAATATTTTAGGTTTGCGAAATTCTTTAAATTTTTATTATTATTCTTTATATTAGAGGTTTAATTTCTCTTCTTATTATAGTATTCTTTAAATATATCTACTTTACTAGTAAAGAGAAAAGTTTTTAGAAGTGTAGAGTACTACTAAAAAATTAATATAAAGTTATAGAAAGTTAAAATCCCTATATAAAACGCGTTATATCTAAAAGTATAAGTAAAGTATCTTACTCTCTAAAGTTAGATAAGATAAAATCTATTTCTAAATAGGTCTAGCGTCGCAAACTAGGCCTAATTAGGCAATAGATTAGTAGTTTAATATAACTTTATTTAGTAATATATTAATTAGGAATTAAAGAGCCGATTATTAGTTTACTTAAAAAATAAAGGACTTTCTTTAATAGTTAGGTAGCCTTAATATTAAAGGCTTATTTTTTTTTTAAAAAAAAAAAGTGTACTACCAGCGCTTCTAGTTATAAATATAATTAGTAATATTTTTAAATATACTTATTTATATATATTTATACTATACGCGCTTAAAAATTCGCTTTACGTTAAAATACTCTAAAATGAAATTATTATAGTATTCTATAATTACTCTTATTTTATTTTTAAAAGTATAGAGCTGTATTAGCTTTATTAGTCTTAGTCTAGCGCCCTTTAGACTATATAGTTATAAATTATTATTACTATTTTTAAGTAAGTTTAATTTTTTATTTTCTAGGTCTATTAGGTACTCTAAAATAATTATTTTTTTTAAGTAAATTACGTAGCCTAAAATTTTAAATTTCTTTTATAAGTTTTAAGTTACGTTTATAGTTTATTTATATATAAATTATTATTATAAAAACTATAATCCTATTAACATTTATAGTAAAGAGTTATAATAACTTTTTTATAAATTTTATAAAGGCTATATTACGTTTACACTTAATTATTTTAGACTCTAGTATATAATTAGGACGGTAAAATAGGATATTAACTAAATCTATTAATCCTATTTTATAAAATATATTAAAATTATGCTTAAAAAGAAGGAGGTATAATTATATTTAATATAATAATAGAGTTTTTATATATATAATCTATAAGAATATTAAAATAAGTACCCTATAGGTATTATTTTTAGTACTTAATACTTTTTATAATAGTAAAAAGTTTTTTATTACATATACTATAATAGTACTACGCGCCGTCTAATTTTTTTAAATAAAAATTAATTAGTTACTCTTAAAATAATCTATTCTCTTTTAAAACTAATTAGCTTAAAATAACGCTAATAGTCTTATTAAAGGCATAAGTTTTAATTTAAATTTATTTTTTATATTTAAAATACGATAGTATTAGTACTTTAAAAAAATATTATAAAACTTTTTTAGAACTTTTTTACTAGTTGTATTTTTATATATATAGGCATTGTTTTTTTTTTTATAATTAGCCCACTTTTAATACTACTTAGCACCTTTTAGATTAGTTTAGTAAGTAGTAGGGCTAATTAAAAAAAATTAGTTTATAAATCTATAATAGTAGTTTATAAAACTAATAAAGATATAAATATTACGTATATAGATAAATTTAAACTTGTTTTAAATTATTTTAACTCTAGTTAGATCTATTAGGAGGCCTTTAAGTAAAATAATAAAACTAAAAGACTTAGTAGACATAGTATACTAAAAATATTTTTTTAAATTTAAGTAAAGTTTTATCTTATATAAATGCTGTAACACCTCTTTTATATAACTTTTATATTCTTCTTTAGTATCTAAGAAAATAAGCATATTATTAAAATATATAATATAGGTTATATTAACTAATTTAATTAATATTTATAATATAAGCTGTTAAAACTGCGTAAATATATTTATTAAGCTAAAAGGTCTAACTATATACTTAAAATAGCTATATTTTATATAGAATACAGTCTTTTATTTATTAATTTTTATAATATAAAGGTAATAGTAAACTTTTTATAAATTAAATTTAGTATAAATTTATACTTTTATAAAATAGTTTAATAATTTTATAATTAGTAGAAAAACTCTATAATTCTTAATTATAATTTTATTAACGCTTTTATAGTTTATATAAAATCTTAAACTGCTTCCTTTTTTCTTAAAAAAAAAATAGAGGCCTTTACGGAGAATTTTAATTACTAAATCTACTTTTATTTAAAATACTTTTTATATACTTTTTAAAAACCTCTAGTTTAGTAACTAAAAGATTATATATAAAATAATATAGTAAAAAAGTATTAAATTTAAAATTAATTTTTAGATTATTTAGTCTGCAGTTTATAAAATTTTAAAATCTTTACTTAAAGCTAAATTTAAAAAATTAAAGTATCTAAATAGTATAAAGTATTTCTTATACTTATTTAGTCTATTTTAGACTAGAATCTTTATTAACCCTACTAGGCATATATATATTTAGGTAGCTATATAATCTATAGTACGCTTAAACTTTTTTATACTTTTAAAAATAATTTTTTTAGTAAAAGTATTATTCATATTAGAGTTATTTTTAAAGAGAATCTTTTAAATAGTAATGTTTATCTTTAAATTCTCTTAGTTAAACTAGAGTAAGTTTAAAAAAAAATTATATTAAAAAAGATTTATAACTATAAATAAAATTAATTAAGTTTAACTTTAACTATATAAGTTAGTTAAATTTATTTAAGTAATTATAGTATTATAAATAGTTATATTAAAACTATTTACTACTTATACTAATACTTTATTAAAAGTAGTTACCTCTAAGTCTATTCCTTTTACTAGCTTAGTATTTATAAAATTTAAAGTAGACTTTAGGTTTACTAAAATTTTAATATAGTCTCTATTTATAACTTTAGTCTTTAGGGTAACTATCTCCTTAAGTTAATTATATAACTAGTTAAATAACCTACCAACGTACTTAACCTTAGATATTTTTAGTAAATAGCTTATAATAGTTTTAATATAAGTAGTAAGTATTATAATTACTATTACCTCTTTCCTTTATTTATTTAGGTTAATAATATAATCTTATTAGTTACTTAGTTAGACTTAAAGACTACTAGCTTATATTTATACTAGTAGTTAAAAGTATAGTAGCCTATTTTATTATAATAGTAATATATTAGCGTACTAGTAGAAAACTCTATTTTAGTTAGTAGTTTATTAAACTAGTTAATACCTAACTATATCTATCGGTTTTACTTAAAGTATTTTTAGAATTTAGTAAATTCCTCTATATTTTATATATTCTTTTTAGACTTTTACGTTTTAAAATTACTAAAATTAGTTACCTTTATATTAATTAAAAAAAAATAGTCTTCTCTTTTATTTTAGTAATAATATTAATTTATTATTTTTTTTAATATCTGTAGCCTAGTTTAAATATTTTTATTTAAATAGCTTATATAGCTTCGGATCTATTAAAGTTCTTTACTAGCTTTAAATATATTTAGCTACTCTTAAAAAGAATAAATATAGTTTAGTAGTTCTATAAAAGACTACTTAAAAAATTAAATAGTTTATTTAAAATTAATTTTAGCTTTATTAAACCATTAAAGTAGTCCTCTAAAGACGTCTAGTATCTTAATCTTTAAAAAGTTTTAAGTTTCTTTTTATAGTAGATTAGTGCTAAGTTTTAAAATAATTTTAGTCTTTTAGATAGTTTAAAGTAAATTATTAATATAAGTAATAGTAAATTTAACCTTTAAAATATCTATTAGAAAATAAATTAATAATTCATAACAATAGCGTTTATAATTATTTTTTTTAAAAGGTAAAGTTACGTTTACCCTTCTTTTTATAAATATAAGGGGCTTTTAGTATTAGTTAATATATAGCTAAAATAAAAGCTACAGTAGTATAGCTTTATAAAATAGTAAAGTCTTTTATAATTATAGCTTAGTTACTTATATTAAAATAACGGTAAATATTAAGTAGTTATTTTTTTTCTTTAACCTGTTAAAGCCAAGTGCGTACTTTCTTAAAATTAATAAATATAAAGGCTTTTAATTAAAATAAAAATATTTAATTATAATAGTTAGTAGCTACTTATGCCCTTTTATACTTTAATAGGCCTAATAGAGACATTTCTATAGCTTCTATAAAATTTTAAAGAATTTAAGTATTAAAAATACTAAATAGGGATTTAAAATTATACTTAGGTTTCATAATAATTGTAGTATTTTATAAAACTAATATATTATATATAATAGGGTAATTAGACTCCTTTAAAGCTATATTATACTAAATTACTCCTAAAAATAAGAATGTAATTTAAATATTAGGAATTAAGGCAGACTAGTAATATAGTATAATATATAAAATAAATTAGGTATATATTATTTATAAGTATAGAAAGAGATAAATTATTATTTAGCTAAAGCCCTATAGCGTAAACTATATATTCCTTATTATATACGTACTCTTCTATGTAGAAAAGAGATACCTATATTATAATAATAGTTTTAATATAACTATTTATAATACTATAGTTACTAAAATAAACTTAATTAATTTATATAATTAATATTAAATTTAATTAATTCTACTTATAGATATAGATCTCCTATAATATAAAATTTTTTTAGAGTTATTTTAATTTAATTATAAGAATCTAAAAGTAAATATTACTACTTAATAAGTCCTCTTTAAAAATTATTTTAACAAAAATAATACTTTTATTAAAAAAATTACTTATAAAAGCGTAAAAGAGTTTAAGCGTACTATATATAATCTAACTACTAGAGTATATATATATTTAGTAGGTTTAATAAAAATTCTAATCTAAAATAGACTAAATAAGTATAAAAAATATTATATACCGCCCAGGTATTCTAATTTTTTAGATCTAGCCTTAAATAAGAACTTTAAGATTTTTATATACTATAAATTAAATAATTTAAAAATTAATTTTAAGTCTAATACTTTTCAATTATATTATTTTATATATAATTATTTAGTTACTAAACTAAAGGTTCTTAGAAAGTTTATAAATGAATATTATAAATAAGAGTAAATTTAGTAATTAAATTTTTTTTCTAAAGCTTTTATCTGCTTTATAAAAAAAAAAAGAAGGCGGTTTTAAGCTTTATATAGACTATAATAGCCTTAATAAAATTATAATTAAAAATTATAATGCTCTTTTACTAACTATAAAATTACTAAACTATTTTATAAAACTATAAATTTATACTAAACTTAATTTATAAAACGCATATTACCGCGTTTATCGTATAAAAAGTAAGTTGCCCTAAGCTACCACAGCCACACATTTTGTTTAATTAATATATAAATATATTATAAAAAGTAATAAATAAAAAATTATATTATATATAAAATATAGCTATTTTAAGTATATAGTTATACTTTTTAGTTTAATTAAATAAAGGTATACATATACTCCTCCTTTTTTAAAATCCCTTTTAGTCGCCCCGAGCCACCACAGCCACACTTTTTATTTGATTAATATATAAATATATTTAGTTTAATAAATATACTTAGATAGTTGTAATAGCTTATACTATAAATACTAATTTACTTAGTTAATATAACCTATATTATATACCTTAATAATATACTTATAGCGTAGTAGTATAGCAGGCATATATCTAGAAATACTAAAGTTTTTTAAGTTTTTAAGGTCTTTTTATATATTAGGAGTTTAATTCCTTGCCTTATTTTAGCGTTTTTTAAGGGTGTCTATTTTATATAGTAAAATATAAAGTTTTTAAAAGTATAGAGTATTACTAAAAAATTAATATTAAAAAGTAATAAGTACGCCTAGACAACGATCTAAGGGTACAAACGTAGTAAGGGAACTCTATTAGGTACTAAACCGTATACACAATAATTAAAAGCTAAAAAAAAATTAATATAAAGCTATAAAAAGCTAAAAATCCCTATATAAAATATATTATATATAGAGATATAAGTAAGATATCTTACTATCTAAAGTTAGATAAGATAAAAATCTATTCCTAATAGGCCTAGCGTAACAAACTAGACTAAATTAGGTAATAGATTAGTAGTTTAATATAACTTTATTTAGTAATATATTAATTAAGAATTAAAAAGTCAATTATTAGTTCGCTTAAAAAATAAAAAACTTTTTTTAATAGTTAGGTAGCCTTAATATAAAAGGCTTATTTTTTTAAAAAAAAAATTTCCTTAACTTTTTAAATACTAAAAAAAAATATATAAATTATAAAAAAAAATATTACAGCGTTTACGTAAAATAAAACTTTACTTAAATTTAAAAATATTCTTTTAGTATACTACGTTTATTAAGTATTTTAGTTTTATTATTTTATCTAAAAGCCTTTTAATAAACCTAACTTAAGTTAAGGCGTTTAAAACTAACTTAAATATACTTATATATAAAATATTTACGTTTTTATAAGCTTTATAAATAATTATTATAGATTTATAAACTAATTTTTTTAATTAGCCCTACTAGTTACTAAATTAATTTAAAAGGCGCTAGAGAGTACTAAAAGTAAACTAGTTATAAAATAAAAATATTTATAATAACTTAAGTAATACTAGTAGAGAAACTTTTAAAAACTTTTAAATTTTTTTTATAATACCGATACTATTATACTTTAAAAATAAAAAATAAATTTAACTTAAAATAAATATCTTTAATAAAACTATTAGCACTATTTTAAACTAATTAATTATTAAGAAGAATAGATTATTTTAATAATAGTTAATTAATTTTAATTTAAAAAAGTTAGACAACGCGTAGTACTATTATAATATATATAATATAAAAATTTTTACTATTATAAAAAGTATAAAGCACTAAAAATAATATTTATAAAGTAATTATTTTAAGATTTTTATAAATTATAATAATTTATAATAGTCTATATAACTAAAAACTCTACTACTATATTAGGTATAGTTATATTTTTTTTAAGTATAATATTAACGTATTCTATAAAATAAAATTAATAAATCTAACTAATACTTTATCTTAGTACTTTAATTATATACTAGAAACTAAAATAGTTAAGTATAAATATAATATAGCTTTTATAAAATCTATAAAAAAGTTATTATAACTTTTTATTATAAAGGCTAACAGGCTCGCGGTTTTTATAATAATAATTTATATATATATAAATTATATACGTAACTTAAATCTTATAAAGAAAATTTAGAATTTTAAATTATATAATTTACTTAAAATAAAAATAATTATTTTAAAGTACGTAATAGACCTAAAAAATAAAAAATTAAACTTATTTAAAAATAGTAATAATAAATTATAACTAAATAGTATAAAGGGTATTAAATTAAAACTAATAAAGCTAATATAGCTTTATACTTAGGCTTAACTATAACGGCCGAATTTAATAGGTTATAATAGTATTTATTAATAGGTTTATAATAAGTAGAGACTTTTTTTATTTTTTTTTTAATATAGACTATATTTTTTATTTATATTTATACTTTTTATATTATTTTGTTTATATTTTTAGGTATTTTATAAAGCTTTTTATTTTTTTTTATACCTATATATTACACCGTTTACCTATATTATTTTATTATATATTAGTTACTTTTATAGCTGCCTTAGTAAGGTTATTATATACTATGGCTATAGTAGCTATACTGCCTTATATTTTAATACTTCTTTTATATTTTTTTATTAATCTAGATTTTTTTAATTACTTAGTAGTTTTTAAAATTTAGTTTTTTATTTACTTACGCGTACTAAGTTTTTATTTATATTTTATAGTACTAAGCCTACGCTATTAGTAATACTATAATATATACTACTAGTAAAAGACTAGTCTTAAAAAAGACCTAGAGGTTTTAAATTTATAATAAAATAATTAATATAAAATATTTTATTTTATTTAGTTATATATTTAGTTATTTATTTATATTCTCCTATACTAGTTATCTATTATCCTTTTTTTAGAAACCCCTCTTTACTTATTTTTAAATATTTTTTATAGTATTAAGCTATAGCTCTCCTCTATATATTAGTAACCTTTATTTTATATTACCCTAATTAGGATTATATACGCCTTTTATATCTTAGACTATTACCTATAATAATTTTATTTATTTATTAAAGAACTATACTATTTTTATATTTTGGTGCCCTATAATTATTAGTATTAATATTATTATTACTAGTATTATAGTTACTAGCGCCGTTCTTTTATAATTTATTTTTATTAATTAACTATTTTATATAGTAGTATAGCTATAGTAACTTTAGTATTTTTTTTTATTTAGTAATACCTATAAGCGGTAAATTTTTAGCTTTTTTACCTATTTAAATAGTTTTTTTTTAGCCCTCTTTAGTAACTCTATATCTATAAGGATAAAATTATTTTACTTAAGTATTAACTTTTACGGGTTATCTATAAAGATAAATAGTAGTATATTAATTATATTAAATATACTTATTACTTTACGTTTCTTATTTATTTAGTTTAATTTAAAAGCTTAAAGTATTTAACGTACTGTATAGTATAGGCTAGAGTAAGTCTAATATATATATTTTATTAAAATTTTATTTTTTAACGTGCTAGGAGTGTATATTTTAGTTATAAAATAGTAGTATATTATAATTAGTAAATAGTACTTTAGACGCTGCGACCTATACTATAATTATAATATATTAATATCTTTTTTTTATAAATACCTATTTAGTATTAGTTTATAATAGTAAATATACTAGTATAAGTTACTATATAAGGTAATAAATTTTATTAAGCTATAAATCTATTAAGTACTATTAAGTAATTATTATATACCTATTTTAGTAGACGTGGTATCTTTTCTAATTAAACTTAGTATAGTACTTTTAAGAGCTAGTTAATAAGTTCTATAATATATATAGTACTTTTCTTTCTAATTAAATAGTTACTAATAGTAACTTTATTATATATAAAAAAAGAGAAACTAGTAAAAGAGCTACTTATAAATAATATATAAATAGTTATATTTTTAAATTATAATACTTAGAGCGTATTAGTTAGTAATAAAAAACTTTTTTAATTTAGCCTTACCTAACTTTTTTAACACATTAAATATAAAGGTATATATATACTTCTTCTTTTCTAAACCCCCTTTTAGGTTATCCTAAGCTACTATAGCTACACTTTTTTATTTGATTAATATATAAATATATATAGTAATAAAAATAGTTTAGCCTATAAAATATCTAAAATAATAAATAGTATATTTTATCTTTATATAAGTTATACTATTAAGTAAATTAAAAACGTTTAGTACCTTTATATTAGTATAGTATATAAAAATATATAGTCTACTAGTTTAAAATTATTTTATATTTACTATATTTACTATATATATATTTTTCGACATATTAAGTATATAGGTAGTATATACTCCTCCTTTTTTAAAACTCCTTTTAGTTACTCTAAGCCACTACAGCCACACTATTTATTTAATTAGTATATAAATATAATATATTATATATATTATATATACTATACGTTCTGTTATTATAGCGTATTCTAAAAAGTTATAGTCTTATAAATAGTTTATTTTTTTATATTTTTTTATATTATTATTATAGCTAGTTTAGAGACGCTAGCGTATATTAATACTTTATAGTAGATTAGTAATAGCGCGAGCTATTAATATTATATTTTTTATTTTTATAAATAGATGCTCTATACTAGATAGGGACGTAAATATTTTAAATTATTATAGCTATTACTATATATGCTAGACGTAATATATTAACTTATATATATTTTTAATATATATATTATATAACTGCGTACTATACCTTTTATTATTATATTAAAAATATAGTAGAACTATTTTACAAAATTTATAAAAGTATTATATTAATTATTTTTTTTAAAATATACCTACTACGCTAAACGCGTAAATTTATTTAAAAAAAAAAGCCTTATACTTTTAAAGATAAAATAAAAATAATTATAAAATACTATAATAGTCTTTTTTTTTAAAGTATTTTAGTATAAAATAAACTCTTAAATATATATAGTATAAATATATATAAATAAGTATATCTAAAAATATTACTAATTATATTTATAACTATAAGTATTATTAGTGTACTATTTTAAAAATATATAAATTATATATTTTTATATACTAATTAAATAAATAGTGTAGCTATAGTAGCTTAGGGTAACTAAAAGGGGTTTTAAAAAAGGAGGGGTATATATATACTTTTATTATATAAATTATATATACTTTTTTATCTACTTTTTATTTTTAATAAACTATAGTAATACGTAACTATTAATTTTATTATAAATTTACCCCTTAGCTACTCTACTAAAATTATTTATAATATAATTTTTATAATTATAAACCACTTCTCTAAAATAGTTTATTACGTACTAGTAATAATAAATTAAAATAAAATTAATTTAGCCTAGTCTTTAATCTATAAAGTTATATAATTTTATAAAAATCTAAAAATAATACTATTTAATAACAGTCTACTTACTTAAATAAAATATTAAAATAGTTTTTATTATTAATTAAATTTAAAGTAAATCTTATCTTCTACCTTCTACTAATAAATAAATAGGTAAATAGAATAATAAAATAAGATTTTTATATAGTATCTTTATATACTTTATTACTTAAAATAAACTAATTAGGCGTTATAGATTTTTTATATTTATATATTAATTAAATAAAAAGTATAGCTGTAGTAGCTTAGGGTAACTAAAAAGCGTTTTAAAAAAGAAGGAGTATATATATATCTTTATTATAAATTTTCTATATACAGTTTATCTATAATAATAATTAATATTTTATTACTAAATATATACTTTTCTAAGTCTACTTTAGATACAGCCTAAAAGAGTTAAATTAGCTTTTATAGGTACTAAGTAAGAAAAAAAGTTTTTAAGCTCTTTAGTTAGCCTTTAAACTTATTAATATTTATAATAAAGCTAAATAAAAACTAAAAGTAATATAAAAGTACGAAAAAGTATTTTAAAATAAAAAATATCTCTTAGTAAACCTAGAAGTAAAAAATAAAATTTAAATTTAAATTATTATAAATAATTTATAAGACTAAGTAAAAAGATTAATTAAAAATAGTTAGGTCCTAGTATAATAAATAAGTATATAGATAGTTTATCTACTATATATAAAATTAAATTTATAAGTCTAAAATAAATTTATCTATTTTTTTTTATAAAAATTATATAAATTCTAAAATATACTACTATATACGTAAAAACTAATAGTTAATATATTATACTAATTTAGTAATAATATATATACTATAAAAGATATTATAAATTATAGACGTAATTAGTCTAATTAATAAAAATACTTTATTAAATAGTAAAACTATTTAAATAAAAAAAATACTTAAAAAACTAAGAATTTTAATTAGTATAAAAATATTAGAAAAAAGTATTTATAATAATTTAAAATTACTCTAAAAAGATTTAGAATAATACTAGTAAACTAAGTAATATAAAAGTAAAATAAATTTTTATAAAAAATAATAATCTATTTAATAGTATACTAGTATAATAAAACTAAGACTAGTTTTTTAAAAGGGGGAGAATAGTCTAAAATAACTCTAAGTAGACTTTTAATAAGTTAAAAAATTTACTTTTTATTTTTTAGTAGCTATAAGTACTAAATTTATCTAAATAGACCCTTAGTATAAATTAATAATTTATTTTAAACTACTTTAGAACTATATTTCTTATTTAAAATAAAATTTTTTTTTTTTATAATTCTACACGTATCTCCTATAAAAAGTTTAATAATATAAATAGTTCTATTAAGTGTTAAAGTAGTTTAATAGTATAATAAAAAAAATTATAAAAAATATAAAAGTATACTATAATAAAATAAAAATTATAACTCTTAAAAATTAGTATTACTTAGGCTAAATTATTATATTAAAAGCCTATTTACTATAATTATAACTAAAGGATTCCTAAATTCTTTATATAAAAGAGTAGAGACCTAAAAAATTATAAATTTATTTAATTATTTACTTAAAATTTATAAAAATATTATTTTTTACTACGTAACCCCTAAATATAGTTATTAAATAATATAGTTATCTAATAAATATAACTAGTAATAAAATAGATTACGCTATTTATAATATAGTAATTAGTACTAAAATAGGTATTATAATATATAACTTTTTTACTCTTATTACTATTAATAAAAGCGACACCTAGACTAGTAGAATTAAAAATTTAAAAAATAAAATAGTTATACTAGTAAAATAAAGTTAATAAAAGTAATACTATAAAAATTTAAATTTAAATTTAATATTAAGTAATACTATTAGTAACTAAATAGTTCTATTTAATTTTTAAACTAATTAAAGTAATTTTATAAAAAGTACTCCTCTATTTTTAAAACTCCTTTTAGTTACTTTAAGCTACTACAGCTACACTATTTATTTAATTAGTATATAAATATATATATAAAAATTACTAGGCTTTTAAAGAGTATATTAATAATTAAATATATTAAAGAGTACTAGATTAGACTAAGTAATACTATTATATTATTATAGAAAATACTTTTACTCTTAAGTAAGAGTATAAAAGACTTATGTATTCTTTTATATTTATTTTTATCGCGTTTTATTTTACCTACTAATATTATAAACTAATAATATTATAATAAATTTATTATATAATTTAAAATAATATTTTTTTACTTAATTCTATATAAGTATTTATATTATCTATTAAACTTCCTATTAAGATAATAATACTACTTAAAGACCTGCTAGTAAAATAAGTTATATATATATTTAGCTTATCTAGTAGTCTTATAAAATAAAAAAAATTATATTTACTATTATTAGTACCCGCGTCGCCTATAAGTAAAAAAAGAAAAATACTTACTACTAGTTAGTAACGCCTACTAGTTAAGAATAAAAGTATATATTTATCTAACCCCTTTTAGTTGCTCTAAGCTACTATAACTATACTATTTATTTAATTAATATATAAATATTAACCTACTATTAAAATTATTTTATTACCTTTAACTCTATTACCTACGCTAAGTCGCCTAATTTTTCTCTCTTAACTACTTACTTTTATAATACTTTTATTTTATTAGCTTAGAATCTATCTATATAGAATAGTAGTATATTAAAAAGAGTTTTAAAATAGCTAAAGATAATATACTTAAAACGGCTATTCTTTACGAAAAAGTTGCCTGCCTATAGGTTAGTATAGAACTAGTTAATAAGCTATATATAAATAGAAGAATTACGTTTTAATTAATTTTAAATTTTATATTAATTTAAAATATTACTGCTACTAGGAATAGTTAGTATAATATATAGTAAGTTAGTAATATATTTAAAATTAGTATAGTAATAGCTATTTTAAAAATAAAAAAAATTTATAAAAATATAATATACTAAAGTACTTTAAGTAAGTAATAATATAGTATAAAGTATAAGACGGATAGTTAGACTTACTAGCTTAAAAACTAAATAGTTATATAGATTTTAGGTAACCGTCTAATAATTTTTTTTAATTCTAAAATTTATATACCTAATAACTCTCAGGACTAACTATATTATATATTATTATAAGTAGTAATTACTAATAACTTTAAAAATAATTATAAGTAGTTACTAACTTATAAATATATGATTAGAGTATAAGCGTTACTATATTTAACAGAGTATTCTAATCCTTATAAAAATAATAAATATAACTTTTAAGAATTTAAATTTATACTATTTATATATAACCTCCTTTAAATATTATATTTAAAGTATTTAGTACTTATTAAGTTTTTATTATTATATTATACCGCGGCTTTATAAAGCTCGCGAAGTATATTAAATAAAAAAAATAATTATACTTTTTTTACGTTTTTTAAAACTTATATAAAAGTTGTTAAAAGTTTTAATAATTTTACTATATTTTTTATTAAAAGCCGTAAATAAAAATATATATATACTCCTTCTTTTTTAAAACTTCTTTTAGTTACCTTAAGCCACTATAACTATACTATTTATTTAATTAATATATAAATATTAAAAGCCGTATTAAAATAATTATATTTATAAAAAAGAATACCGGACTTAGCACACTTATTAGTAAAATAATTTTTTGAAACCCCTTTTGGTCGCCCCGAGCCACTACAGCTACACTTTTTATTCGATTAGTATACAAATATAATATTAGTAAAATAAAGGGTCTTATTATAAGTATAAAATCTTTTAAAAACTTTAATATTACTATTATATAATAATTAGTACTAAATTACTCTTTTTTATTTAAAAAAAATAAGTCTTTTTATATTAAGGCTACCTAAGTATTTAAAGAAAGTGTTTTATCTTTTAAATAAACTATATATTTATATACTAATTAAATAAATAGTATAGCTATAGTAGCTTAGAGCGACTAAAAAGTGTTTTAAAAAAAAAGGAGTATATATATATCTTTATACTTAATATTCTAAATAAACTAAAACCGGCTCTTTAACTTTTAATTTATATATATAGGTTATATTACTAAATAAAGTTATATTAAACTATTAATCTAATTACTTAATTAGGTCTAGTTCGCTACGCTAAGCCTATATAGGAATAGATTTTTATTTTATCTAACTTTAGATAGTAATTTATCCTAAAATACTTTTAAATATAATATATTTTATACCCCTTTTAAGTTATCCTAAGCTACTACAGCCACACTTTTTATTTAATTAATATATAAATATATAACGTATTTTTAAAAAGTAATAAGTACGCCTAAACAACGATCTAGGGGTATAAACGTAGTAAGAGAACTCTATTAGGTGCTAAACCGTGTACGCAATAATTAAAAGCTAAGGATATAATATATTTTATATAGGGATTTTAGCTTCTCTATAATCTTATATTAATTTTTTAGTAGTACTTTATACTTTTAAAAATTCTACTTTTTACTAGTAAAGTAGACGTATTTAAAGAATACTATAATAAGAAAAGGAATTAAACCCCTAATATAAAAAATAATAATAAAAATTTAAAAAATTTCGCAAATCTAAAATATTTTTAGGCACTTACCTACTATACTACCCTACTACTAAATTACTCTAAATTTTTATAAATTATTTACTTATACTGTTAAATCTGCTATAATTTACTTATAAAGAAATTTAATTTTTTTTATTAGTTTACTTTTTTTATTTTAAATCTTCTTACGAGCTTTAATTTCATTAAAAGGCTTTAGAGTAATAAGCTTAGTTATTTACTAAAATTAGCCTTTTTTTTAGGAACTGTAAAGTATATAACGTAGTAAAAGTCTATAACTTAATACTTATATATTATAATTTAGGCTTTATAGGTTATACAGCGTTGCTTATAAGCCTTTTAGTCTATAATAAAATATATATTTTTATTACCTACTAAGGCTTTACTAATAGTTATCTTTAACTATTTATAATAGTAGAGTTTATTATAAATAAACTAATTAATATAATTAGTATTTTATAGTATTTAATCGTACTAAATTATTACTTACTATATAATAAATAGTATTTTTTTTAATATATAAAAAATACGTTTAAACTCGTAGTCTTTATAGATAAATAATTCTTATTTATTACTATTAGGGTTTATTATATACTAGTACTTTTAATTTAAACTACTATACTATACTATAACTCTAATATAGCTATTATAAAGTAATTTAGTATATTAACTATTTTCTAGATTAACTAAATATAATAAATTTTAAAAGTTTTATATTTAGGAGATATGATAACAGTATAAACTAAGACTTAATAATATAATTTAAAATTTAATAAATAAGGGCTAATTGTAACTTAGTGCACCTATATAGTATAATTAATACTAAATTTTACTAGTTTATACTTTATATAAAATACTTATCTTTAAAAAATATAATTAAAATTAAAGTAAAAAGTAGAAGTAAAAGTCTCTAAAACTTAATTTTATAGTTAAAGATACTAAGACACTAACGGCGATAAAATAATATTATTAATTAGTTTATTACGTAATTAACTATACTTAATAAAAATAGTAAAAAATAAATACTACTAAATACTACTAAATAGCTACCTATAAAAAAAGACCTTAAAAAAAGAATCTAACTCTATTATTTAACGCTATTATACTAATATAGTCTAAAAGGTACTAAATAAGTATATATATAGATATTACTTATTTTTAGGCCGAGAGCAGTTCTAAGGAGAATATAATATTATAATTTAAGTATTTCTGCTCTATATAGGAGTATACTTATATAATAAGAAATATATAGTCTACGCTACGGGTCTTTAATTAAATAATAATTTATCTTTTAACTTTTATAGATAATATATACTTAATTTATTTTATATATTATACTATATTACTACTCTACCCTAATTCCTAACATTTATATACTATAATATAAAATAAAGTTAACTAAAATAAGTTTAAATAAAAGTAGTAAGTTTTACTATAGAGATATAATATATAAAGTCTTTTTTTAAAGAAGGCTATAATTATTAAAAGTTATAGTTTAAACATAGAAAAAATAATAAAATATATAAATATTTAATAGTTTTTAAAAAAAGTCTTTTTTTTATTATAGTATTAAAGTTATTATTTATAATATAAGTATTTAAAAAACTTAGTACTACTTTTATTAAACCTCTTTAATTTTATATACTTATTAAGTATACCCTTTAGTTAAATAATTATTATATTAAAATTTATACTAGTTATTATATAATCTATTCAGGTTAGTAACGATAATAAAAGGAGATTTTATCTCCTATAGCTTTATTACGTTCTTATATTATTAATCGCCTTAAAAATACACTGCTTATTACGTTAAAATTACCTTTAGTCCCTACTCCTATCTCGTTTAAGCTCTAGGCGAATAAGTTCCCTATTAAAACGTATTACCGTAAATTGTACTTGATATCTATAAGTACTACGCATGGCCTAAAGCTAAATCTTTTTATATCTACTTTTAGAACTAATTCTTAATATACCTATTAGACCTATACTAGACTTTTATATACTATCTAGCTACTTTTTAGGTAAAAATTATATTTAGTAAGTATTTACTTCTACTTTTTTTACGTCTTTTATATTTTATTATTATAAATAGCCTATTCTCTAAGTCTAATAAAGTAAGTTTTTATACTTAAATACTCTACTATTATTAATAAAAAAAATCCCCTATACTAGCTATAATAGTAATACCTAGATAATTATTTTAATTTTATTTAATTATAATACTAAGTTTTATTTAGGCCTAAATACCTTTAATACTATTTTAATAATTTATAGTATTTTTATATAACTATATAATTTATCTATATTACTACTATCTATTAACTCTTATATAGCCTTACTATAGGACTTAAAAATAATATTAAAAAACTCTATAAAATTAATTTTAATTTTAAAAATAATTCTAAAAGGATATCTGCTTTATTTAAATTAGTAAAAAAAGAAAAGGGGATTTATATACTTTAGTATAGTATTAATATATACTTATTATGCTAAGGGCGCCCTAAAAAGTCTTTTTACTAAAGTAATCGTATCCCGTATTACGTATCAGGATCGACATAATACCCAAACCTACTCGGCCAAGTCACATTCCCGCACTTATCGGTGAGCTCATCACCCTGGATCGCCATACCCTCGGAACATTGGCAAGTCCTGCATACTCCGCCAAGCCTTGCGTTATAGACTTTGCGGGGTAACGATTCGGTTTCTTCCAATTTTCCTGCTCAGGTTAGGAGTCAGGACATAAGGATCCACAAGCCGTGGGGTCCGAACGGCTGGGAGATGGAGGGCATTGAATCAGGCACGCGGTCTATTTGCTGAGACCATGATTAGTTAGATGCGCCGAGGTTGTGCCGAAACTAACGGAGATGCCGGGAGATCGCCTCCAGGGCTGTACGATAGCTGGCACTGAGTAACCACCACGGCGGAATGGCATTCGAACTCTATATCCGTTGCTTGATACCAAAGCACCACTGCGTTATTGGGAACCAGCCCGATTGTACTGCAGCTGCAAAAGCGCCGTCAACATCCGATACAGCGCACGGACATCTTCCCTTCCCGCTGACAGGGACAACCCCATCTACCATTGGCCCGTTCGCAATTGAGCCTGACTAGTGGATCGTGGAGGCAGCGCGCGAAACACGCGCCGCTGCATGTACTAGAATTTGGGCAGGAGAGACGAAGAGAAAGCGAGTGATGGTGGTCCGTGGTTTGAGTTTGAGAGGCCATGTATGAAAACGGTATGTTCCGCAGGAGACGCTGATCCTCTCGTCTTTGGAGCCCTGACCTGGGGTTTTAGGGCGGTCCTGGGATTTTAAGGCGGTCCTGGGATACGCTTGGTGTGATTTAGAGCTCTTTCTTCACCGAATTTCCTATCCTTTACTGAGGTTCGTCTTTGTTCAGCGATTTCACAATGACTGAAGGGGGGATGGATCCACCGGACGGTGTGACGCCGAACTTTGAGAATCCGGAGAAGACAGTGTGGGTGGCGAGCATCGTTACGCAGGCGCTGTGCCTCTCCATCGTTGGCGCCATCGTCTGCCTACGGATATACACCCGCGCACGCATTCTACGGTCTTTCCAGCTTGAAGACTGGCTGATTGCTGTTGGCTTTGTAAGTCACTTCTCGTAGGAAGATGGACAGATAACACTGACATGCGATAGCTGCTCGCGGTCGCATACTCATGCATCGCCCTTGTCATGAACCACTACGGCGGTGGAATAAACATGTGGGAGGTACCAAAAGAACACGTTGTGCCATTTGCAATCGTTAGTCTCATTTTCCAAGCGTCCAGGCACAACGGTTAACTTACAGCCAGACCGTGTACTGCACTATGGTGATTTACGGTCCCTGCGCTCTCAGCATCAAAGCCTCAATTCTCGTCTTCCTCGCTAGGATATTCAGTCCTGCCAAGAAAACAGCGGGCCTTGTCCTACACATCATCCTCGGCGGTCTCCTCCTCTACTACGTCCCCGTGCTATTTCTGAAAGCAGTGATATGCCGCCCAGTATCAAAGTTCTGGCATCCGAAAATTGATGGACAGTGCTTCGACCAGCGGGCCTTAATTCTGGCTGACTCTATTATTTCGGTTCTCTCTGATATGATCATCTTCGTCGCTCCTATGCCGCTGACATGCAACTTGCATATGAAGACGAAGAAGAAGGTGAAGGTAGTAGCAGTATTCAGCACCGGTGGACTTGCATGTATTTGCAGTGCCATCCGGCTCATCGACATTGTCAAGAACGGGACGAGTCCGAATCAGACGTTAGTGTTCATGAGAGTGAACCTATGGGGGTCAGGTCAACCACTCACTACTTTTTGAAACAAGTTCTGACGTATCCCTTAGCATCGCCGAAGTCTACATCGGCCTCATCGCCGCCTGCATGCCCGTCCTCCCCGCTTTCTGGAGACATCATTTCAACCGCGAAGATCCGTCCGGCTACTCCCGCTACGAGTGCTCGACCGACCGAGGCGTCGAGATGCTCAATTCGAAGCGGACAGCAAAGCGCAACACCGCCACCGCGCGGAAGACGCCTGACTTCGGGTCTGACGAGAATGTCCTTATAACAGACGTCCTTGGGCAGTCAACGACTTCTAATCATACATCGCACAGAGAGAGGTCGCCGTCACCGACGCGGGCCGCTTTTCCTGAAGATAAGACGCAGATTAAGAAGACGGTGGAGATTCATCAGACGTATGAGTGAAGGCATTCGGCGGGTTTCGTCGCCTTTTTATAAATGATGGCGTGACTTGAGACGGGAAAGGATTGGGAAGGGAAACAATAAGGATAAATAACGGATGTATTAGGTAGCTTTAACCTAACAAATTGTAATAATACGTGGCACTTCCAAACCGCGCTCGCTTGGTGCCGGTTCTATTTCTGCGTATCAACGGTTTGAACGAGAGGGTCCTCAGCCAGGCTTTTGGCAATATGAACTGTTCTGTACGTCTGTTTGCTACTGTGGGCACCGAGAGCTGCTTGCCGGGATCGATTCCTAGGGTTGGGCGCCGGAGCGGGATGGCTTCACAGCAGTGCACAGAAGCGGCAACCACGAGAAAGTTCTCTTGGAGCTAAGCTACTTCATATAGGATGTTTCGGCACGAGGCAATGCGAAACCATGATGGCCTATGCTGATGATTTCCTGAACGATTGCCTTGATATGCACCAGGCCTAATGCGTATTAGGGTTGTTTGTTGTGCCCTTTGGTTGTCGTGTAATCGTTGCGTTGTGATTCGCGCTGGTTGTCGCATGACCTGTTCAGGTCGGTAACGACGAAGGGTGAAGTGAACATTATAGGTAAAGTACCGGCTGGATATCTAGATAGCCAAAGCACAATGCCTTGTCGTCTCAGCAGAGCTCTAAATAACCCTTGATCGATCCATTTGAAAATTAGAAGCAGCCTGCACATGTCTTCGTTCTCGTAAAAACTCCATCCGATTCGTTTTTGGATGCTACTCATACGATTCTAGCAAAAGCAAATGATCCACAGGAGATCCAACCACAATTGTTGAATAGAATTGATTCTATAATTCTTAGATTGGAAATCACGTGCTTTTATTGACCGTGCTGTCTTGTGTAACGTCGGCACCCAAGCCTACGGCATACAGCCTAGAGGTGTAAATAGAGATAAGACGTTTATGTTATGGCGCCTACTTAATCCGATCTTTGTGTATGCTCACTTTTTTGACTGTATGTACCTGGGGGAACAGCTTTTTTAGCTTATACCTTATTTGTGCTAGTGTCTCGGCGCTACTCTTCACCTCACATCTCTTGTGCTGGCCTTGATCTGGAATGTCTGTTCCATTTTCCCACGTAGTTTTGCATCTAGATAGTCCCGCGGAGTTGGGTCTTTGTCAAAGCGCCTCCGTCTGAGGATGGATAAGTTATACATTTCGAACACAAATGCAATCACCAAACAGAGGCAACAACCTCAACAACACCATCTCGTCAAGTCCATCAATTTCCACTGGCACGATTGCCTCGCGCACGTACTATCATTACCGCCTAGAGAGGATATCACCAAAGAGACAGCCAGAGGGCTCCTTGTCAGCCTTTTGCAACGGCTCACTTCAGCATGCTCCCCAAATTGGGGACGAGGACAAAATCACGTGCTGGAGCTACTGCCCGTCCTGCCGCAGTTCCCAAGGGGACTAAAACCCCAAGGCGAAGTCGCAGGCAGAAGAACTTGGAGCCCGGAGAACCGGAGGAAGCAGAAGAAAGAGAAGAGGAAGGATCCGAAGAAGAAACGTCAGACGTGGCATCAGATGCAGCGTCAGATGGGCCATCGCACAAACGAAGCAAAACCGGCGGCAGTCCCTCGGTCGATACTGAATGCATAGCGCATATTTTCTTGCAGCACCCAAACAAGCCGCTCCAGCCTTTCAGCCTCCCACAACTCCTTAGCTCGAACATGGCTCCCATACAGGGAAGGATACTGACGTATCTGGAACCCCGTGATACTGTCGCCCTAGCACTTACCGCAAAATGCTTCGCCGACATGACAAGCGTTCTGCGAAACACTGCCTATAATATCGAAAGGAGAATGGAACACTTCTTTAAAGATCGAGTCGGTTTCCGCAGACTAATGGCACGCTCGAGAGCCGTCATCAGTGGTGGATTTGCTGACTGGTTCTTTCATCGTAGCGGCGAGCTACCACATAATATCGAAATATGCCTTCTAGATTCACACCTCGACGCTTTCACTGAGCTCTTAGAAGGAGAGGGGTACACACGCGATGACGAAGCTCCTGAATTTCACGCATATGTCAGAGATCATGAGAGCTACGGCCTCCAGGTCGTCGGCTTGTTTCCGGATGCTGATCCAGGCGAAATGGGCCCTCTCAAAGGTTCGGTTACTACCGGCGACTTGAGTTTGATTACGTGGGACAGAGCCTATTCGTTGTTTCCGTACACCACATTCATCAGGAAGGAAGTCTGTTTGCTGCAGCGTGATATAGGCGAGCGCGTTCTACGATGGAGCACAGAGTACGGCTGTAGAACTATCACAAGACATTTGGACGAGAGCATCGAAGCCCAAATGGTCGCTCCTCGTCGCATCGGTGACAACAAGACATGGGTCATAGACCTAGACACGGTCGGCTTGGAAGAGGAATCGCAAGCTGATACCGCCCGGGACATTGAGCTCACGACTTTCAGATTGCGACCAAAATCGGATCAGGGCAACAATACTGGCGACCTCAATATCTACGAGATGGCGCTAAAGACGCTGCGTCACGGCGTCATGATGCGCCCCTACGCGACCATGGACTGGGATCGTTCCCTTGGTCCCGCGAACGCACAAGTTGCAGCTGCACGTTTAACCGAGAGGATAGACCTAATACCCATTGAAAGATACCTTCACACTATCTCCAAGATGGAGAATAAACTTCGGGATTATACGGTCCTGGAGCTGATGAAACTGCCGCAAGCGGAAAGGCCTGCGGCATGGAGAACATGGCCGCAGATGCAACTGATGCAGAGGACGGGTCCATGTGCATCCGGGTTGTTTGATGAATTCGGATCTAATATCCCAAACGGTTGGACTACCTATGATAAGGAGATTCAAGAGATGCTGAACAAAGCGTGGAATGAATTGCAGCAACAGCTGGAGAGACGGAAGAACGCCGCCATAGAGAAATATGGCATTAAGTACTACCAACGTGACGAGCGCGTGGGCGGGCTATAATCGGATAGTGCATGTACGCAAGCGGTATGTCTGTATTAAATTCCATCCTTAGTATCCGATACGATATGACGGCCGTTCAAACCTTGGTTCTTCGGGGCGCCTAGAGAGGACGTACGATTCGTGCGGATGAAAGACAGTATCCAAATTCTCCATGACAGCCGCCGAAAGGCTATAATGGCTTCTTACACCAGATAAAGCGCATTGGAAAGTAAAGTCCGATATCCGTCAACTGCTTCTCCAAATCCGCTACTAAAGTAGCCAACCTCTCATTACTCAAAGGCTTCACCGATAGATCCAAACCTACTCTTATCAGCTTACGCCGAACATGCATCATCGAAAACTCACTTTTTGCCGACTCCGCAAAGCCTTTCGCAATGATCAAATCCGCCTCCACTCCCTTATTCCTTAGTTCCTCGTCCGCATTCCCCTTTCCCACTGCCCGCATGGCTGCCAACTCCGGCACGTCCTCGAGCCCAAGATCCTCGAGCCACTCTTTCATTTTCGGCGCCTCAAGCGGATCAGCTCCAGATGCCTGGCAAACAGCCCGAATGCAAGCGAACATATCGTGATAGCGTGGGTTCTCTTCTACCGGTGTCGGACACACACTGTCGCAGTCTCCGATCTGGATCCACTCACCTGGCTTGAGAAGCTTAATATGCTCGTTAACGACGGCGCGTTGTGCGGAGGCAGAACCAGCGGCGACGAGGATCATGCGCATGTTGATGAGGTCAAAGATTCACGCCAGAATGATGGAGGTGGGTCGCGGATGTCTTGCTTGACATACTGGATTGTCGGGGTGGTGGTGGAAGGGAAGGAACTTTGGTTTATATCGGTTCTAAGGAAGGTGTGCGAGCCTTGAGATGGAGCGGGGATGGAGGATTGAACATCGCGCATCCATAAGCCGTCCGCTGTGCTGACATCCAGGACGGCTCGTGGTGCGGTGGAGAAGTGGAATGGGACGAAGATTAGGGTGCCGGATGTTGCTTGTTTGAATCCCAGGTGGAAGATGGTTAGGCGACCGATGTCGCTGCTGGCATCCTTTACTTTTAGATACCATTCAGGCCATGAAATGGCTGGGCTTGTCATGTTGACGTTTTATATTTGATCGATAATGGCAAACAAGGGTAGAAGGTGTCGCGGGGTCCAGAGGATTCGTAAGCGGCTATACCTGTGCAGGTGGCGTCTTTACGGCTTTGTCTGCCGTAAATAATAGTTATTACCTTATATCTAACTATTAAGTTAATCTTTTTCTAGGTATTATTAATAGTATTAAAAAGCTACTATTTATTTACTTATAGTTATAGTCCTTTAAATTCTTTACTTTTATTAATATATAAATACCTACTAATAATTAGGCGTATATATAACCTAAATCTATATCTATCTATTTTTTTTTATTAACGCGTAGTAACTGCTATACCTATTTTACACCTTACTTAGTATAATTTAGTAACTATTACTATATTAAGTACCTTCTATATTTATACGCTATTTATTATCTTAAATATAAAATCTATTTTTTATTTTCTTACTATTTCTCCTTTATATAATTTTATTATAAGCTATTATAGCTTATTACCTTATAGTATAGCTAAGCTAATAATTTTATTTTTATTATACTATATCTAGATATACTATACTAGTAGGTATAGCTTAATACCTTTCTTTACTATTATTACTACTTTATACTTATCTCTTTTAGTTCTAGTAAGTACGTAATATATAGTATTATAGTATTTTCTTTTTAATATATTAAAAGCTTTTATAGTATTAACTTTATTAGTATACGCCTATATATTTAATAGTAAATACTTTATAACTATCTTTACTACTTATACGTAGGCTGGTTGAATGGGTTACCCTACTTTTTTTTAACCTTTAATAACTTTAGTATATATTTATATATTAATTAAATAAATAGTGTGGCTGTAATAGCTCGGGGCGACCAAAAGGAGTTTTAAAAAAATAACTTTAGTAATACTAGGCCTAATTAGGTAATTTTTAGCTTATTTAAACTAGTTTCTTTAAAATTTTAATTTTATTAAAAAATTATCTAATTAGGACTAGTATTACTAAATTTATTAAGTAACCTATTTTTGTAACCCTAACCTAACCCTATAGTAGGGTTACTTAGATAAAAACTTTAATAACTTTATTAATACTAGTCCTATTTAGGTAATTTTTTTAACTAGATTAAAATTTTAGAGTAACTGGCCTAAATAAGCTAAAAATTACCTAATTAGGCCTAGTATTACTAAAGTTATTAAAGTTTTAAGAAAAAGCTTCGCATTTTAGATTTACCAGCCTACTTATACGTATAGGTTATTATTAGGTATACTCCTATAAACGGGTATATAAGACTTAGTTATTATAGTCTTATTAAAAGTAATTATAATACGTAAAATTACTATTAATATATTTATAAATATTAGTTAACTATTATATAAATTATATAAAAAAGATAAAGTATAGCGTTAAGACACTAGTCTAAAAAAGGTATAGGTAAAAAAATATTATTTTTCTAAATATAGTTAAAAAAAATAAACGTGTATAAAAATTATAAAAAATGTTTTATTAGTTAATTATATTCTATAAGCTATACTACTAAAAATATATACTATATTAATATACTAAGTTCTATTATATAACTTTAATAATAATATAGTAGAGTAGGCGTATTATAATATAATAGTACTATAATAGTCTAGCCTAACGGGCTTAACCGTAACGGGTTGAGTCCGATAGGTTATAATAGCACTTATTAATAGATTTATATTAAAAAAAAACTTTTTTATTTCTTTTTAGCACTAACTACCTATTTCCTTTATACTTAAACTATTATATATTATTTTACTTACACTTATAGGCATTTTATAACACTTCTCTTTTTACTTTTTTATATATTATTACTATATTTATTATATTTGCCTGTTATATTTACTATTTTATATATAGCTCTTATACAGTCTTATATTATTACTAATACTATAATTACTAAATCTTTTACGTTTTATAGTTATACTACTATTAAAATAATAGTTACTATTTTATTTTTAAACTTAGTATAGTTAGGGTTATTCTAGTTATTTAGTAAAACTAGAAACTATTACTTCTATTTATAAATATAGTTTAGATTAGTATTTATAATAAAATCCTTAAACTTTTTAAAATTTTTAGGATTTTTTACTATCGCGACTATGTAGTAGTTTATAAAATTAGTAATAATTACTATTACCGTAGCCGTATAGGTATAGTATATACTTACCTATTTCTACTATAAAGTAGTAGTCTATAGTTATTAGACTTATTATTTATTTTATACTATTTAGTTACCTATATAGACTAAGACTTACTATAGTACTTTAGAGCTTTTTAAAAGTATTTAGTAAAATAAATACTATTAATAGTATAAAAATAGATTTAATTATATAAAAAAATACTATAGGTATTACTTTTATAATATTATTTATTTATAGTATATAGTTATAGATATCTAGTAAAAGGTATAATATAGCTACCTAGCGTAATAAGCTACTTATTATACTTTTTTATTTTTTAACACATTGAGTATAAAGGTATGCATATACTCCTCCTTTTTTAAAATCCCTTTTAGTTGCCCTGAGCCACTACAGCCACACTATTTGTTTAATTAATATATAAATATATACTTTTTTATATTATATATATATATAGTAGTAGGGGGCGCTAGTATATATTAATATTTTATAGTATACTAGTAATAGTGTAAACTATTACTACTATTTTTTTTCTTTTATAAATAGACGCTATATACTAAATTAAAAAATAATACTTACTTACGTATTACTATTTTAACTTATTATAATAATAAACTATTTTTAATATAATATATTAATATATAATCGCGCGCTATTTATCTTTTATTATTATATTTAAATTATTATAAAGCCGTTTTACAGAACTTATATAAAAGTATTATACTAGTTATTTTTTTTTAAATAAAGGTACTACGCTAAAAGCGTAGCTTTATTTAAAAAAAAAAAAAAAAAAAAAAAAAAAAAAAAAAAAAAAAAATATTTTTTATATTATAATAAATTTTATTATTTTATAAATTTTTTTTTTTTTTTTTTTTTTTTTTTTTTTTTTATTTTTTTTTTTTAAATATTAAAATTATTTATTTTTTATAAATTATATTCTTAATTATAATAAAATAAAAAAAAAAAAAATATTATTTATATATATTATTTAAATATATATATAAAAATA
>JASEKS010000311.1:0-111724 GCA_030770415.1 Pleoardoris graminearum
TAATATAATATAATATAATATAATATAATATAATATAATATAATATAATATAATATAATATAATATAATATAATATAATATAATATAATATAATATAATATACTATAATATAATATAATATAATATATTAGGATAACTATACTTTACTTATACAGAGTAATAGTCCTCTATAATATTATAGTAAATAGGAAATAGTACGAAATAATAAATAATAATAGTTATATTTTAATATTTATTTTTTATCTCTCTACTATTCGTATAATAGCTAGATAAAGAATCTGCTTACTAGTATAAAGTATATAATTATATAATTATAGTTATATAATCTATACACTCTGTATTACTAGTAAATCTATTTAGGTTAATTACTTTATATATACTAATAACTTTTCTTTTCGTAGTAATACTATATAAATATTTTATTTTCTTATATTTTTTCCTATATATAAATAAGTAGGTTTTTTTTTTGTATAAAGATCCTTTTATCTTAATATATTCTTATATAACTAAATTTATAGTCTGTTATTCGCGCGTTATATAATAATAAGAAGTAAAATTATATAGTATACTGCTACTTATTAATTAAAATTATAGTAAACTAAAGTAAAAAATTAATAATTTTATATATTATATAAAAGTAAGGAGTAAAATTATAGTAAATAAAAGTAAGAAGTTATTATATAATAGTTAAGAAGGGCCGGTCTAAAGCTATACGGATAATAGTATATAAAAAAAATTTTTTTTTCTTTTTATAATATCTCTTTTTTTAGTTTTAATCTATTATTATTTTTATACGTAGTTTTAAATACTATTCTTTTTTTCTTTTTAACTTTCTAGCTGTCTTCTTTTTTATAGAGTTAACCTCTAATAAAACTATTAAAATAATTTTTATCTTATATAGTTAGTAGCTATAATAATAGTAGTAGGTTATAACTATTTTTAGCTTTACTCTTATATAGGCTTTTATACTTAGTAGTTAAATTTAAGTTACTATTTCTACTAAAACTACTACTAATAAAGTATTCTTATTAGCTCTTTATATTAATATATATATATATCCCTAAAGTAATAAATGAGAATATCGCCTACACAGCCACCACAGCCACACCCTTTTGTTCGATTAATATACAAATATACAAATATAAAATATATATATCCCTATATAATTCTTTCCGTACGGTTATATATTATAAAATAATAAATATATAACATACTAGTTACCTTTATATAATATAGATATTATATTATTTAGTAATACTAACTTAACTTTTTTTACTATAAAAATTATTTACTATAAGGACTACTTCTATACACTCTTTATATAATTATATAAAATATTAGAGCTGTAACTATATATATAAAAGTATAGTAGTAATACTAGACTTTTACTTTTTATAAAGTATTATACTCTAGTAAAATTTTAAAGTAATATATATAGTTCCTATATATTATAATTATATAAGACCTAGTATAAGTATTATACCTAAAATATATAAGTATTTTTTTTATCTTTTTTTTTATTATTTTTTTATTAATATAGAGGAGAATTGGGGGTATATAAAAAAAAAATAAAAGGTTTTCTTTAAATATAATACCTTAAAAATTCTCCGTTTAACCTTTATATAATAAAGTAAAAGAATATAATATATATAAAAAAAAAGTGCTAAAAAATAATTTATATAATAGAGAATATCTAATTTAAAATATAAAAAATATTTAGAATATCTTCTTAGGCCTCTTATATAGGCTCTAGCCTATTAACTAAAGCTTTAATACTATAAAAGAGGGTATTAAAAAATACTAATTATACAAGAAAATAATTTAGTTTACCCTTTATAAAAGTATTTATAAAATTATTTTTTTTTACTATTTATTATATTTTAGAGATCTCGCGGTTCTTATATAATTAGTAAAAAAATATAATATCTATTATAAGCCTTTTCTTATTTATTATACTAAGCTTAATAAAATAATTATATAAAAATTTTAAATCTATATAGACTACTATAAAGACTAATAGAAGATTAATTATATAAAAAATCTTATTAATAGTAGTACTAAAAGTAATAGCTATATTAAAGCCTATAACTATTTTATATAACTTACTAGTAAGAATACTTTATATAATTTATTTATATTTAGTTAAGTTTTACTAAATAATATTACTACGTACAGTAAATTTAGTATTTATATAAATTTTAATTTTAAAAATAATAAAATATTTAAGCTATAAGCTAAGATCTTAGTTATTTACAAAAAATCTATTTATAAAAATAAAAAGTTTTATACGTTAAAAGTCTAGTAAAATATATAAAACTTTTTTTTTATATTCTTAATCTACTACTTAATTCTTTTATTTAGTATCTTTACTTCTAATATAATAGGTTTTTTTATTTATATAGCTATAGAGAGGTTAAATATAGCTTTTAGTTAATAGATAAAAGTAATATATATACCTCTTATATCCTACTTAATATACCGCTATTAAATATTTTAATTAGTTAGATTTATTATATAGAAGCCTTTACTCTATTTTTTTTAAATTATAGTAATATTCTATTTTCCTTTAAAGCAATTTTTATTTTATTAAACTCTAGAGGTTTATATATAAAAAGAAATAACTTATTCTTTATACGGAACTCTATAGCTTATAGTTTATTTTTTTTCTATTAAAAAATATAGGTAAAATAATATTTAAAGTATTATTTATTTATATACCTATTAGGCTAAAAGTCTCTACTCCTTCCTTTATTATAAATAGGTATAAATTATATATAGAGGAGAATATCTTTAGCCTTCTAGTATAGTAGTTATAGTATATTTTAAACTAATATAAACCTAATTTAACTATATAAGGGCGTATAACTTAAAAAATTATATTAAAAAAAAAGGTAGTCTATTTTATTTAGGGGTTTTATATACAGTGTATAAAATAGTAGGTTTTTAAATTATATATAAGCCTAAGTAATATCGCGTAATTTATATTTTATATTATATAATTTAAGAAATATTACGCCTAAGGCTAAGATAAGTCTTTAGCTTATTTTTTAGATAATTAGTAATTATATAAAAATAGACTATTTATTATTATTAAAATAGCTAGTAAGTATATAGTAAAATTTCTCGTATAAGACTATATTTTTATTTTTAACCTTTTATACTATCCTAAAATTAAATATACAGCCTATATAAATAGTAGAATTATATATAATAGGCTTAAAAATATTACTTATAATAAGGAAATCGATTTTTATATAATTAAATTCCTTAAATAGGGCTTTAGATATTATAATAATATTATTCTAGTATAGTTTTATTACTAGTATAAAATTAAATTTTTTTTTATATTATAAAGGCTTCTACTATATAGTTCTTGTTTAGGCGATTTTACTTTTTTAATTTTTTAGGTTTTGGTTATATAATTATATTCTTCTTTTTTATAGCTAAGCGTTTATTATATAAAAAACATTTATAGTAATATAGTTTTACATATATCTATTTTATAGTTAATAGGCTATTTTTTAAATTAATATTAATATTTAATTTATTAATTAACTATAGTACGTATAAACCTATTTATCCTTTTTTTTCTCTCTAAATTAAAACCTCTAATTTAATAAAAAGAAATAGAGTCGTTTATAAATTTAGTTTATTATATATCTTAATTATATACCTTAGTATAAGCTTTATATAATTAGCTTATAGGGCCTTTAAAGCTTTATAGATAATATTAGCCTATATAATAATATTTAGTAATAGTAGAGATATTATACTAATTTTTAAATAGATACTAAAAATAACAAGTATTAGTATAAGACTATTTAAGCCTATAATATTATTTAATACTTTTATAGCTATCTAAAAAATATTTTTATTACTTATATAATATCTAATTTTATTTTTTAAAATATTAAAGACTCACCGTAATAGGCCGTGCGCTTTTTTAATTTTACTAACTACTTAATAGGCTTTTACTAGTACTTAGTAATACTCTACTCCTATAATCTATATACTATTCTTAAACTCTTTTAAAGTGAAGTTAGTACTTAGATTATTTATAATAAAATTTAGAAAATCTTAGTAGGTATTAATTTAATATTATATAAAAACTACTTATACCTCTTATATAGATATTAAATTAAGAAAAGTAGTAGTTAAAAATAATATTTTTAAATTAATAATATAAAGGATATCGCAGTTATCGATTTATATAATATTAATAATAATTTTATAGTTAAAATAGGTATTATTTTTAATAGAAAACTTAAATTTATACAGAGCTGCTCGATATATTTAATAGTAGTAATATAGCTTTTAAATTTACTTTACTATGGTAGAGTTAATCTTATAGTTTATATTATAAAATAGCTTATAAAATTATTTTATATAAGGGTGTCTAAAGCGTTTATAAAGTCTATAAAATTTTTTTTAGTAAAAAATAAAATAGTTTTTATATAATTTATATTAAAAAATAAATATTTTTCCTTATGTATAATTAGAACTATTATACTATTCTTACGTATAATAATATCTAATATATTATTAAAGTATACTTTTATATAGTTAGTATTTACTAGAAATAGTATAAAAAGTATTAGAGTATCTAAAATATAGTAGATTACTATACTAATTACTTTTTAATTTATATAGTACTAAAAGTATATATTAATATATTACCTCTAAAACTAATAGTAGTTTTTTTTAAAATCTAATTAATTTTTGTACTAGAGTTTTTATAAATATATACTTTAAGTTAGTCTTTACTAACTATTAAGAATTTAGTTATACTTATATTTTAAAATTTACTTTAGTACTACGTACAGTACTTTTTTTTAAAAATAAATTATTTAACTATTTTTTTTTATCTACAAAAAATATATTTTCTACTATTATATAATAGAGGAATAAGGTAGTAGTAAGATATTAAACTATTTTTTTTTTAAAAAAAACTAAAGTTAAATATAGTTTTATTTTCTAATTCCTCTATATTATTATATAAGAATTCTTTAAAATCTTAAATATAGAGGGTAATATTACTTTAAAAAAATATTTTTTTATAGAAGTTTTTATATATTATAATATATTACTTACGTATTCGGGTCTTCTTTCGTATAAAATAGTTTAATAACTAGTATTCTTTCTTATAGTAGATAAAATACTTCTTTTTTTTATTACTAAAATTATATTTTTAGATCTCTAGAAGGGTTATTATATATAAAAATAAAATTTTTAGTACTAAAGAGGTCTATTCTTATTATTAATATACTTTTAATTTATATAAAAAGTCTTATACGATACCTATAACTAAATATAGTATATATATTAGCGATTTATATTAATCTATAATACGGATTTTAAATTACTTAGTAGTCCTTTATATATAGACTTTATTAAAAATATAGCCTATTTAAGCTTTAGTTAACTTTTATATACTTATATAATTATTATATAGAGTAATACTTTTTTTTTAAATTAAAAGCCTAAAGCTTTCTATACTAAAATTAATTTATTAATTATTACTTCTAAGGCTTTATGTAGAGTTTTATTAAAGTTTTTTTACTTAAATTATATAAAAGTAATAGTAGTCTAGTTAGTTTAATACTAGTTATAGTTAATATATATATTAAAATAGTAGTTTAACTTATTATATAACTATTTTTATAAGTATTTTAAACTAATATTATATAAGTAGAACTAGCCTACGCGATTCTTTAAAATATCTAAAAAAATAATAGTATACTATAACTTTTAAATATTAATTCTTTAGTAAAGCTTAATAAAGATATAAGTCTTATTAGCTAAAATATTATATAAGCGGCTAGTATAGTTATTTACCTTTTTTTATATCTTTTAGAATATAATTATTTTTTATAAATTAAGCTTCTTTAGCGGTATATCTTATATAAGTAAAAGTTAAAATATTAAATTTTAGTAAGCAGTATATAAAATTTAAAAAATTAATAAGTAACTAATTATTAATATTCTATAACTAGTTTCTAGAGGAAATAGTAATATTTTAGAATTATATAATAGTAGATATATTAAGTATTATAGTTTATTATTATATATACCTAGAGGCAGTACTAGGGTATATAAACTATATAAAATCTAAAATTATTTAGATTTATATATTCTATATTTATACTTATATAATATAGGCCTAAAAGTCTCTAAATAATACTAGTATAGCAGGATTAATTACTTATATAATATATATTATAATAGTTAGCTTTTTTACTATATAAGAGGTATAGTTAAGATATATAAAATATTTAGCTATTAGTTAAATATTTAAAAATTTAAATGTAATAGTTTCTGTGCGGGTTATTGTATAGTAATAATTAGGCTTTTTATTAAACTTCTTAATCTTGCCTAAAGGCCTTTAGCTTCTTAATATTCTTTTATAATCTAAAGGAGAATTTATATAAAATTTATTAATTTTTTTTTTTTATCTACTAGAGATTGTACGCCTCTATTTTATGAAGTTTTTAGTAGTTTTTTTTAAAATACTTATTTTAGTAATATAAAGTAGAAATAGTTCTACTTAGTAAATAAATTATAGTATAAAATAATTAGACTTTAGCTATTTCTTTACCTTATATAAAGTTTTATAATAACGCAGCCAACGTACGTATTAAGTTATTTAATAAATAAGTTATTTTAAATATTTAGATCTTTTATCTAGTATTATAATTTAGTCTAGTTTTTAAGTACTTGTATAAAGTTATTATATTTTTAAATATATTTCTTTTATAATAAATCTAGATCTATCTTTATTATACGCTTTTTACTTCTTCTTATATTGGAAGCTTGTTTTAGTACTATTATATTATCTAGTTTATATAATTAATTATATAGTTCTAGTATACTATACTAGTAGATTTATATAGAGCAGTTTAGTTTTAAAAAATATTATTTTTATCTTTTATACGGATAAGGTTTTAATAAAATATATAATTTAATATACTTCCCTCTATCTATAGATACGGGGAAAAGTTATATAATATATAAAATTATTTTTACGTAGTATAAATTTAATAATAACTTAACCTCTCTATACGCTTTTACTAATTTATAGTAGATAAAGAAATTTAATTAATTACTAGTAATAGAGTAGTTAAATAATTTAATTAACTAACTATTAATTAGTATTAGAATAACTATACTTTACTTATATAGAGTAATAGTCCTCTATAATATTATAATAAATAAAAAATAGTATAAAATAATAAATAATAATAGTTATATCTTAATATCTATTTTTTATCTCTCTACTATTTATGCGATAGCTAGATAAAGAATCTGCTTACTTGTATAGAGTGTATAATTATATAACTATAATTATATAATTTATACGCTCCGTATTACTAGCGAATCTATCTAAGTTAACTACTCTATATACATAATATAATATAATATAATATAATATAATATAATATAATATAATATAATATAATATAATATAATATAATATAATATAATATAATATAATATAATATAATATAATATAATATAATATAATATAATATATATTATACTATTAATAAAATAAGTAAATAGAAGTTATATAACTTACTACGTTTTATACTTAGTTTAACTATAGAATTAAGAACTTTATTTATATATTTTTTACTAGGAAAAGAAGTATTATTATTAAATATTTTAATAAATACTAAATTACTTTTTTATTTATTTATATAGATTTTTATACTTAGATAATAATATATATATATTTGTATACTAATAAACAAATAGTGTGGCTGTGGTGGCTCGGGGCGACTAAAAGGGGTTTTAAAAAAGGAGGAGTATGTGTATGCCTTTATACTCAATGTGTCGAAAAATTAGATAATAATATTTTAATCTATAATTTAATTACTATTAAGAAAATAATTAATATAATATAATATATTAAAAAAAAGTTATATATTTACTAATTAAGTCGCTAAAAACTAATTCTTATTTAATATTATTATTACTTCTTTTTTTATAATATTCTTTTTTAACTTTTTCTTTTTATACTACTACCTTTTTCGAAAATATAATTTTTTTATATTTTTTATACTAACTTTTTCGACACATTAAGTATAAAGATATATATATACTCCTCCTTTTTTAAACTTCCTTTTGGGTCGGCCCGAGCCACTATAGCTACACTTTTTATTTAATTAATATATAAATTTTTTTATATTTTTTATATTTTTTATATTTTTTATATTTATATACTAATCGAATAAATAGTATAGCTATAGTAATTATATTTTTTATATTCTCTTTATTTATAGAAGGTTTTTTTAGTACTAATATTAATACTATACTTATATTCTTTTAAAAAATTCTATATAGACCTTTTTATATTATGTAGACTATTTTATATTAATAACTATTATAACTTAAGTATTTTCGCTTTAGATAAAAGCGTACTTATATAATAAAAAATATATAGTCTATACTATAGAACTTTAACTAAATAATAATTTATTTCTCTACTCTTATAAATAATATATACCTAATATATTTATATATTAATTAAATAAATAGTGTGGCTATAGTAACTTAGGGCGACTAAAAGGGGTTTTAAAAAAGGAGAAGTATATATATACCTTTATACTTAATGTGTCGAAAAAAAATATATATATAATATATTTTATATATTATACTATTTTACTACTCTACCCTAATTACTACTCTACCCTAATTACTACTCTATTTTAATTACTACTCTACTCTAATTACTACTTTATCTTAATTACTATTCTACCCTAATTACTATTTTACCCTAATTACTACTTTACTTTAATTACTACTCTACTCTAATTACTACTTTACCTTAATTACTACTCTACCCTAATTACTACTCTACCCTAATTACTACTCTACTCTAATTATTACTCTACCCTAATTACTATTCTACCCTAATTACTATTCTACCCTAATTACTATTCTACCCTAATTACTACTCTACTCTAATTACTATTTTACCTTGATTACTACTCTACCCTAATTACTACTCTACCCTAATTACTACTTTACCCTAATTACTACTCTACCCTAATTACTACTCTATCCTAATTACTACTCTATCCTAATTACTACTCCACCCCAATTACTAATATTTAAATTACTTTTTTATTATTAAAAGTAATCTAGTATAATATAGCTCTAAAAGAGTTTTATTATTTTATTATATATAATATATTACTTCTATAATATACTTAAATTATTAAAAAATTTAAAGAAAATCTTGCGTTCTCCTTTAGTATCCCTAATATCTAAATTTTTTAAAGTTTTATATAAGCTGTAGAGACGGTCCTATTAGGCCTATTAAAATATAAAAAAATATATATAGTTGTTAAATATTAGAGTTAGACGTCCTTATTTTAATTAAAACCTTTTATATTTATTAATTTTAAGGAAGTAAACGCTTAGCTCTAAAAAAATAAAAAATAAAGAAAAAATAAAGTAATTACTTTATATTTACTATTACTTTAATATAGGCGACTAAACTATAATTATAAAAAACTTAACTATTTTATAAAGTTATATTATTTTAGTCTCTATTCTAGCTATTTACCTACTAATACTAAAGGCCTCTTATATTTATAAAAAGAAGGGTAAACGTAACTTTAACTTTTAAAAAAATAATTATAATTATTATTTTTACTAATTATTAACCTATTTCCTAATAAAAATTTTAAAAATTAAATTTACTATTATCTATATTAATAATTCCCTTTAAACTACTTAAAAGGCTAAAGTTACTTTAAAACTTAATACTAATCTATTGTAAAAAAAGACTTAAAATTTTTTAAAAGTTAAAATATTAAACGCCCTTAAAGGACTGTTATAATAGTTTAATAAGACTAAAATTAATTAAAAGTAGACAATTTAGCTACTTAAGTAGTTTTTTATAAAATTTTTAAACTATATCCGTCCTCTTTAGGAGGAGCTAAATATACTTAAGGCTAGTAAAAAATTTTAATAGGTCTAAAACTTTATAAGCTATCTAAATAAAAATTTTTAGGCTAGACTATAGACTTTAAAAAAATAATAGATTAATACTATTCCTAAAATAAAAAAGAAGTCTAATTTTTTCTATTACTATAAAAGATAATCGAATTTAGTAATTTTAAAATATAAAAGCTAAAAAAAAAATATAAAATATAAAAGAATCTACTAAACTCTAAAAATATTTTAAATAAAACTAATAGGTATAGTTAGGTATTAACTAGTTTAATAGAGCGCTAACTAAAATAAAATTTTTTATTAATACGCTAATATATTACTATTATAATAAAAAGGACTACTATACTCTTAACTACTAGTATAAAAATTAGCTAGTAGTTCCTAGATTTAAAAAAGTAACTAATAAGACTATATTATTAATCTAAGTAGACAAACAAAAAGAGTAAAAATAATTATAATACTTACTATCTATATTAAAACTATTATAAACTATTTATTAAAAATACCTAAGGTTAAGTATATTAGTAGTTTATTTAACTAGTTATATTACTAACTTAAGGAGATAGTTACTTTAATAACTAGAGTTATAAATAGAGGCTATATTAAAGTCCTAGTAGACTTAAATTTTATTTTAAATTTTATAAGCGCTAAGCTAGTAAAAAAAATAGGCTTAAAAGTAACTAATTTTAATAAATTATTAGTATATATAGTAAATAATATTAATATAACTCTTTATAGTATTATAGTAGCTAAAATAAACCTAATTAACTTCTATATTTAAAGTTAAATTTAATTAATTCTATTTATAGTTATAGATTTTCCTTAATATAAAATTTTTTTAGACTTATCTTAGTTTAACTAAAAGAACTTAAAAATAAATATTACTAGTTAAAAGATCCTTTTTAAAGGTAACTTTAAAAAAAATAATACTTCTATTATAAAAATTACTCTTAAAAGCGTAGAAAAGTATAAGTATACTATATATAATCTAAGTATTTTAATATACGTATACTTAGTAGATTTAATAAAGATTTTAGTGTAAAATAGACTAAATAGGTATAAGAAATACTTTATACTGCCTAGATATTTTAATTTTTTAGATTTAGCCTTAGATAAAAACTTAAAGATCTCTATAAACTATAAACTAAATAATTAAATAATTAATTTTAACTTTAGTACTAATCTCCTATATTATTTAATATATAATTTTTTAGTTACTAAACTAGAGGTTCTTAGGAAGTATATAAAAAAATATTTTAAATATAAATAAATTTAGTAATTGAAATTCTTAACTAAAGCTTTTATTCTTTTTATAAAAAAAAAGAGTAGCGGCTTAAGGTTTTATATAAACTATAAAGGCCTTAATAAGATTATAATTAAAAATTATAATACTTTTTTACTAATTATAAAATTACTAAACTATTTTATAAAAATATAAAGTTATACTAAGTTGAATCTACGGAAAGCTTACTATTATATTTATATTATAAAAGATAATAAGTAGAACACCGTATTCTATGTAAGGTATAGCTATTTTGCAGGGGGGTGACATTGGGAAAAGAGCAAAGCAAACAGTTACTATTTTTAAAAATTAATATAAAATTAATTACTACGCCTAAAAATACGCTATTCATAACGTTTTAAAGAGAAAGTTAAGGAGATTTATAGAAGGATTGTTGTTACTGCTTAGTAAGTATACGTATTCAACTAAAATTACCTAAATATAATAATTTTTTAACCTTTTTTTATGGCTCTATATCTTTTTAGTTATTAAATATATTTAACTAAAATTTTAACTATACTATTTTAGGGCTAGCGTAGGTCACGGAACCTAGTCTTTAATAAAAATTTATTATATAATAATAAATTTATATTATTAGTAAAAATTTAGCTCTTACTTATATAATTAGTAAGTACGTAATATATTATTAATATTATAGTATATTATAATATCTTTTAACTTTTATAAACTTAAACTCCTATTCTCTTAAAATGGCACTAAATCTTTTAAACTCGAACATAAAGTTAATTTACTTTTAAAAGTAAATACTTCTCTTTCTTTAATTACTACTAATTTAAAAAAGCCTTAGTAAAGTATTTATAACCCTATAAAACAAATTAAAAAGAAAGAGAATAATAAAAAAAGTAATAAAGACAATAATTATAATATAAAAAAAGTTTATACAGGGGATATAAAAATGTTAACTAAAAGAGATAAAAAAGTTACTAATAAAGACTTAACTAGAAGTCCTAAAAAGGATAATAAAAGAATACTATTAGAATATAATCTATAGATTATAAAAAGATAATTAAAAAAAATTTTAAAAGAAGAAGGATATATAATTAATATAAAAAAAAACTAATTATAAAAAAAGAAAATACTATAAAAAAATATATATACGGTAAAGAAAATATAAAAAATATTAAAAATATAAAGTTAAAAAAAATAATATTTTCTAATAAGTCAGTAATATAAAGGGGTTAGGCTAAAAAAGAGTATTATAAAAAAAGAGGTAATAATAAAGTTAGAAAAGAACTAGCTGTAAGCTAATTACGAAGTAAGTTATTTTAACTTTTTACAATATTAAAATATACAATCTTTTATATATTTTTAAGTTATAGTTTTAGTTTTTTAATATTAATTATATTTATTATTATATAGGTTATAATCTTACTTTAATAGTTTGGGATGCAATTTAAATAGCAGGTAATAGTAATTTAGTAATTATTAAAATACCTAATTTTTTATCTTCTTTTACTAGTAAGGACTATATAAATAAAGTCCTTATACCTAAAGTTAAACTAATTATAAAAAGGAGTAAGTTTTATAAAGTCTTCTTACCCCTTATTTTATTAATATAATAATAATATATACATATATATATATTATATTATATTATAATTATAATGTTTATATTAATATTTATTTAGGTTAGTAATTTTAATAAGATGACTCCCCTATTTATAAAGCAATAAACGTTTTAAACTAGTTTAAAAATAATAAAATTATATATTTTTCTTACCCAGACAATAGTCCTGATTTAAATTCTATTAAAAATATATAAGGTTTATTAAAATCTAAACTATTTAAAAGATATAAAGGTAATTTAGGTATAGAAGTAAGTTTAAAAAGTATAGAGGCCTTTAAAAGAGCTATTATAGAGGAGTACTATAATATATTATAAAAAGTTATTAATAACTATATTTTATTCCTCCCTAACCGTTATAAGGCGGTTATAGAAGCTAAAGGCTACTATACTAAGTATTAGTAATTTATTATTTACTAGTTTATTATTAAAAATTTATAAAAGTGACTTTTATATATAATTATATAAATAATGTATAAATATATAAAAATACTTTATATACTTATATATTATAAGTACTATTATATATATATTTATATATTAATTAAATAAATAGTATAGCTGTGGTAGCTGTAGTAACTGTAGTAGCGACTAAAAGGGAGTTTAAAAAAGGAGGAGTATGTGTATACCTTTATACTCAATGTGTTAATAAAGAGGTACTATTATAATAAATATAAAAATGAGCCAATTTTACACCTTAAATAAAAAGTTATAGTAGTCTAAAATTTATCCTTAAAAAAGTTTTAATTTTACTAATTTTTAATTACCTCTAAACCCCTTAGTAAGTAGTCCCTAAGAAGGTCAATATAATAAGCTAGATTTATTTTTTAAAATTCTATTTTTTGCGTATTTTTACGCTTACTAATTAACAAGTTATATAACTTTAAAAAAAGTAACTTTTTAGATTAGTTTTTTTCTAATATTACCCCCCTGTAAATATATAGTTATATCTTTTAGTTTAATAAATATACCTACGCAGTTATAATAACTTATATTATAAATACTAACTAAATTAGTTAGTATAACTTATATTATATACTTTAATAATATACTTATCTTTTTAGACACTAAAGAAGAATATAAAAATTATATAAAAGAGGTATTATAGCGTTTTTATAAGTAAAACTTTTTTTAAATCTATAATAGAATTTTTAGTACACTACGTCTACTAAATATTTTAGTTTTATTATTTTACTTAAGGGCCTCTTAATAGACTTAACTAGAGTTAAAATAATTTAAAACTATTCTAAACCTACCTATATACGCGATATTTATATCTTTATTAGTTTTGTAAATTACTATTATAGATTTATAAATTTTTCAACACATTAAGTAAAAAGGTATACATATACTCCTCCTTTTTTAAAACCCCTTTTAGTCGCCCTACGCTACTACAGCCACACTATTTGTTTAATTAATATATAAATATATAATAAGATCATTAATATAAAATATTTTATTTTATTTAGTTATATACTAAGCTATTTATCTATATTCTTTTATACTAGCTATTTATTATCCTCGTTTTAGAAACCCCTTTTTACTTATTTTTAGATATCCTTTATAGTATTAAGCTACAGCGCTATTCTATATATTAGTAACTTTTACCTTATATTACTCTAATTAGAATTATCTATACTTTCTACGCTATAGATTATAACTTTTAATATATTTAGTTATTTACTAAAAAACTATACTATTTCTTTACTCTAGCGCCCTATAATTACTAGTATTAGCGTTATTATTACTAGCACTATAGTTACTAACGCTTTTCTTTTCTAACTTACTTTTATTAAATAACTACTTTATATAGTAGTATAGCTATAGTAATTTTAGTATTTTTTTTTACTTACCGACGCCTATAAATAGTAGATGTTTAGTTTACTCTTTACCTATCTAGATAGCTTTTTTTTAATTAAATCTAATAACTTTATACCTATAGGTATAAAACTATCCTATTAAAGTATTAACTTTTAGGAGTTATCTGTAAAAATAGGTAGTAGTATATTAATTATATTAAATATACTTATTACTTTACGTTTCTTATTTATTTAGTTTAATTAAAAAGCTTAGAGTATATAACGTATTTTATAGTATAGGCTAGAGTAAATCTAGTATATATATTTTATTAAAATTTTATTTTTTAATATACTAGGAGCGCGTATTTTAGTTATAAAGTAGTAGTATATTATTACTAGTAAATAGTACTTTAGATATTATAACGTATACTATTATTATAATATATTAATATTTCTTTCTATATAAATACCTACTTAGTATTAGTTTATAATAATAGATACACTAGTATAAGTTACTATATAGAGTAATAAACTATACTAAGCTGTAATACTATTAAGTACTATTAAGTAGTAATTACGTACCTGTCTTAGCGTAGTACTTTTTTTAATTAGACTTAATATAGTACCTTTAAGCGCTTGTTATTAAGTTATATAGTATATATAGTGCTTTTCTTTTTAATTAGGTAGTTAGTAATAGTAACTTTATTATATAAAAAAAAGCAGTACTAAAAGCGGGTTAACTATAAAATAAAAGAAAAGTATTTATATAGATATAAATAATACTAGTAAAAAAACTTTAAAAAAGTTTTAAAATATTTTTTTTAAAGTATTAATACTTTTACACTTTAATTTTTATTTTTTTAATATAAACCTTATATTTAAGGCTATCTAATTATTAAGGAAAGTGTTTTATTTCCTAAGCGAACTAATAACTAGCTCTTTAATTTCTAGCTAATATATATAGGTTATATTACTAAATAGTTATATTAAATTACTAATCTATTATCTAATTAGGTTTAGTTCGCCACGCTAAGCCTATTTAGAAATAGATTTTTATCTCGTCTAACTTTTAGATAGTAATTTAGCTTAAATATTTTATCTATACTTTTAGATGTAATATATTTTATATAGGGATTTTAGTTTCTTATTACCTTATATTAATTCCTTAGCCGTGTCTAATACTTTTAAAAATTTTATTTTTTACTAGTAAAGTAGGCGTATTTAAGGAATACTATAATAAAAATAGAAATCGAATCTCTAATATATATATAATATTAAAAATTAATAAATTTATATATTTCTAGACACTTACCTACTATACTATTCTACTACTTTTATACTTTAAATACAGAACATAAATTTAAATTAAAATAAATATTTTTAATATAACTAATAGTACTATTTTAAGCGAATTAGTTATTAAGGGGAATAGATTATTTTAGTAGCAGCTAATTAATTTTTATTTAAAGAAGTTAGGTAGCGCGTAGTACTATTTTAATATATATAATAAATAACTTCTTACTATTATACAAAGTATTAAATACTAAAAATTATACTTATAGAGTACTTATTTTAAGATTCTTATAGATTATAATAATTTATAATAGTTTATATAAATAAAAACTCTATTATTATATTAACTATAGTTATACCTATTTTTTAAAGTATAATTTTAACGTATTCTGACTAAAAACTGCTATTATAACCTATCGGTCACTTTTTTAACTTTATTTTTATATAAAATAGAGGTTATATTTATTTTTATTATTTTTCGCTTTACCTATATATATAGGTAGTATAGCATTTAATAATAGTTAACTTTTTTATTTATAATTATATCTTCTTTCTTACCTATAAGAACGTAATACTAAGTATCTATATACCCGCTAGCCTATTTACCCAGCCTACGTACTAAAGAAATTATATATAGGCCCCCCTATTACTTTTAAATATTAACTATTTAGTATCTCTATAAAGGCTTTACTATTTTTCGCCTATTACCTTATAGATTTTATATTTACGTTAACTACGCCTTTACTATTACTTTTACTCTTACTACTACCTTTACTTTTACTTTTATATTTTTTACGCTAAGGAGTACCTACCGTATCTATAAAATACTTATTTTACTTATTAACTCTGCTATAAACTATATATTATATTTTTTTTTATCTCTTTTACTTTTACTATATTCTTATACGCCCCTATTAATAATTTTTATATAATTACTAATACTACTAACTTAATATTTAACACCTTAACTACTTCTCTAATAAATAGGGCTATTAATTATCTATAAGACTATACTTATAGTTAAATATAACTATAATCTTAAAATCTACCTTTTTTTTATTAGTTACCTCTAGACAGATAAGATACTTATACTTATAAGTATTCTCTAAAGTTGTATCTCTATTACCTATAAAGTAAAATAATATAGTAGAAAAAGCTTAGCTAATAGTATTAAATACTATTTTAAATACTTTAAGATTAATTACTAGGCGTATTTTATTATTATTAGTATTAACGAGTGGAGGACTATACTATATAGGAGCTAGATATTTAAAAAATAATAAAAATAATATTTTATTTAACTATATTAACTATAAGGATAGAGGAGAAGACTATATTAATTATAAAAATAGAGGAGAGGACTATATTAACTATAAGAATAGAGGAGAGATATATAAGTAGTAGTAACTACTATATCTTATATATCTTTCCTCTATAAATAAATATAGTATCTTTACTAAACTTTTTTATTTTTTTAACTTAACGTGTTTTTAGAGGGTATTCTAAATATACTAGTATATATACTAGCGTAGCGCTATACTTTTTTTCACTTAGCCTTACCTAACTTTTTTAATATATTAAGTATATAGGTATATATATACTCTTTTTTTTTAAAACCCCTTTTAGTTGCCCTAAGCCACTATAGCTACGCTTTTTATTTAATTAATATACAAATATAAATATTTAACGTATTCTATAGAATAGAGTTAATAAAATTAGCTAATATTTTATTTTACCGCCCTAGTTATATACTAGAGTTTAAGATAACTAAATATAAACGTAATATAGCCTTTATAAAACCTATAAAAATTATTATTACTTTTTACTATAAAGATTAATAGAGTCGCGATTTTTATAATAATAATTTATATATAAATAAACTAAGAACGTAACTTAAAGCTTATAAAACAAAATTTAAACTTTAGACTATATAATTTATTTAAAAAGATAATAACTATTTTAGAGTACCTAATAGACCCAGAATATAAAAAAGTAGGTTTATTTAAAAATAATAATAATAATTTATAACTAAATAATCTAAAGGGCGCTAAGTTAAGGCTAATACAGCTAATACGGCCCTATACTTTTAAAAATAAAATAAGGGCAATTATAAAATACTATAATAGTCCCCTCTTAAAATATTTTAGTATAAAGTATACTTTTAAGCGCGTATAGCGTAAATATATATAATTAGGTATATTTAAAATATTATTAACTATATATATAACTATAAGCGCTGTTAGTACGCTAATTTAAAAATATTTAAACTATATAATTTTCTCTATATACTTTTTATCTTTAATAGACTATAGTAATATATAACCATAGATGTTATTATAAACCTATTCTTTAGTAACTTTACTAGAATTATATATAATAAAATTCTTATAATTATAGACTATTTTTTTTTAAAAAAATAGTCTATTTTATACTAGTAAAAATAAATTAAAATAGTATTAATTTAGTCTACTTCTAAATCTGCGAGGTTATATAATTTTATAAAAATCTAAAATAGTATTATCTAATATAGGTCTACTTATATACGTAAAGTATTAAAATACTTTTGATTACTATTTTAACTTAGAGCGAATTTTATATCCTATTTTCTACTTATAGATAAATAGGCAGATAGAATAGTAAAATAAAACTTTTAAATAGTACCTTTATATTTCTTATTACCTAAAGTAAGATAATTAGGCATTATAGATCTCTTATATAGAATTTATTTATAATAATAGTTAGTATTCTATTATTAGATATACACCCTTTTAAGTCTACTATAAATATAGTCTAAAAAAGCTAAATTAGCCCTTATAAGTACTAAATAAAAGAGAAAGCCCCTAAGTCTTCTACTTAGTTTTTAAATTTATTAATATCTATAATAAAGCTAGATAAAAACTAGAGGTAATATACAAGTATTAAAAAAATACTTTAAAATAAAAAGCGTCTTCTACTAAATCTAAATGTAGAGAGTAAAGTCTAGGTTTTAAATTATTATATATAATCTATAAAACTAAATAAAAAGATTAACTAAAAATGGTTAGGTTCTAGTATAGTAGTTAAGTATATAGGTAGTTTACTTATTATATATAAAATTAAACCTATAAGTCTAAAATAAGTTTATCTAGTTTTTTATTCTTTTTTACTAAAATTATATAAACCCTATAGTATACTATCGTATAAGTAGAAACTAATAGTAAATATATTATACTAAATTAGTAATAATATATATAATATAAAATATATTATAAAGAATAGATATAATAAGTCTAGTTAATAAAAATATTTTATTAAATAGAAACACTATTTAGATAAAAAGAATACTTAAAAACTAGGAGTCTTAATTAATATAAAAGTGTTAAAAAGATTTTATAAATAATTTAAAATTGTTTTAAAGAGATTTAGAATAACTTTAGTAAATTAAATAATATAAAAGTAATATAAATTTTTTATATAAAGTAATAATCTACCAAAAAGTATATTTATATAATAAGACTAAGGCTACTTTTTTAAAAAAGGGAAAATAGTTTAAGGTAACTCTATATAGATACTAAAGGAGTTAGAAAATTTACTTTTTTTTTTTTAGTAGTTATAGGCGCTAAATTAGTTTAAAAGGACTCTTAGTATAAATTAATCGTTTATAATAAACTACTTTAGAATTATATTTCCTATTTAAAATAAAAATTTTTTTTTTATTTTTATAATTCTATACGTATTTTTTATAAAAAGTTTAGTCCCTTTCCCTAGGATTAGTGCCGTAACGTTACGCGACTTTAGGCTAGCTATTTAAACTTCTACTATATTACCTTATTAATACTAACTTATGTTATTAAACTTCTTATATAGTAACTATAATAACTTTTCTACTAGCGCTAATAATCTATAACCTTTTTAGATAGATAATAATTAAAGTATTAAAATAATATAGTATTCCTTATAGAATATTTTAATTTTTTTATAATAACCTCCAACCTTTTAATAGTAAGTTTCTATAACTACTTTATATTACTATAATATATTTTTTTTTTTACTATTTATTATATTTTTATACGTACGTATATTCCTAGGTCTAGATAATTCTAACCATTTTAATAAATTTATTTTATTATAATTTTACTTCTTAACTTCGCGCCGCTATAAGAAATCTTTTTTTCTTTTTTTTTTAAGGTATTACTACTCTCTACCCTCTATAAGAGATTATAACTTTTTTTTTACTATTACTTTACGAATTTTACTATATGCTTATATAAATAAAATTAAACTTTATAGTCCTTATAGGTATTATTAAAATTAAAAATAGTATCCTATATTTATATATTAATCGAACGAATAGTGTGGCTGTAGTGGCTCGGGGCGACCAAAAGGGGTTTTAAAAAAAGGAGGACTATATATATGCCTTTATATTATAGTATCCTATTTAAGTAAAAAGAAGCGCGTTAGAATTAAATTAGAATTAAAAATAATATTAACTAAAGCATCTTTTAGTCTATTAAGTAGACTAGCTAGTTGTATAGTATAAGGGTAAAAATTAAAATAGTTTTTAATATAACTTAACTAGTTATTACTATTAATAAAAGCTTATACTATATACTAAGGGTTACCTAGTAGTCTAATTATTAAATGCTAAAACGCCGACATAGTAAATATAATAAAGAGAAAATAAAAAGTTTTATTTTAACTATATTAAAAAAATTTCTAAATATTATATAGTATTGATAGAAAGGAGAGAAAGCTATTATACTAGTAATTTTAATCGCGCTATATAGCCTATAGTTTTACCTATAGTTTTATTTATAGTTCTACCTAAAATAATAATTAATAAATACTTTATTACTATTTTATAGTTATTATCCTACTATTATTACAACTACCGCCTAATAAGTTATTTATTAAGTTATCGCTCTATTAGCTGTAATATTTAAAAAATCTTATATTTAATAGGCTCTAGTTATAATACTTTTAATTTTTACCTACTTCTATATTAAATAAGGACGTAGTATATACTAAGTTAATATAGCTCCTAGAGATAAACGTAAAGAAATAAAAAATTTAGTAATATAAATAGCCCTATTAAGGATTAGAGTAATTTAATAGTATAATAAAAAAATTATAAAAGATATATAAGTATATTATAGTAAAATAAGGACTATAATTATTAGAATTTAGTACTATACGGCCTAAATTACTATATTAAAAGCCTATTCATTACGGTAATAACTGTAGAAATTAAAAAAAATTAAGAGCTTATCTAAATTATTTATCTAAAATTTATAAAAATAATACTTTCTACTATTTACCCCTGAATATAATTACTAGGAAATATAGCTAACTAATAAGTATAACTAATAATAAAATAGATAATATTATTTTTAGTATAATTATTAGTACGAAAATAAAAATTAAAGTATATAACTTTTTTATATTTATTATTATTAATAGAAATAGAACCTAAACTAGTAAAACTAAAAGTTTAAAATGCGCGATACTTATAATAGTAGAAAGGAGTTAATAAAAAAAATATAATAGAGGCCTAAACCTAAATTTAAAACTAAATAGTATAATTAGTAGTTTAATAATTTTATTTAATTTTTAAACTAATTAAAGTTATTATATAAAAAGTACTAGACTTTTAAAAGGCATATTAGCGATTAAGTATACTAGAATATATTAAATTAGTTTATATAAAGGTATATACATACTCCTCCTTTATTGAAACCCCTTTTAGTCGCCTACACAGCCACCACAGGCACACTATTTATTTAATTAGTATACAAATATATATAAATTAGTTTAAATAATACTATTATACTACTATAGTAAATACTTATACTCTTTTTATCTTTTTTAAGACTTATCTAAAAGTTATTAAAATTATTATTAACTTTTACGTATTTTTTTTAAGAACTAAATTAAATTAACTATATCTATAAAGAATAATACTAAATTTAGTATATTTATTAGTAAAATAAAGGGCGCCGCTATAAATATAAAACTTTTTAAAAAATCTAATATTACTATTATATAATAATTAGCACTAAATTATTCTAAATTTTTAAAAACTATTTACATACGCCTTTAAATCTACTATAATTTAGTTTTAAATATTTTTAACCTCTCTATTAGCTTTTTTTTTATTATTTTAAATTTTTTTATATATTTTAGTCGTATTAAAGAGCGTAAGAGTAGTAGGCTTAGCTATATACTATAATTAGTCTTTTTAGGGAACTACGGGATACTTAACGTACTATAAATTTATAATTTAATATTTATACTCTATAAGTTAAACATTATACGTTATATAGTATTACTTATTGAGTATAAAGGCATGCACATACTTCTCCTTTTTTAAAATCCCTTTTAGTCGCCTACACAGCCACTATAGCCACACCCTTTTATTTAATTAATATATAAATATATAGTATTACTTATACACTTTTTAGTCTAAAGTAAATTATATATTTTTATTACCTTCTATAGTCTTACTAATAGTAGATTTTAATTATTTAAGATAGTAGAATTAGCTATATAAAGGCTAAATAGTATAATTAATACTATATAGTATTTAATAATACTAAATTAGTATTTACTATATAATAAAGAGCATTTTTTTTTTAAAAATAAGAGAGGTAAGTCTTAGTCTAGTAGCCCTTATAAATAAATAATTTTTACTTATCTCTATTAATGTTTATTAAATACTAGTATTTTTAATGTAGGATATTATACTCTATTATAACCCTAATATAACTAATATATGATAACTTAGTTTACTATTTATTTTTTTTGGTTAACTAAATATAGTAGTCCTTTAGCGTTTTATATTTAAAAAATATTATATTATTTTAAACTAAAACTTAATAATATAGGATAAAATTTAATATATAAAGGCTAATTAGGCTTTAGTATATTTAAATAGTATAATTAGTACTAAAAATTTCTACTTTACACCTTATATAAATTACTTACTTTTAGAGAATATTATTAAATTTAAAGTAAAAAGTAAAAATAAAAATCTTTAAGATTTAATATTATAGTTAAATATACTATAATACTAGCGCCGATAAAATAATATTATTAATTAGTTTATTATATAATTAACTAAATTTAGCGGGAATAGTAAACAATAAATAGTACTAAATACTATTAAATAGTAACTAGTAAAAAAAAGCCTTAAAAAGGATTTATAACCCTATTAATTAGTATTATTATACTAATATAATTTAAAAAGTACTAAACGAGTATATATAGGCTATATATATTTATATTACTTATTTTTAGACCAAGAGTAATTTTAAAAGGGGGATAATATTATAATTTAGATATTTTTGCTTTAGATAAAAGTGTACTTATATAATAAAGAATATATAGTTTATACTATAGGACTTTAGCTAGGCAGGAATTTATCTTTTTATGTTTATAAATAATATATACCTAATTTATTCTATATATTATATTATATTACTACTCTCCCCTAATTACTCATAATAGTTTTGTATTTACTTTTTTAAAACTTTTAGTTACGTTTTTATATATACCTCTATTATTTCTTAGAGTTAAAATAAAAACTTAGTCTTTTTTATTTTTTTTATATTATAAGTATTTTTTTTTAATACGTTATATAGTATTATAAATGATATATTTTAAACTAATTAAACTTATAGTAACTAAAGAAAATAAATTATTTACTTTTAAAAGTAGTTAAACTTTAAATTTAAGTTTTAAAAAATTTGTCGGTTATTTAAAAATGTAGAAGTTTAGATTTATAAAAATTAAAATATTTTTTAATATATTATAATATTAATATATAAAAGTATATATATACTTCTACTTTTTTAAAACTCCTTTTAGTTATTCTAACTTACTATAGCTATACTTTTTATTTAATTAAAACATAAAAATATATATATATATTAAAAATAAGTTAAAAAGGATATAGGCTAGCCTAAAAGTAAAGGAACAGTATAAGGATATATATACTTTTACTATATACACGGGTATAAGAAAGCGTATAAAAAAAGAGATAATAAAGGTACTACGCTAAGACTAATTAGCTACTAATTATACTATAGCTAGTAGTAGCACGTACGCTCCTACTAAAAAAGTTTTAATAAAAATAAAATTTAGTAAAAATACTATATTAAGAGTATATTACTATAAGATAGGTTATAACTATCTTATGCGATACCTCTTTTATAATAGTTTTTATTATTATAAGTTACCTTATTATTATAGTAGTAATTAGCAGCTAATAAATACTATAGTACGTTATATATAGTAGGCTAGATCTAAGTCTATTAAAACTTATATAGTTCTAGGTATTTTATATAAAAATTTACTTTATATATAACTTAATATTATAATAATTATAGAAACCGTAGAGACTATAACTAATATTTAGTAAAAAATTACTTAGTAGTTAAATACTTAGTAACTAAATCAGTACAATTTAATTATTTACTAGATTATTACTATTATTAAGATATACTATAATATAGATATTATCTATATAGGAGTTCTAAAAGCGTTTAAACTACTATAACTCTAAAAAATAGCAGAATAAAACTTAAAAAATAAAGAAACTAAATATATATAGGTATAGGTATAAGTAAATTTAGTTAAGTAAGGCCTTCGGGATACTATTAATTAGTATTAAAATAATAAGTAAATTAAAAAAAAATACTGCGGATAATAACTAATAAAGAAAGTATTATTAAGATTTAAAAAGTTATAAAAGTTATTATATAGGTAAAGGTAAAGGTAAAGTTAGAGTTAAAGGTAATAAAATTATTTTAAGCGCTTATTTTAAGCGCTAAGCGCGGAGCGCTTAAGGCGAAAAATAAAAAATAAAAAGTAATTAAAAGAATAGCTATATAGGGTTAGTATAGTTAGGGATATAAAAGCTTATAAAATATAGAGAGTAATAGGTAATAAATAAGTACTTAGAGTATTATAAGTTAACTAGTAGATAGCGTAGTTAGTTATATTTTTATAACTTTAAAAGTAACTATTAAATAACTACCGGAGCTAAACTTCTAATAGTTATATAACTAACTTACTAATAGAAGGAACAGTTTAATAAAAAGAATAATAATAACTAAATAAATAAGTGCCGGCCATTTTATAATTTTTATATATATATTAAATATAAAGGTATATATATACTCTTTCTTTTTTAAACTTTTTTTAGTTGCCCTAAGCCACTACAGCTACACTTTTTATTCGATTAATATATAAATATGTATAAATATATAATTTTTATATATACTTATTTTTTTAATTATATCTAGGGAAATAACCTATTTTTAGCTTATACCTTTTTTAGACTAGTGTTACGACGCTAAACTTTATCCCTCTTTATATATAAAGTTATATAATATATACTATTTATATTATTTAAAATTTATACTTTTTAAATATAACTTTTAAGAGATTTATATTTTATAAATATATACTAGTTCTAATATATTATTAAAATTTTAAATTAGTAATTGTTTAATTAGTTTTAGTTTTATTATATATTATTTATATATATTTATATATTAATTATAAAGAGTATATTATTATAGTAGCTTAAGACAACTAAATAAAATATTATAGGGGGGTGCAACAAAAAAAGACCAATTAAAAAAGATACCTTTTTTAAAATAATATAACTTCTTAATTAGTAATCCTAAAAATACGAAAAAATAATATTTTAAAGAAAAAGACTAGTAAATTCTATTTAGCTTATTAGGAACTGCTTACTAAGGGGTTTAGTAGTAGTAAAAAATTAGTAAATATAGAAAATTTTTAAGGCCCTACTTTAAGTTAGTACAACTTTTTATTTAACGTATAAAATTAGCTTATTTTTGTATATAGTAAAATAGTCACTCTATTATATTAGTATATAAATTATTTTTATAGTTTAATATATTAATTATATAATTACTAATAAAAGTTAAATTTTTATATTATTAATAATAAACTAGTAAATAATATATTACTAGTACTTAGTATAGTATTCCTAAGATTCTATAAGTCCTTAATAATATCTAGAGAGTAAGAAAATATAATTATTAATAACTTTTAATAATTTTATATTCTACTATTTAAAAATAGCTCTTTAATAGTCTCTATACTTTCTAAACTTAATTCTATATCTAAATTATCTTTTTTATTATTATTTAGCCTGGATTTTATATAATTCTATATATTTTTTATAAAGGCCAAATCAGTGTTATAGGCTAGGTAAAAAATAATATATATTTTAATTATTCTTAAACTAGTTTAAAACGTCCGTTATTATATAAATAAGGGTATATATATATATATTTGTATACTAATCGAACAAATAGTGTGGCTGTGGTGGCTGTGTAGGCGACCAAAAGGGGTTTCAAAAAAGGAGGAGTATGTGCATGCCTTCATACTCTATAAGGGTATTAACTACTTAAAATTACTAATATCATTTAATAATAATTTAAAGCTTATAATTATAATATAATATAGTAATATATATATATATTTATATTACTATATTAACAAAAACTACAAAAAAAATTTATTAAGTTACTTACTCCTTTTTATTTTTAGTTTAACTTTAGATATAAAAATTATTTTTATATAGTCTTTACTAGTAAAAGATAAAGATTAATTAGGGATTTTAGTAAATACTAAATTACTTCTATCTTTTAACTAAATAGCGTTCTAAATTTAGAATATTAAATTATAACTAATAAAATAATTAATATAATTAATATTAAGAAAACAACATCATGGCATAAAAATACATAAAATATAATACATTTTAATATATTAAAATGTTAAGATAACTTACCTTTTTATTAAGTAATAGCTAGTTATTTTTCTAGCTTTAATTTTATACCTTTTGCTATAATACTCCTCTCTAATCTCTCCCATTTATAATACTAACTTATAAGAAACTATTATTTTCTTTAAAATTTATATTTTTAATATTTTTAATATTCTCTTTAGCGTATTTTAGTATTTCTCTTTACGTTTTCTTTGTTAAATATACATTTTTTTAATTTATCTTAATAATATAACGCTTCTATTTTAAAATATTATTTTAATAACCTTTTTATTATATTTCGACTATTTTCTAATTATTATCTTTTATTTTCGTGTTTAGGACTTTTAATTAAGTTTTTATTAATAATTCTTTTTACTTTTTAAATAATCTTAGGAACTCTACCACTTTTTACTTTATTTATATTATTATTATTATTATTTAATTTTTAATACATTATATAGTATTACAAATACTATTTAGAGTTATTTTAAAGTAACAATAATTATTAGAATATAAGTATTTGCATTTAAAAGAAGATTAACTTAAAATTTAAGTTTTATTAAATATCCCGCTATATTAAATATATAGCGCCCTAGGTTTATAAATTTAAAAAGATATTATTATATACTATAATATTATTAATATATTACGTAATTAGTAATTATATAAGCAGAAGCTAAATTTTTATTATTAATATAATTTTATTATTAGATTACTAATATACTTTTAAAATATAGTCACGTGACCTATATTAGCCCTATAAGGATGTAGTTAAAATTTTATTTTAATATATTTATAAACTAAAAAGTTCTAGAACCCTAAAAAAGGAATTTAAAAAATTGCTTTGTTTAGGTAATTTTAATTTATTATATATAATTAATAATTAATATCTAAAATGTTTACCATTTTCATCGTAATTTTTTCTTAAAAACAGTATTATTTACGTATTTTTAGGCTTTATAATTAATTTTATATAAATTGTTAAAAAAGGTATCTTTTTTAATTGGTCTTTTTTTGTTGCACCCCCCTGTAATAGTAAAGAAGTATATATATATTTATTAAAATTTATAAATAATAAACTTGTTTTATTTAATACTTTATATTGTATTATATATATTCGTAAATAAATATTATATATATTTATATATTAATTAAATAAATAGTATGGCTGTGGTAGCTCGGGACGACTAAAAGGGATTTTAAAAAAGGAGGAGTATGTATATACCTTTATACTTAATATATTAAAAAAAAATTATTATATATTATATTTTTAAATCTACTAAATACACCTAGTATATTTTTTCTTTTAATAAAGCTACGCTATTAGCGTAGTACCTATATTTTTTTTAAAAAAAATACTACCTATTAGAGGAGTTTTTATAAAACGGCTTTGTAATAATCTAAATATAATAATAGAAAACGTAGTCCGTAGTTATATATTAACGCGTATACTAAAAATATATTTATTATATTATACTTAGTTATAATAAGTCGAATAAAGGCATGTATATACTCCTCCTTTTTTAAAACCCCTATTAGTCGCCTACACAGCTACCACAGCCATACCCTTTTATTTAATTACTATATAAATATAAATAAATATATAATAAGTTAAAATAGTATTACCTATACCTTTTTCGATCTAGCCTTACCGGAATTTTTTGACACATTAAGTATAAAGACATATATATACTCCTCCTTTTTTAAAACCCCTTTTAGTCGCCCTAAGCTACTATAGCCACACTATTTATTTAATTAATAACTATATATATATATAGTATTACCTATTATAAATTAATATAGAATTTTTTTTTAATCTAGTACTAGATGTCTATTTGTAAAATAAAAAAAAGATAAGATAAAGGTAGTTAACTTTTACTAGTATACTATAAGGTATTAATATATACTAGCGTTTCTACTAGACTGGCGAATGGGTCTCTACATTAGACTCTTAAAACCTAAAATATCTCTTTAACTAAAAGAGTTATAAATAAAATTTTCTATTAGTAAAATATAAAACTAAACTAGTTCTATATTTTACTAATAAAAAGTTTTTTTATAACTCTTTTAGTTAAAGAGATATCCTAGATCGGAGTAAAATATAGAGACCTAACACTTAGTAACGTAGAGTAGCTAATAACTTTTAATTTATTAGACTTAGAAGAAATCCTACTATTAGTAAAATATAAAGTGTATTTAGCTCTATATTTTACTAATAGAAAGTTATTTTATAACTCTTTTAATTAAAGAAATACTTTAGCTTCTAAGATTCTAATGTGGAGACCTATTCGCTACACTAGTCCCTACTACTATATATATATATATATATATAGTATAAAAAATTATAAAAATGTAATCTACTATACTGGATAGTTATATTAGTTTTTTTTATAGATATTACTATATATACTATATTATATTATAATAATAGAATAATTCTATAAAAGTAACGTTTATAGCATTTTTTATATACTTAAATTTATCTATATACTATTAATAGTATTTTTTTATAAAATATATATAAAATGCTTTAAAGTTCTGCAGTAAATCTATATCTTAATAGGTAGTTAAATAGTATAAAATAAATCGTAAAAGTAATTATTCTATATTAGAAGTTTATAGAAGAGATAAGTAAGTATATACTATATTTATATAACTACGGCTATAGCTATAACTATAGTATTAGTACGTATTACTAATCTACGTAGTAAAAGACTATATTATTAATAATAACTAAAACTATATTTAACAATAGAAATAATAGCTCCTAGTTATACTAGATAACTAGAATAACTCTAACTATATAAAGTTTAAAAATAAGATATTATAATATATAATAGTGACTAAAAAATAGCTATAAAATATAAAAGCGCTAGTAAAAAAAGTATTAGTAATAAGGTAAGAAGAGTTATATAAAAGATAGTAAATATAATAAACGTAGCAATAATATATAAAGGAGAGAAAGAGAAGTAGTATAAAATATCTATAAGTGTAGGTAAGATAATATATAATAGTTTAAGTATAAAGGAAATAGATAGTTAGTATAAAAAAAATAAAAAGTCTTTTCTTTATTATAAATTTATTAATAAGTACTACTATTATAATCTATTACCCCCGACCTATTACAGTCGAGCCTGGCTAGTATATATTAAAATATATTTAGTTTTAAAATTTGTTAAAAGAATTATCTAGTTAATTAATTTTTAAATCTATTAAATTATACTAATTATTTTATTTATTTTTATTATTCTAGTTAAGTAAACATTAGAAAATTCTTATATAAAATAGAACTTTATAAATATATAACTTATTTTTAATTTAAATTATAATAGAAACTATTTAAACAAGGAACTATAATTAGAAGTTTTTATATAAAAAAAGTTTATTTATTTTTATTAGTAGTTACTAATAGTAGTATTATTATATATAAAAAAATTTTTATATAACGCACTCTACGGACGAGTAACCTATACTACGCTAGTAAATAGTTTAGGGTTAGAATTAGCTTAGTATTATAAACCTCGGGCCACATTTTATAAGAACACTATAATATTTTTAAAAAATCTTAAATACCTTTATAACTATAATAGATATAACTATAAAATTTTAATATAAGATAAATATAAGACTATATTCTATATATATAGATTAGAAATAGTACTTTTATATACTAGGTTCTTTAAAATTTTAATCTATATAAATTTTCTTTTTAAATTTTAAATTGTGTAAAATCTAGTAAATAAAAGTATTATTTTTATAATTTATAATTTAACTCTAGCTTATACGCTACAATATTTATTATTATATTATTATTATATTAATTCGAAAAGTAATAAATACGTCTAGACGACGATCCAGGGGTACGAACGCAGTGAGGGAACTCTGTTAGGTACTAAACCGTGTACGCAATGATCAAAAGCTGAACTTATTATATTAATTATATTTAAATAGTTAATATATCCTTTTTAAAAAAGACTTTAATATTCCTTGCTTATTCTTACTTATATACGACCCTAAGTGGTCTGTGTGACCCCAACCTATTCGCCACCCTAACCTATACAGGTAAGTAGTTTACTTTTATTAAAATTCTACTAAAACTATCTTTATTATAGTATAGAATAGCCTACCTTAGTCTATTAAAATATAAAATAAATTTAAATTTTATTTAGAGTTTATTTATATGTTGTTTATATATATTTATATATTATACTTAGTATTATTATACTATCTATAGCATTTGTAGAATAGTTTACCTACTTAAGTATATATTTTTTTTACTACTACGTGTCCTAATCTATTTTAAAGTAGTTAAATAAATACTTTTTTTTATTATTAAATACTTTTTTATCTAAAGCTACTATATTTTATATAAGTTATATTATATAGTAGTTTTATTTACTATTATAAGTTTAGATATTTTTTTTTACACTAATACTAGTTTATATATAATAATTACTATCCCTTTTAAAACTTTTTTAAAAAGTTCTAACTATAGTACTAAATAAGATATTTATATACTTTTAAATCTTTAATCTTATAAGCGTAAATTATAATTTTAATTTTAAAATATTACTAAGGGCTTATAACTACTATACACTAATATTAGGTTATAGTAGTTATAATATATATAAATTTATATTAAAATTTAACAGAACTTATTTTAATATTAATATAACTAATATATAGTAGAGTAGAATAAAAAAAGAGTACTTAAAATAGATTAGTTTTTAAAAGTTTAATATATATATATTTATGCACTAATTAAACAAATAGTATAGCTATAGTGGCTTAAAAGGACTAAAAAGGGTTTTAAAAAAGAAGGAGTATATATATACCTTTATACTTAATGTATTAAAAAAGATATTAAAAGTTTAATAACTCTATAAGTAATATATTAAAAATTTTTAAACAAAGTCTATGTATAGAAAAGGTTATAAAATATAGTATAATAAAGCCTAATTAGGCTTAGCGTATTTATAGTATTAGTTATAAGGTCTTAAACATAAGAGTTTTTGTTTACTTAACTTTACGTCTTTATAACTTTATAACTAGGGTATAGAATTGGCTATAAAATATATATATATTAACAATTACTGTAAGGTGTTTATTATAAACATTTTAAGTATTATTTCCTATCTAAATATTTCGTAATTTAAATTTAAAATCAAAAGTCTTAATTTAAAGAATTTAGACGTTATTTAAAACACGATATTTTAAACTTATTTTTAAAAATTTAAAATACTAAATAAGAGCAGAACTATATAATAAGTTTAAAAATAAAATAATTATTTAATCTACTTTTATATTAAATTAGTAATAACTAAAAAACTTTTTAAATTTTTATTAATTTAAAGTTTTATAACTTCCTATATAGTAAAGATAATTAAATAATTTTTATTTACTATTTTAGACTATACAATATCCTAAAAAGCTAAAATTTTATTATTACCTAAATAGGTTAGTTAAATTTTAAGTATATATTATCTAATAATAATAATATATTATTAATAATTAGTTACAACTAAAATATATAAAATTATATTTAAAATTATATAAAATCTTAATTACGTAAAATATATAATAAGATTTTTTAATATTTACTATTTTATTCGTTTACTAAAATATAAGATAATTTTAGTAAAATATTATTAATATATACTATAAATGTATATATAAGTAATATATATATATTTTATAACTAATTCTATACCCTAGTTAAAAAAGTTATAAAGACGTATAGTTAAGTAAAAAAAAGTTATAAGTTTAAAACTTTATAACTAAGATTATAAATACGCTAAGTCTAATTAGACTTTCTTATACTATATTCTATAACTTTTTCTATAAGTTAATTTTATTTTAAATTTTTAAATATAATACTTATAGAGTTATTAAACTTTTAGAATCTAATCTTTTTTTAGTACTCTTTTTTTATTACACCCCCCTATAATACTTTAATACTTCTCTTAAATATTTTTTTTAAAATAGATGCTAACTTTTAGTGTACGTATCTAATTAGGAAATAGCTATATATATACCCCTTTAATTTAACCTAATAAACGTTTCTCTTTTTAATTTTATTTTTAGATTATTATATTATTAAATAAAGTTATAATTAGATTACTAATTTAATCTAATTAGGTCTAGTTCGCTACGCTAAGCCTATTTATAAATCTTTATCTTATCTAACTTTTAATAGTAGTTTTTATTCTAAAATATTTTATTTATATATTTAAATATAACCTGTTCTATATAGAGATTTTGGCTTTTTATAGTTTAATATTAAACTTTTAACAGTACTCTATACTTTTAAAAAACTTTATATTTACTATATAATATAGGCGCGTTTAAAGAATATTATAATAAGGAGAGAAATTAAATCCTTAATACGTACAAGACTTTAAAAATTTAAAAAATCTTAGTATCTCTAGATATATACCCACTATGCTACTCCGCCATTTTAAATATTACTAAAAATAGTTACTACTTAACAGGCGCGCTTAAAGTAAAATTAGAACTATAGTTCTATAATATATATAATAAAATTATATATAAGCTTTTTAGTTTAAAGCCCGTACGCCTTTTTTAAAAAAGTAAAATAACTTATATTAAGAGGTTATAAGTAATAAAATAAGTAAAAATCTATATAATAAGTAATAATTTTATTATTTTTAAAGTTCTACTAAATTTTAAAATATTTTATAGCTTTTATAACTATTAATAATAAGTAAATATATTATACTAATACATTTATATATTAATCGAACAAAAGGGTGTGGCTGTGGTGGCTGTGTAGGCGACTAAAAGGGGTTTCAAAAAAGGAGAAGTATGTGTATACCTTTATACTCAATGTGTCGAATATTATACTAATAATACGCTACTTTATATACTTATTAAAATACATTAACTAGTTAAAACTAAGTTTTTTTATTATTTAGCAGGTTTAAGGGACTATAATAATCTAATTATTAAATGGTAGGGTAGAGTAGTAATATAGTATAATATAAAAAATAAATTAAGTATATATTATCTATAAGTATAATAAGATAAATCGCTATCTAGCTAAAGCCCTGTAGTAAAGACTATATATTTTTTATTATATAAATATACTTCTATTTAGAGTAAAGATACCTAAATTATAATATTATTCTCCTTTTAAGACTGCTCTTAGTCTAAAAGTAAATAATATAAAAGCGTATAGCCTAAGTATATTTATTTAACACCTTTTAGATTATTCTAGTAAAATAGTATTAAATATTAAAATTAAGTACTCTTTTTAAGACCTTTTTTTATAGGTTACTATTTAGCGGTATTTAGTACTATTTATTTTTTACTATTCCTACTAGATACAGTTAATTATATAATAAGCTAATTAATAATATTATTTTATTAGCGCTAGCGTTTTAGCGCCTATAACTATAAAATTAGGCTTTAGGGACTTTTACTCCTACTTTCTACTTTAGTTCTATTTTTTTTCTAAAGGTAAGTATTTTGTATAAAGTATAAAGTAGTAAAATTTAGTATTAATTATACTATATAGTTATTCTAAATTATAATTAGCTATTATCTATTAAATTTTTAATTATATTATTTAGTTTTAGTTTATACCGCTATAATACTTTTAAAATATTATATACTTAAGAATTTCTGTATTACGTTAACTAAAAAAAATAAATAGTATATAAAATTATCTTATATTAGCTATATTATAGTAATAGTAAAGTATAGTATTTTAATCTAAAAGTATTAGTATTTAATAAACTCTAATACAAATAAGTAGACATTATTTATTTATAAAAACTACTAGATAAAAACTTACCTTCCTTATTTAAAAAAGAATGCCTTTTTCTATATAGTAAGTACTAATTTAATACTATTAAGCGCTATATAATACTAATTATACTAATTAGCCTCTTTATAAAAAGCTTTAGTATTTTAGACAGCGAAAAATAGCTATTAATAAGGCTTTAGTTAGTAATAAAAATAAGCGTTTTATTTTAGGCTAAAAAGTGTATAAATAATATCGTATAATATATAAAACCTAACTTATAAAATATAAATATTAAGTTATAGACCTACGCTATATTAAATATCCTATAATTCTTAAGAAAGGCTAATTATAATATATAGCTAAGCCTACTACTCCTCTACCCTTTAATATAGCTAAGGCGCGTAAGAAAATCTAAAAAAAATAAAAAAAAAACTAATAAAGAGGTTAAGACGTTCTATAAATAAATTATAGTAAACTTAATAAAGTAAGTAAATAGTTTATAAAAATTTAAGGCAATTTAGTGCTAATTATTATATAATAATAATATCAGATTTTTTAAAAAATTTTATATATATAGCGGCGCCTTTTATTTTACTAATAAGTATACTAAATTTAGCGTCCTCCTTTATAGGCGTAGTTAATTTAATATAGCTTTTAAAAAAAAGTAAAATCGCGTAAAAGTTAGTAATAAGTTTTATAAAAAATAAGAAAGGCGTAAGTATTCTTTATAGTAGTATAATAGTATTATTTAGGCTAATTTAATACTCTTTAATATATTTAATTACTAATATACTTTTTAAAAGTCTAGTACTCACCGTATAATAGCTTTAACTAGTTGAAAAATTAAATAGAACTATTAAGCTACTAATTATACTATTTAGTTTTAAATTTAGATTTAGACCTTTATACTGTCTTTTTTATTAACTTTTTTTTACTATAATAACTAACGTACTTTTTAAACTTTTAGTTTTACTAGTTTAAGTTCTATTTCTATTAATAATAATAAGCGTAATAAGATTATATACTTTAATGCCTAATTTAGTACTAATTATTATACTAAAAATAAAGTAACTAACTCTATTACTAGTTATAACTATTAGTTATTTATATTTTCTAGTAACCGTATTTAGAAATAAATAATAAAAAGTATTACTATTATAGTATTGTGAGTAAATAGTTAAATAAGTTTATAATTTTTTAAGTCCCTATAGTTATTACCGTAATAAATAAGCTTTTAATATAGTAATTTAGGCCGTATAGTACTAAGTTCTAATAATTATAATTCTTATTTTACTATAGTATACTTATATATCTTTTATAATTTTTTTATTTTACTATTAAACTACTCTAACCTTTAATAGGGCTATTTACGTTACTAAACTCCCTATAAAAGATATATATAGAACTATAAAAATAAAAAATAATAATATTATATTAAATAAAGAATATAGCCCTAAAGTAATTTAAAATAAACTATTTATTTACGCTAAGAGCCCTTTTAGACTAATTTAGCACTAATAACTATTAAAAAAAATGATAAACCTTTTAACTTATTTAGAGTTTATATAGAATTACTTTAAACTATTTTCTCTCTTTTTAATAGCCGGCCCTAGTCTTATTATACTAGTATACTTTTAAGTAGACTATTATTATTTATAAAAAGTCTATTTTATTTTTATATTATTTAGTCTACTAAAGTTGTTCTAAATCTCTTTAAAGTAATTTTAAATTATTTTTAAAACCTTTTTAATACTTCTATACTAATTAAAGCTCTTAGTTTCTAAGTATTCTCTTTATTTAGATAATCTATTTATTTAATAAAATATTCCTATTAACTAAACTTATTATATTTACAGTTTATAATATATTGTATATTATATATATTATTACTAAATTAGCGTAATATATTAATTATTAGCTTCTACTAATATAGTAGTATACCTCAAACTTTATATAATTTTAATAAAAAAAATAAAAAACTAAATAAACTTATTTTAGACTTACAAGTTTAATTCTATATATAATAAATAAACTCCCTATATACTTAACTACTATACTAAAACCTAACTATTTTTAGTTAATCTTTTTACTTAGTTTTATAGATTATATATAATAATTTAAAATCTAGACCTTACTCTCCACTTTTAGATTTAGTAAAAGGTGTTTTTTATTTTAAAATATTTTTTAATACTTCTATATTATTTTTAGTTTTTATTTAGTTTTATTACAAATATTAATAAATTTAGAAACTAAGTAAAAAATATAAAAACTCTCTCTTTTACCTAGCGCCTATAAGGGTTAATTTAGTTCTTTTAGGCTATATTCGTAATAGACTTAAAAGAGTATATATTTAATAATAAAGTTCTAACTATTATTATAAATAAATTTTATATAGGAGATTTATAACGCCTAATTATTTTACTCTAAATAATAAAAGATATAAAGGTACTATTTAAGAGTTTTATTTTACTATTTTATCTATCTATCTATAAATAAATAAATAAATAAAAGGCGGAAGATAAGATTTGCTATAAATTTAAATAGTAATAAAAAATATTCTAATAGTTTACTTATATAAGTAGACCTCTATTAAACAGTACTATTTTTTAATTTTTATAAAATTATATAACTTCGCGAATCTAGAACTAGGCTAAATTAATACTATCCTAATTTATCTTTACTAGTATATAATAGACTATTTTAGAGAAATAATCTATAATTATAAAAATTATATTATATATAATTTTAGTAAAGTAATTAAGGGGTAGGTATATAATAAAATTTATAATTATGTATTACTATAGTCTATTAAAAATAAAAAGTAGGTAAAAGAGACTATATAGTTTATATATTTTTAAATTAGCGCGCTAATAGCGCTTACAATTATAAATATAGTTAATAATATTTTTAGATATACTTATTTATATATATTTACGTTATACGCACTTAAAAATTTACTTTATACTAAAATACTTTAAAAGGAGACTATTATAGTATTCTATAATTACCTTTACCTTATTTTTAAATATATAGGGCTGTATTAGCTTTATTAACTTTAATTTAACGCCTTTTAGACTATTTAGTTATAAATTATTATTACTATTTTTAAATAAATTTAACTCTTTATCTTTTAGGTCTATTAAATACTTTAAAATAATTATTTTTTCTTTAGGTAAATTGCGTAGCCTAATATTTTAAATTTCTTATATAGATTTTAAGTTACGTTTATAGTTTATTTATAAAAAAAATTATTATTATTAAAACCGCGACCCTATTAACCTTTATAGTAAAAAGTTCTAATAACTCTCTTATTAGTTTTATAAAAGATATATTACGTTTATACTTAACTATTTTATACCTTAGTATATAATTAAAGTAGTAAAATAGAGTATTAGCCAGATTTATTAACTTTATTTTATAAAATATATTAAAATTATATATAAAAAGAAGTAGGTATAACTGTATTTAATATAGTAATAAAGTTTTTATTTATATAAACTATTATAAATTATCATAATCTATAAAAATTCTAAAGTAAATACCCTATAAATATTATTTTTAGTACTTAACACTTTCTATAATAGTAAAAAGTTTCTTATTATATATATTATAATAGTACTACGCGCTATCTAACTTTTTTAAATAAAAGTTAACTAGCTATTACTAGAATAATCCGTTCTCTTTAAAAACTAATTAGCTTAAAATAGCGCTAATAGCCTTATTAAAGGCGTTACTTTTAATTTAAATCTATCTTTTATACTTAAAATATAATAGTATTAGTACTTTAAAAAAAATATTTTCTAACTTTTTAAAAGCTTTTTTACTAGTATTACCTATATCTATATAACTATTTTCTTGTCTTTTTATAGCTAGCTTACTTTTAGCGCTACCTAGTCCCTTTTAGATTAATTTAGTAAATAGTAAGGCTAATTAAAAAATATAATTTATAAATTTATAATAGTAGTTTATAAAGTTAATAAAAATATAAATATTACGTATATAAATAAGTTTCGGCTAGTTTTAAATTATTTTAACTTTAATTAGGTTTATTGAAAGACCCTTAAATAAAATAATAAAGCTAAAGTATTTAATAGACTTAGTATACTAAAAATACTTTTTTAAATATATATAAAATATTATTTTATATATATTTGTATACTAATCGAACAAATAGTGTGGCTGTGGTGGCTCGGGGCGACCAAAAGGGGTTTCAAAAAAGGAGGAGTATGTGCATACCTTCATACTCAATGTGTCGAAAAAGTCAGGTAAGGCTAGGTCGAAAAAGGTATTATTTTATATAAACGCTGTAACACCTCTTTTATATAACTTTTATATTTTTCTTTAATATCTAAGAAGATAAATATATTATTAAGATATATAATATAAGTTATATTAACTAATTTAATTAGTGTTTATAGTATAAGATATTAGAACTATATAAATATATTTATTAAGCTAAAAGGTATAACTATATACTTATAATAGCCGGATCTTATACAAAATATAGTTTTTTACTTATTACTTTTAATAATATAAATATAATAATAAGCTTTTTATAAATTAAACTTAGTATAAATCTATATGTTTATAAACTAGTCTAATAATTTTATAATTAGTAGAAAAGTACTATAATTTTTAATTATAATTTTATTAAGGCCTCTATAGTCTATATAAAGCCTTAGACCGCCTCCCTTCTTCTTTATAAAAAGCATAAAAATTTTAGCTAGAGATTTTAATTACTAAATTTACTTACGCTTAAAATATTCTTTTATATACTTTTTAAAAACCTCTAGTTTAGTAACTAAAAAATTATATATAAAATAATATAAATAATTAATACTAGACTTAAAATTAATCTTTAGATTATTCGGTCTATAGTTTATAAAAATTTTAAAATTTTTATTTAAGGCTAGATCTGAGAAATTAAAATATCTAAATAATATAAAATATTTTTTATATATATTTAGTTTATTTTAGACTAGAATCTCCGTTAACCCTACTAGGTATATATATACTTAGATAGTTAGAGTATATATAGTACGCTTAAACTTTTTTATACTTTTAAAAATAATCTTTTTAATAAAAATATTATGTTTTTTAAAATTACCTCTAAAGAAAACTCTTTAAGTAGTAATATTTATTTTTAGATTTCTTTAGTTAAATTAAAATAAGTTTAAAAAAATTTTATATTAAGAGAGATCTATAACTATAAATAAAATTAACTAAATTTAACTTTAACTATATAAATTAGTTAAATCTATTTTAGTAATTATAATACTATAAATAGTTATATTAAAACTATTTACTACTTATACTAATAATTTATTAAGAGTAGTTACCTCTAGGTCGATCTTCTTTATTAGCTTAGTACTTATAAAATTTAAAATAGATCTTAAATCTACTAAAGCTTTAATATAGCCTTTATTTATAACTTTAGTCTTCAGAGTAACTATTTTCTTAAATTAGTTATATAACTAGTTAAATAAACTACTAATATACTTAATTTTAGATATTCTTAGTAAGTAGCTTATAATAGTTTTAATATAAGTAGTAAGTACTATAAATATTCTTACTTTTTTCCTTTTTTTATTTAAGTTAATAATATAGTTTTATTAGTTACTTTTTTAAATTTAGGGGCTATTAGCTTATTTTTATACTAGTAGTTAAAACTATAGTAGTCCTTTTTATTATAATAGTAATATATTAGTGTACTAGTAAAGAATTTTATTTTAGTTAGTACCCTATTAGACTAGTTAGTATTTAATTATACCTATTAGTTTTATTTAAAGCGTTTTTAGAGTTTAGTAAATTTTTTTATATTTTATATATTCTTTTAGGCTTTTACGTTTTAGAATTGCTAAGATTAGGTATTTTTTATATTAACTAAAAGAAATTAGCCTTCTTTTTTACTTTAGTAATAGTATTAATTTATTATTCTTCTAAAGTCTATAGTCTAGCCTATAAATGTTTATTTAAATAGTTTATAAAGTTTTAAACCTATTAGGGTTCTTTACTATTTTTATATATATTTAGTTCCTTCTAAAAAGAATAGATATAATCTAAAAGTTTTATAAAAAAACTATTTAAGTAGCTAAACAGTCTATTTAAAATTAATTTTAGTCTTAGTAAATTATTATAATAGTCCTTTAAGGACGTTTGTATTTTAACTTTTAAAAAGTCTTAGATCTTTTTTTATAGTAGATTAATACTAAGTTTTAAAATAATTTTAACCTTTTAAGTAGTTTAAAGGAGATTATTAATATAAGTAATAACGAATTTAATCTTTAAAATTTTTATTAGAAAATAGGTAAATAATTAGTAAAACTAGCGTTTATAATTATTCTTTTAAAAATTAAAATTATATCTACCTTTTTTTTATAGATATAAGAGGCCTTTAGCGTTAGTAAATGTATAACTAAAATAAAAGCTAAAATAGTATAATTTTATAGAATAGTTAAGTTTTCTATAATTATAGTTTAGTCGCTTACGTTAAAATAATAGTAAATATTAAATAATTACTTTATTTCCTTTTTATTTTTAACTTATCGAAGCTAAGCACGTACTTTATTAAAATTAATAAATATAAAGGATTCTAATTAAAATAAAAGTATTTAACTATAATAGTTAGTAGCCGTTTATACCCTTTTATATTTTAATAAACCTAATAGCGACGTCTCTACAGTTTATATAAAACTTTATAAAATTTAAGTATTAAAAATACTAAAAGGGGTCTTAAGATTATTTTTAAATTTTTTAATAATTTTAATATTTTATAGAACTAATATATTACATATAACTAAATAATAAAATTTTTTTAAAGCTATATTATACTAAATTACTCCTAAAGATAAAAGAGCGATTTTAATATTAGAAATTAGGGTAGAGTAGTAATATAGTATAATATATAAAATAAATTAAGTATATATTATTTATAAGTATAGAAAAATAAATTACTATTTAGCTAAAGCCCTATAGCGTAGACTATATATTTTTTGTTATATAAGTATACTTCTATTTAGAGCAGAGACACCTAAATTATAATATTAATTTAGAATATATATTTTTTTATATTAATTTAATAGATACTAGCGTGTTTGAAAAATAATAAAAAGTAAAATAGTTTATTTTATAGTATAAATACTTTAAATAACTATTATATATTTTTAATTACTTAACTAAATTACTATTAACTATTTTTATTTTTTTAATACTATAATAACTACTTTAGTAAATATATAGCCTCTTATAATACTAGTTTTATTAAAATTATTTATATTATTATTTTTAATATTATATTTAGTAGTAATATTAGCTACTACGTTAAAGTAGCCATAAATTATACTAAAATTTTTATAGAGAGTATTATTATAGTTATATTTATAATTAAACTTTATTATAAGTTTAGGATAATACTTAATATATATACTAAATAAGTTTATATTAACTAAATTTAAATTATACTTAGTATATAAAGAATTAATTACATTAGCTATAATTATAAGCTAAGAGAAAAACCTTTATATAATTAGGTTAAATATATATTTAATAATTACCTAATTTTTATTTTTATTTAGATTCTACGCGTTAGGTATAATATTAGGTTATAACATTTTTTGCCGTCCTTATACACGCTTATTTTTAACTGTATCCGGGGGAACAACTTTTTTTAGCCTATACCTTTTTTGGACTAGTGTCTCGACGCTACACATTACCTCTCTTTACATAATAATATTAGGTTATAAATATTATTTAGTATATTAGTAGTTTAGTATTTTTTAAAATACGCTATAAATAGTTATAGTATATTATATTAAAAATATTATATTTTATTTAATAACTTAAAGTATAAGATATACTTTAATTTTTTTTAATAGCGCTAACTAGTATTATTAAAGAAGCATTAATATAAAAGCAGTATTTTAGTAGAGTATTAGTAAAAGTAGACTACTTACCTATATAGGCTACTCGCTCGTGGAGTACGTTATATTTATACGTAGTATTAATAAAGCGATATAACGACTTTATATTAAAAAGTACTGTTTACGTTTATTATATCTGCATCTATAAGCCCACTTATGCAGCCACGAAGCCTTCTTTAGGATAAGATTTAATAGCTAGTTAGGTACAAGAGCCGCGCCGTATTACTCAGTAGTTAAGTCGAAATAAACCGTGCAGGGCCCTGCGGCATAAATATAACACTAGTAAAGGGCATTTCTACTATCCCGTGTTACGTAGGCTTTCCGGACGTAAGACTGACTAAATAAATATAAGCGTGAAATAAATGCGGACACGGATGCAAAGCGCTTATGTTCCAGCTGTTTCTTATTTTAATCGTAGAGGAAGATGGTCAGTTCGCAGCACGGGCCACCAAGCCTTAACATTCCACGTTATGGGTCCTGCGTCTCCCTATAGGCTTCAATACGCGCGCGCACAAGACAGCAGCGCTATAAAAGTAATTTAATTTTAATAAAATTAGTATTAAGACTATTACTCTAAAAAAAACTATAGTACGTATAAAAAATAATGTATAAAAATATATAAATATTTACTATAGTTATATTTATTAATTTTTTATTTTTTATATTCTTAACGTAATTTTATTTTATTAGTTATAAGAACTTTAATTATTACACTAATAATTATAAAACTATTTAAAAAAATAATTTTTACTACTAGTACTAAACTTAACCTAAAGTTTATTTAAGACGTAGTAGTAAAATAATAAATATATATAATAAATATTACTATAGCGTAAATAAATTAATTTATACCTAATCTATTTTAATAAAAAAGAAATTAGAGGTTATAAGTACTAAAACTATTTAAACTAATATACTTTTAGTATTATAAGTAGTATTTATCTAGTCTAAATAAGTAATATATTTAACTAAAAATTTTTATATCTAATTAATTTATAATAGTAATTAAATAGTATATTTAAAAAAAAAAATTTTATATATAAGAAATTTTATAAAAAGGCTATATAAGATTTTATTAAGATTTTTTTATTTTGTTAAAAATAAATCTTATATTAAGACTACCTAATTATTAAAAAAAGTCCTTTATCTTCTAAGTAAACTAATAATTAGCTCTTTAATTTTTTTTAATTCCTAAGTAATATTACTAAATAAAGTTATATTAAACTATTAATCTATTACCTAATTAGGTCTAGTTTACTACACTAGGCCTATTTAGGAATAGATTTTTATTTTATTTAACTTTAAATAGTAAATACTTTATTTATATTTTTAAATACAACGTATTCTATATAAGAATTTTAGTTTTTTATAGTTTTATATTAATTTCTTAGTAGTATTCTATACTTTTAAAAATTTTACTTTTTACTAGTAAAGTAGACGTATTTAAAAAATACTATAAAAGAAAGAGGAATTAAACCTCTAATATACAGAAAACCTTAAAAATTTAAGAAATCTTAGTATTGTCTGGCACATGCCTACTATACTACCCTACTTTTATTAAGTTAATAAATAAACAAAAGGGATATTAAGATTAGTAGATAATAAATTAATAAATTATTTTACTAAAATATATAATAATACTCTTTAGCGTACAGTACACTATATAATTATTAAAAGAAAATTAATCTATGTCCTACGTGAGACAACCATAACTGCAAGTTTCATAGAAATGAGCACGGGAATTTTCCATCGCGCCGCTCGTCGTGGAGACGGTGACCTATGACTGATTTGACCCGAGCTTGACCACGACGTCGCACTCTCGGTGACAACGGAGGTTGTGTTTCGTCAAGAATTTCGTGAAGAAATCGCGGAGAAGCTTCGTTCGAACTGTCGGGAAAGCTTCCAGATTCACGTTGACAGGCCATCTCGGAAGAGTCTAACCGGGACTTCTGACACTGCGGACGGTTAAACCGCGAGGTGAAAATAGGACTTGGTCGTATCGTGTCTCTTCAAAAATCTTGTTGCGTTCAACCACAGGCGTTAATCGAACAACATCAGTTTGAACAAGGTTCTCTAGGATACCGCCTGTATGATCTCTTCACGAGGACGCCATGGATGCAGTCGCGGCTTTACGAATGGATGGCAGAAACGGGATAAAGCACGTTTTGAAATGGGAGAAATGATCCGTATGTATTTTTGCGGCGAGGCAAAATCTATACCTCATCTAAAGGTGGGAACGATGCCCGGGGAATCGTACTAGGAAGAAAACGCTTCGTTTCGTGTTCATGGTGTCAAAGTATCGTGCACCTGGGTCGGTGGTTTCGTCTGTGACGTCGGTCGCCCGGTCGAGTTTGTCGAGGCCTTCGGCGCTCCGCGACCTCCCTTTGATGATCGCGGTCCTTGTGTATAATCTGTCGGCATAAATCTACAAACACTTCGTCGACGTTGGCGCGGCGGCGAGCGCTTGCCTCATAATAAGGCACGCCTCCCCACTCTTGTGATAATTTGAACGCTCGGGCTCTTGGTACTGCTCGATCGTCTTCAAGATCAGATTTGTTGCCTACCAACACCATGGGAACGTGGTCATCTTCTTTGATGCGACGGATTTGTTCGCGCAATTCCTGAAGTTCATAGAGTGAAGACATGCTGGTAATAGAGAATACCAGGAGGAAACCCTGGCCAGTTTTCATATACAACTCCCTCATCGCAGTGAATTGCTCTGTTCCGGCGGTGTCAAGGATCTCCAATATGACATGTCGACCCTAGTGTTATAGGTTAGACGGTCGCCTCAAGCTCGGGAGGAGCTAACAAACATCAACTTCGATCGCTTTCCGGTATGAATCTTCTATTGTAGGATCATAACTTTCAATCCAGACGTTTTGTACGAATTGGGCTGTGGAAAGTTAGTTGAGGTTGGCTAGTCGAGTTGCAGCGCTTACCAGTGAGACAGCTTTTGCCTACACCGCCGGACTGCAATTGTCAGTACCACTTCTCCAAGAGAACGCGGGAGTACCTGCCCCCAGAACTACGATGTGATATTCTCGTTGGCTCATGCCGAGACTTTGAAAGCACTTGGATGCTAACGGTAAAGCTTGGTATAATGCCGGAAATGGTCGTTTCTCCCCCGAGCGACGGGCAAGCCAGCTTTAGATTCGGATATAACGAAACAGGAGGACCGGGGATTGTGTATTGTTGTGTTTGTGTATTATGTGGCTTAAACGAAAGTATGCGAGCGCGCGCTCTGGCGGATGGCGAAACAGCTGCCCAAGAAGTTGGCGACGTGTAAACAAGGAATGACGGATCCTGAGCTTTCGACACTAAAGGTTGTCGCTGGCAAACGCCGAACCTCCTCTTCGCAAAGATCCGTTGGTGGCTGGGCTGGGAAGACTTTTCCGTGAGGCTTATCGATTAGGGGAGGTCGGGGCAGCGAGGCGAATCTGGTTTGCTGTTTCCAACAGGGTCGGATGTCTGGAAGGGATTCGTCAAGGGCCTCACGGGGAAAAGTAGGGCGAGTGCATGATTAAATGTTAGCCCTGGCCTGACATAAGTCAAGTACAGGCTGGGTACTGGGCACAGGCGAAAGCATCGCGTCAACCCGGGCACGAACCGAATGCTTGACACGGCCAGTCCGCGCTGGTGTCCGTGTACCACACTTGGGGTCTACAAGATGCGCGAATGTAGCGACACGGCGAATAGGCATATTAGTCGGGCAGCACTCAACGAGTAGTCGACGTGATAGCAGAAGCATGACTTCATAACTCTGGCATGGCCATGGCCGCCGTGCGAGACGGCGTCTATCCCGTCCACGTCTCCGGGCCCGGCTGTGTGCCGTAGGGTTTCCTGACCGGTGTATCGGGAGGAAACCAAGCCCTTTCAGGTCGCATGTGGCTTTGACGCGCTGGTGTCGTTACTGCGGCCGTTACAGATTGGGCGCGCGCTCATGCGGCTTGGAGCGGATCACGACGAGCAGCAACCCGGGGCATTTGGCCATGCCGCAGACGCATTCTCTCGAGTGCGTGAAGGCTTGCCCAAGGGAGCAGGCGGCACAGGCGCACCCTGCAGCACAACGCAGACAAACGGTTGCCTCGGGAGCTGGAAAGCTGTGACGTCGGCCGGCGGTGAGATTCGCCAGCAAGAGTCAGTCCAGCCCGCCCAGGCGGCAGTTGACTGGCTTTTCACCGTGGTACCGCAGAGCAGCCGTGCCACGATGCTGCGGACGCGCTGCTCTGGGCGGGGGCGGCGGCAAGATTGACGAGCTTGCACGACGACGTCTCGTTTGCGCCGTCGAGCACCTCTCGCGACGGAGAAACACACGCCAGTGCCAAAACGGACCGCGCTTGGAAGCCTCTAGCATGGCCCTCGGAACCGGCCGGCGATCCGCGACTGACTCCACAGGCAGGCGGGTCCCGAGGTCGGTCTGCGCTCAGCTGATGGCGGCGGCGAGCGGCGGTGTGGCAGGAGGTGGGGATGCGCATGGCGTTGCCGCGCACAATCCGTGAGCCCGCGCGTGGTGGGAAGCACCCGGCCCCGGCCCGACTAGAGAGTCACGTGCACGTGCCGGGACGAACCCCTCCGGACCCGTGTCCCGAGGCTTGGCGCATGCGATGGCTTCAGCGTCGAGGCGGGCAGGCGCGAGCCACACGCACCGCACCACGATGCGTCTGCATGCTGCGCTGGCCCTGGCAGCCTGTCTGGCCCCGGCCGCTGCTGTCTTCGCCGACGACGCATACCACATAGACTTCCACTATGCCCTGCTGGGCTACCCGAAACACGAGGCCACCTTCTTCCAGAAGCCGTATGCCGCCAGCAAGGCCTCGCTCTTGTACACCGTCTCCGAACATGGCACCGTCGGCGCAGTCAACCCCAAGGACGGCGCGTTGGTATGGCGCTCCGCACCGGGCGCAAGCGGGAGAGGCCACCTCAGGGCGGGCGACGGCCAGGACACGGTCATTAGCGCCGTCGAGGACTGCATAACGGCATGGAGCGCCTCCGATGGCAGGATTGTTTGGGAAACCCGTCTCGGGGGCGCAACTGCCCAAGACCTGGAAATCCTAGAACAAGAAGACGGCATCTCGGACCATGACGCCAAAGATGCACTCGTGCTCGTCGGCCACGGCACCAGCGGCGTGAAGAGGCTCGACGGCGCGACCGGGCGCGTAAAGTGGACGTTCGAGGACACAAGGTAGGCCATGCGAAGTGTGGCAAGTGCGCCCTGGCTAATGCTCGCAGCGGCGATACGCCCTTTCAAGTGTCGTCCTCCCCTACGACCATCTACTACATTTCGCTGCACGCGCCGCTCCTCGGAGGAGGCTCGAAGCTCAGGGTCACTTCTCTGAGCCCCATCACCGGCAAGAAGCTCGACTCGTACACGCTGAGTTCCGACGGCGAGGTATATACGAAAGACGACATTCTCTTTGCTGGAGCGAACACGGCAGCGCCTATCCTGGCCTGGACCGACAAAGCGCACAAGGTGTTGAAGGTCAACATCATTGGGACGAAAGCCGTATCGAGCTTCAACACGCCGTCGGGCGAGTCCATACAATCCATCGTCCTCCATGCGCCGAACAAGGTCAATTCGCTACCTCACTTTCTGGTCGAGTACCAGGTGGCTACCGGGCACTCCGCTGAGGTCTACCATGTCGATTTGAAGAAGAACGTCGTGTCCCAGGCCTACAAGCTTCCGCTACTCCAAAGCAAGGGCACATTTGCGACCAGCACCGCAGGCGCCAACGTTTACTTTACGAGAATCACTTCCGAGGAGATGACAGTCGTAGCATCAGTATCCCACCGTCTTCTCGGCCAGTGGTCGGTCAAAGGTTCTCCAGCTCTTGCGGGGGCTTATCCAGTTCATGGTGTTTCTGAAGTTGTTGTGAAAGGCAGCTCGGCCTCCGCTGTGCGATCTGCCGCGCTCTTTTCCAACGGGCAGTGGGCCCTCATTCGGAATAGTGAGCTAGCATGGACACGACCTGAGTTTTTGTCCGGCACTGTATCGGCAGTCTGGGCGCAATTGCCTGAAGAGGAGTCTCTTGCCCATCAGCTTGAGGAGGAACATCACCAAGCTGCTATCGGTGCTTATATCCATCGTGTGCAAAGACATTTGCGCGATCTAGAACATCTTCCGGCCTGGCTGCAAAACTTACCAAACAGGGTACTGGGCAGTGTTGCGGGAAAATCGGACGATACCACCACCATCGAAGAAATTCAGCATGATACTTTTGGCTTCCACAAGCTGGTCATTGTTGTGTCCGAGAAGGGACGCTTGTCTGCGCTCGATGTAGGTTCGAAAGGCAAGATGGTATGGAGTATCGACCTTAAGGAATTTGCGCCCAATGTCACATTCTCAAGCCCTTCATTGAAGGCGTTCCGGGGCTTTGTCGAGGTAAAGGACATCGATCTGGCCGGCTCCTTGTTCATCAATTCGACTACTGGTGAACAATTTTCTTCGGAAGTTGCTCAAAATCAATGGGTGCCAATCCTAGACCAGGAGACTCCGATCACCTTCAAGCTCTTCGAAGGCGAGCTCAAAGGCTTCTTGGGCGCTGGAACCACTGCCCGGCATGTCTGGACATTCACACCTCCTTCAGGAGAGAAAGTCGTCAGCTATACTGCTCGACCCGCTAGGGACCCCGTAGCTTCGATTGGGAAAGTCCTGGGAGACCGCAGAGTTCTATACAAGTATCTCAATCCCAATCTTGTACTGGTCACAGCCGTCGCTGAAGCCGGACGTCGTGTTTTAATCTATCTTTTGGACTCCGCTTCTGGGCAATTGCTTCATACGGCTTCGCATTCCGGCGTCGATGTATCTCGACCGATTCCTTCCACGTTGTCCGAGCATTGGTTCGTATATTCTTTCACTCTTGATTCCACTGCGTCTACTCCTTCGCGTGGGTACCAGCTCGTCGTCTCGGAGCTTTATGAGTCTCCTCTCCCGGACGACCGTGGACCGCTCGGAGCAACTGCCAATGCTTCTTTAATTCAGCCTACGGGTGAGGCTGCAAAGCCTCATGTCATCTCACAGAGCTTCCATATTCCAGAAGAGATCTCGCATATGACGGTCACACAGACAAGACAAGGCATCACCAGCCGTGAACTCATCGTTACCCTGCCTTGTTCGAATTCCATTGTCGGTATCCCTCGTGGAGTGATAGATCCACGCCGCCCGGTCGGCCGCGACGCTATAGCCCAAGAGCAATCTGAAGGTCTTGTCAAATATGCTCCAATGATAATATTCGACCCGAAGTGGCACCTCAATCACGAGTACGAGCTCGTTGGTATCAAAGACGTCATCACCAGTGAGAGTGGACTTGAAAGCACTAGCTTGATCTTTGCATATGGGTTGGACATCTTCGGTACGAGGGTTGCGCCTAGTTTTGCATTCGACGTGTTAGGCAAAGGATTCAACAAGGTGCAAATGCTGCTCACAGTCGCGGCTTTGTTCGTGGGCGTGCTGTTCGTAGCACCGCTGGTAAGTAACACCGATCTTGTGTACTTACACCGACTTACCTTTCCTAGGTCCGGAGAAAACAAATTAATTCTTTATGGACAGTGCCACAGTGAGCGCATAAAAATCAGTTTATTTTGAATGTACATGGTTCCTACTTGATCTATACGACGCATGAGCGTAGGAGCTGCACGCCGCAACCTCTGGCCACCAGATACCCACATTAGAGCGCAAGCTTGCGGGAATGCCCGCAAGTTTGACGGAGGAAGAAAATGTACAAGGAGATTTAGTCCGAAAACGGTGTCACTGTTCTTGTATGTTCAATCTCCACCGACCTTCCCTTTACCCACACATGGCAACGCTATTGCCTCTGTATACTTCTGCTTACGCCGGTCAAAACATTATCTATGCCAGGAAATGTGGGTTGTCCCTATCTAAAAAGTACTTAACTACGTCCTCTATATACAGCGGAGTTTTCTGTGTACAGCATACAACTAGTGGTACGATAAATCTAGGGCTAATTATAATCCTCTACTCCTGAGCATAAGTATAAAAGCCTTATTAATTCTGTTATATTTTATTCTTATCGTATTTTATCCCGTTTACTAATAATCTATACATTAATAATATTATTATAAACTTATTATATAATTTAAAATAATATTATTTTACTTAATTTTATACTAAGTCTTATAGTATCTATTAAACTTTTTACTAAAATAATAATTTTAAATACTTATAAAAATAAATTACATATATTTAACTTACTTAGAAGATTTTAATTATAGAAAAAACTATATCTATTATTTTTATATAGAAATAATAAAAGGTAATTAAAAAAAAAAATTTTTTATAAAATAATATAACTCGTTAATTAGTAGGCCTAAAAATATAAAAATAATACTATTTAAATAAAAAAGACTAGTATATTTTATTTACTTTATTAAGGGCTACTTCTGGTCTCGATAGAGACCTAGAGGTTTTAGAGTTATAATAAAATAATTAATATAAAATATTTTATTTTATATAATTATATACTAAGCTATTTATTTTTATTACCCTAGACCTGTTAGCTATTATCTCCTTATAGTCCTTATAGCCTAATTTAAAGAATCTCTTAGTATTTAGGCCTAGCGTACCTATTTTATTTTTATAATATTATATACCTGCAGCTCTGTAATATATCTAGGGTTATTTAGTCTATTTTTATATAGATTCTTTAAATTACTTTACTATCTTTATATAAAGTTCTTATTTAATTATAAAAGTTTTATAAATTATTAGTTTTTATAGCAGACTCCCTAAAACTGTTATTATATACTACCTTACGCCTTAAATATCTAGTAGGTATTTAAGAATACTAGTAATACTAGTTTTTTATTTAATTTATAAAGCGTTCTGTCTCGTTATCTATATTTTAGTTAAATTTTTAATTATTTAGTAATAACTACTATAACTGTACGCTACTTCTAGATTATATTAAGCGTACTTTTATATAGTATTATATTAAAAGTCGCGTAAATACTACTATTACTTTACGCTAGTCGTAAGAGGTTACTTATTTTAATTTTATCTTTTTTATTATTTCTTTTACTTATTTATTTAATATATATCTTTTACAATACGCGCTATAAGAGTTTATAATATAAGAACCTATAATATAAGAACCTATAATATAAGAGCCTATATATATATTACTAGTAAGTTATCTATTTTATAGTTTATTAGGTATATAGGAATCTAGTACTATAGTTAATAAAACTTACTACCTTATACGTCGCGCTGCGTACTATAAATATAATATTTCTTTTCTCTTTCTTTATAAATGCCTGCTTAGTATTAGTTATAATAGTAAATATATAAGTATAAGTTACTATATAGGGTAATAAATTATACTAAGCTATAAATCTATTAAGTACTATTAAGTAGTTATTACGTACCTATCTTAGTATAATACCTTTCTTAATTAAAATTAATATAGTACTTTTAAGAGCTGGTCGTTAGGTTCTATAGTATATATAGTACTTTCCTTCCTAATTAGGTAGTTACTAATAGCAACTTTATTATATAAAAAAAAAAAAAAAAAAAAAAGAAGGGGCTACTTAGTAAGGGTTTAAGAGTAAAAAAAAAATTAGTAAATATAAAAAATTTATAAAATTACTAGCCTAAAGTTTTAATAGTAGTAAAATTACGTAATTTTTTTTAATATACTATAGAATAATACTATATAATTAAAATAGCTAAAAATAAAAATTCTAATTCTCTTTTTACTACTCTATAAAATCCGCTATAGTAGATAATAATATATATATTAAATCTACATCTATTTAGAGACTATTTTTTTTTTTTTTATTTATCTCTATATCTATACTAATACTAATACTAATACTAACGCCTTCCCCTTTATAATAACCTATAATATTAAAAACTATCTCTAGTATTTTATTATTAGAAAGCTTAACTATCTATATAACCTCCTTAATTAAAATACCTATATAATAAATATAATCTTAATTAATAGTATATATATTGTAGCTATCTACTATTAAATAAAAATTAAATGCTCCTTTTATAATAATATAATACTTTTACATTTAATAACGTTCTTTTATATTAACTTAACTTCTTACCTACTAATTTAAGAATAATAATATTATAAAAGTAGTAAAATAATATTTAATATCTAAGGGCCGGCGTATAACGTAGAAGGTTATAATTCTACTTTAGAGTTTTATAACTCTTTATTTAAAGTATAAAATTAATTTACTTATATATATATATAATAATTAACGCTGTATTATATTACAGGGACGTAATATTAGAAATAGTTAATTTAAAAAGTTACCTTTTTTAAAATAATATAACTTTTTAGTTCTAAGGCCTAAAAATATAAGAATAATACTATTTTAAAGAGGAAGACTTACGTATACTATTTACTTACTTAGGGGCTACTTACGACGGGGTTTAAGAATAAAAAAATTAGTAAATATTTTAAATTTTTAGGATTCTATTTTAGACTATTATAACTTTGTATTTATAGTATAAAATTGCCTTATTTTTATATATAATATAATAGAGACTATATTATATTAGTATATAAATTATTTATATAGTTTAATATATTAATTATATAATTATTAATTAAAGTTAAATTTACAAATTTTTAATTATAAACTAGTAAATAATATATTACCAGTACTTAGTATAGTAGCCTTTAGCTTTTATAACTACCTTATAATAGCTAAGAAGGGATAAAATATATATATATATATTTGTATATTAATCGAACAAATAGTGTGGCTGTGGTGGCTCAGGGCGACTAAATATAATTTTAAAAAAGGAGGAGTATATATATACGTTTATACTTAGTGTCGAAAAAGTTATAATTATTATATAATATAATAATATATATATATACATATTTATATATTAATTAAATAAAAGAATATGGCTGTAGTGGCTGTATAGGTAACTAAAAGGGATTTTAAAAAAGGAGGAGTATATATATACTTTTATACTTAATGTGTTAAAAAAGTTAGGTAAAATAATACTAAAAAGAGTATAGCGCTACGCTAGCTACTAATATACTAGAGCGCTTAGCGCGCCCCCCTTAAAAAAATATTAAATTAAAAAATCTAGTACTAAAACTATATTTATTAAAAAAAAAGATACATAGAGTGCTGCCTATATATCTCTCCTTTATCTTTTTTTATAGTTAACACAGCTAAACGTTTATTACAGAAAAAAATACTTAGTAAAATATTATTTAAAATATTATTTTTTAAATATCTAGTTCTTATATAGTATAGTCCTCCTTTTATTAATACTAATAATAAAGTAATTTTAATTAATCTTAAAACTGTGCTCGGTATAGTTAATTATGCTTATTTTATAATATTTTTCTATATTATAGGTAATAAAGATACGACTTTAATATATGCTCGCTAGTATAAATACTTTATTTATTTAGTAGCCGGAGAAGTTAATTATAATAAAATTATAACTATTTTTAATAATAGGTACTAGCCTAACAAATTAATTAAATTATTAATAGAGAAAATAGTTAAAATTATAAACGTTAAATTAGTAGTATTAGTAGTAGTAGTTTTTATAAGTAGGGATATAATAAAACTAAAAAAAATAAAAAAAGTAAAAAAATATAATATACAGTTTATAGTAGAGTTAATAGGTAAAATAAGTATTTTATAAATACAGTAAATACTTTTTAGTATAAAGAATATAATAAAGATAATAGTAAAAACAGCGGTAATAGTAAAAATAATAATAAAAGTATTACTAGTAGTAAAAATAGAGGCAAAGGCAATAGTAAAAATATTTTAAATTTAAAATTTAAAACCCGTAGAGTAACAGGTAAAGGACGATAGATAAAAAATAGTAAAGCCTTTAGTAAGTAAAGATACTAGAGTAATTAATATTTTAAAGTTTAAGGGGGCCTATATATATTTTGTTTAGTACGTAGGCTAAGTAGGTAGATAGGTGTATTTAGTGTCGCAGTTATCTTTATAAAAAAAAAAAAAGATATAATTATAAATAAAAAGTTAATTATTATTAAACACTATATTACCTGTATATATAAACAGAGTAAAAAGTAATAAAAACAAATATAACCTTTATTTTATTTTATAAAAATAAAGTTAAAAAAGTAACAAATAGATTATAATAGTAGTTGTCGGCTAATATATCTATATTATTATATTAGTAAAAAAAGCGGTAAAATTATTTTATATAACTTACCCCTTTTTATATTTAGTTTAACATCGAGTATAAAAACTTTATTTATATAATCTTTACTAGTATAAGAAATAAAAAGATTTAGTATTTTAATAAAGATTAAATTACTTTTACCTTTTACGTAAATAATATCCTAAACTTAGAATATTACATTGTAGCCTATAAAATAATTAATATAATAGATATTAAATAAATAAAACTATAAGGTAAAAATATATAAAGAGAACTATATTTTAATATATTAAAAATTTAAAATAACTTACTTTATTATTAGCTAATAGCTAGTTCTTTTTTAACTTTATTATTAATTATTTTTCTATAATACTCTTTTCTAACTTTACCCCTTTATATTGCTAACTCATTAGAAAAGATTATTTTTTTTAAATTTATATATTTAATATTTTTTATATTTTCTTTAGCGTATTTTAATATTTGTTAGCGTTTTCTTTATATATAATAGATTTTTTTTTACCTATATTAATTATATAACCCTCCTCTTTTAAAATATATTATAATTATCTTTTATAATATTTAGATTATATTTTAATAGTACTCTTTTATTTTTATTTTTAGGATTTCTAGTTAAGTCTCTAATAATAACTCTTTTATTCCTTTTAATTATCTTCATTATACCCCTTATATAAACTTTTTTTATATTATAATTATTATTTTTTATTTTTAATACGTTGTATAGCGTAATAAATAATAGTAAAAGACTTTTTTAAAGTAGTAGTAATTAAAGAAGGAGAATTATTCACTTTTAAAAGTAAATTAGCTTTATATTTAAGTTTTAAAAGAGTTAGTTCTATTTTAAAACAATAGGAGTTTAAGTTTATAAAAGTTAAAAGATACTATAATCTATTATAATATTAATAATATATTATATAATTAGTAATTATATAAGTAAAAGCTAAATTTTTACTAATTATGTAAATTTATTATTATATAAGAAATTCTTATAAAGAAAAATAGGTTACGTACCCTACGCTAGTCCCAGAACAGTATAGTTAAAATTTTAGTTAAATATATTTACTAACTAAAAAGTTATAGGGACCTAAAAAAGTGCTAAAAATATTATTATATTTAGATAATTTTAATTTATTACGTATACCGACTAAGTAGTAATTAAAATATTTATAAAAATCTTTGTAATATTCTCTTTCAAACGATATAATTTAGGTATGTTTAGGCTTAGTAATTAATTTTATATTAATTTTTAAAAATAGTAACTCTTTGGATTAACTTTTTCTAATATTACCCACCTGTAATATATATATTATTTTTATATATTTATATATTTTTTTTTATATATTTAGTATAAAGATATATATATTCTTCTTTTTTAAACTCTTTTTAGTCTTTTAAGTTATTATATATATTTGTATACTAATCGAACAAATAGTGTGGCTGTGGTGGCTCGGGGCGACCAAAAGGGGTTTCAAAAAAGGAGGAGTATGTGTATGCCTTCATACTCTAAAGTTATTATAACTATACGTTTTATATAATTAATATATAACTATATATATATTTATATATTAATAATATAATTATTAAAAAAAGTTCTATATTTAAATTTTTAATAAGAAACTAGTATATAATATATTACTAGTATTTAGTATAGTAGCGTTTAGTTTCTATTATTACTTTATAATAGTTAATAAAAAATAATATATAATTATTAAAAACTTTTTATAGAATATTATTTTACTTTTTTATAATTACTTTTTAAAAGACCCTATAGTTTCTAAACTTAATTCTATACCTATTTTTAAATTTTATATATTTATATATTAATCGAACAAATAGTGTGGCTGTATTAGCTTAGGGTAACTAAAAGGGGTTTTAAAAAAGGAGGAGTATGTATATACCTTTATTTAAATTTTATATATTATATTTATATAAGTAAGAGTAAGATACTATTTTTATTTTTATATATATTTGTTTTTTTTATATTTGTATACTAATCGAACAAATAGTATGGCTGTGGTGGCTTAGGGCGACTAAAAGGGGTTTCAAAAAAGGAGAAGTATATACATGCCTTTATACTTAATGTGTTTTATTTTTATATTTAATATACTAATATAACCTATATATATTATTATAATAAATTATTTTAATTTTATAATTATTATTAGAGTATTATTTTAGTATTATCCTCCTATTATTACTATTATAAGTTTATAAGTTTATTAGTTTAAATTATATTTAATAGATTCTAGTTATAGCCCCTCTACATTCGTGATCGTGATCATCGTTACGAAAGAAGCCGACAAGATAGACGATTGATAGGTGGGATAGGAGGGACGTGTAGTGGTTATCCGTATCCCCAGACCGTTAGAACCAGTCGATGCAGCGTACAGGCTGCTCGCTACTCCTAGAGCAAACTGGAAGGACACTTGCGCCCTCTATTCGTAACACATGTTCATCACGTTACCACCATTTTGAATCACCAGCACGCCACAAGATCGCGCTCTTCAGATCAACATCTCCATTACTAGCAGCACATACGACACTATAGCATCGCCTCCTCTCATCTATCGCTCGTTGATTATCCATATCGCAGCCGCTCCTCCCGAATCCGTGCCTTCCCAACGAGCAGCAGCTCAAGCCTAGCCAAAAATGAAGAAGTATAATACAAGGGCCCGCCAAATCCCTGGGCGAAAATGTGAAGAAGACCGACTCCAACCTACACGCCTTTATGCTGCTGAGCCGGTAGATGCTATGAGAAGCAGGTATTGTGCAGGGGGCTCGAGATTGGCGACCGGAGGGATGAAACCAATGGCTATGCCCGAGTGTTGCGAAGCCGGGGCCCCGGCCCGCCTTGGCCTGTTTTGTATTTCTGACTTAGTGGCAGACTGCCGCGTTTCTGGTCCTCTGCCTGGTGGATTCATTGACATTTGGTTTGGTGCCTCAACTCTTCTCGTGGTAGCGGTTGTTCTCGATAGCCTGCTTGTGCCCAGGAGCTGTCTGCCAGAAGTCCAAGCTCGTGATAACGTCGTTGCCCAGCTCGTCTTCATAGGCATATAGAATCTGAACCGCGTTAGCTTAGTGTACGTGTTGGTGTTACTAAATTTGCATACCTCTCTGGTAGATGTGTGTAACCACCTGATGTTCTTCGCTGTGACAATGTGAACAAGAGCCCCGCTCTCCATATGTCGAATCTCAATGAAGCTGGGTTCAAATGCAAGAATATACGGGTGGAAGATGGCAAAGGCTTGGGGAGTGCCTTCCCAGGCAATTCGCCAATCCGGTCTTGCACGCCAACCGTTCCTGTTGACAAAGAAGGAGTAATCAGTGTAGCAGAGGAGAAATTCGCTCGCAAGTCGCTCAATGTGGATTGGCTTGATGTTTTCTTTTCGCACGACGAAGTCGAGCGACGTGTCGGCCTGGTCCAGCAATGACTGTGTCTCCAGGGTTTCAAGACTGACAACTTCAAAGCCTTTGGCACACCCAACACAGAGCTTGGATCTAAGGAAGTGAATGGACGTAGATTCAGTGGGGATGTAAAATTCTTTGTACGGCTTCAACTGATCCTGTCCAGTTGAGAGCATCTTCGCAAAGCCAGATTTCCTCGACTTGTTGGCCATATTCTCCTTGGGTTCGAAGACCTTGATTGTTGTCGACAGAGTCGATGTCTTGACGGAAGCAACCAATTGTTGACCCAAGCAGATACCAGATTTGAAGAAATTGGCATGACAGATCTTCCTAGGCCGCTTGGCAATCGCATTGTTGTCGTCAGGATCCAGCGCTTCCAGGGAGTACGAGAAAAGTGTCTTGTCCGACAGTACCAAGACGATCTGATGTTGCTCGAGAACGTCAATCTGGGTGACGGCCTTGCAATCAAGTACTCGGCGCGGTTTTATTGATGCATCTTTCGGCTTGCGGTCAGTAACAAAGACGCCCGCATCAGTACCAAAGGCAAGTTTTCGGCCCCCATCTGATCAAGATTAGCAGATATTGCAAGTGCCAACCTGTGACACTTACCCAGCGGTACCGCGCAAGTAACCCTGATAGTAGCATTGAAGAAGCCTTCGTTGAGGATGGTCCGAGTAAAAATGTTGCTGCGGTCCCTTAAGTTCTTCTGCTGCGAATCGATATGTTCCATCCACTTCTGTTGCGATATCTGGGTACTGGCATATAGAGTAAGCTCGTAACCGCCCTTCCCGAGATGCTTGAAAGTGATGGGATAGCCTTGCTGCTTTGCTGCATCTCCCTTTGGTGCTGCTGCAGCAATCGCCTTGGCACCCATCAGGTTGGCAGAAGGCCGCTTCGCGATACCCATCTTAGGGATAACCTCTTCCATCTGTCCAATGACCAGCAGTTCGAGTGGAATCGGTTTCTTGTATACCTTCTGCTCTTCGCGCTTGTTCACCACCTTTACGCGGACCAAAAGCACAGCGTGGTCGAAAAGGTAGCAAGTGATATCACCCGTTTGTTCAGTGGGAGTTTTCTTGAGGGTGCCTTTGAATACCAACTGCCGGTTTTCGTCCGTCAATTTTAGGTCAACAAACTCGCCGGGTCGGAACTTGAGGTCCCGATTGAGCTGCATCAAGTTGAAATGGTTCTCGGCCTTTCCAGATTCAATATTGACCTTGGACAGCGTGTCCTTGATCATTTTGATGGCCTTGGGTATATCCTCCTTGTCCGGATTGTCGTCTGCGGTGTACTTGTGAATATTCTCCAAAAGTAGGGGGTACCTAGCCAACCTTGTGGTCGGTTTGGTAAGGTAGCCGTTGAGTTCAAGTTTCCTCGACTCTTTCATGCGTTCGACCTCATCCACGAACTTGGCGAATTGCGGGTTGGTCCGTTTCTCATGCTCGAATTCGTACTTACCGAAAAGCTGATTTGCGCCATATTTGATGAAAGGCGCAAAGTGCGGTACGTACTCCAGAAAAATATCGCCAATGGCATACACGACCGGATCTTTCTGTTGACGTCGAGTTAGGGACTCTGCAAGTCTCCAGTTGACCATGTAGACATCTTGACAATTTGAGAACACCGTCCGTACGAATTTTTCCCTTCTATGTTCAGGAATGGGTGACGTGGCGGGATTCCGGAGAGGTTTCATCCAGAAGTCCCTCAGGTACTCCAGATCTTTCACGAAGTCGCGCTCAGTGTACATCAACTCTGAAATGACCTCTTGTCGCTTCTTCTCCTTGTCAGAGACACTTTCTGCAACCTCCTTGGATACAGTGTTGATCCACAGCTTTTGCTCCTCCTGATCTAATTCTTCATGCAAGCTAGCGTGAGATGTTTCCCGCTTGAGACCGGTCGGTCGCAAATTCAACCGAGCTTGTTGCTCCAACCGACGTGGACAGGCTATGGAGTAACAGAGACGATCGCGCGTGCAGGTGGGCGAGTAGCATTCTGTCAAGAGTGTGAAGACACCATTGACCTCTGCTGCCTCTTCCATCATGGTCTCCTGAAACTGATACACCTCGTTGGTCGAGTCTCGAAGCCTATGAGCATATGTAACATCGTGGAAGAACCTTTGTGCGTCGAGCGATCGGCCCAGAAGCAATGCAAGATTGCGATCTGTGGTCTTGATAATGTAAGCTATGAGGTCCACAGCTTCTGCTCCAGTAAACGAGTTGTTGTATACCAGCCCGTCCTTTTCTTTCTCGGTCAACGGAATGCGGTCTTTGAAAACCTCGGCGACCCGTGAGAGTAGAGCGGGGTAGACAAGGGGAGAGCGGCGCTGAGCGACAATCCCCACCTGACCTTGTTGCGACTGTGACGACGCTCGGTTATTGCTGGTCACAGTCTGCGTCGAGCTGGGCCGCGTCACTGACGAGCTCATGGTCTCGGTGCGTTCCGAAGGCGGCACAACCGTGGACGCCATAGACATGGTCCGGATTTGGGGTATACTGCCCTGGCTGCCGTGGCTCGCATTTCGTGTTTTGCTCCCTGGCCCCGCTGTCACAGGGGGCGAGGGTGCATTCTGCTCGATTAACGGCGCCGATTCTGTCGCTCGCGACTCCCTCCTCCTGGTGGGTATCACTCTGCCGCTCATCGTTTGGGCGTATTCGGGGTCTCGGGTATACGAGGTCATGGACATGGTACGTTCGTCTGGACGCTCCGGCACCACCCGACCCTGCGCAGTGGTTCGCGCCATGTGGTTCATGTAAGGTTGCTGTCGGAACGTGTTCGCTGGCGACATGTATCCTGGGCCCGGCGCATTGAACTGCGGCCGGGGGACAGAAGCCATGGACTGCGAACGGTACGGATCGTTGTGCATAGCCGGGCCGGGGCCGGGGCCAAATCGCTGCGGCACAGGCTTGTTGAAGGGTGGCTGTCCTTGGGGTGAGGCGCGCGAATCGAAGCGCTGAGGCTGCCCATACGGCTGACGCTCTGGCCGGAGTGGTCGCGGGAGATATTGCGGTTGGGGCTGGCGCTGAGCTTGCGGCGGAGGGGCGCCGTCGGGCATTCTCTGGTTCGGGGAATAGCCGTTCGGAGGGCCGCGGCTGAAGCCGTCCTGCTGCTGCTCGTAGCCTTGCGGACGTTGTTGGTCCAAGTTGCCGGGGCCCCGCTGATCGTACGGCGCCGGAGGACGGCGATCATAGCCGTTCACGGGCTGTCGCAGCGGCGGTGCGCGCTGCATCATGTCGGCCGTCTGCGTGGACATGGTGGCGGCTCGATCTTGCTGCATCATGGGCCGCTGCGAGGTCATTGTCTGCGAGCGGCCCGCCATGGCCGGGCTGGCGCCGAAGATGTTGGCGAAGGCGGCGTCTCGGGCTCCCGCGGGCTGGCCAGGGCGCGCATACTCTCTGCCCTGCTGCTGGCTGTAGTCGGCCATGTGGGCTCCTTTGTCGGTGCGAGCCGTCAGCGCCTACTGCGCATCCGCGGGTGCTGCGAAGGCCGGTTCGAATGCGAGTTGCAGCGCGCTCGGGCAGCCCACACGGGGGGAGCGGCGCAGCAGAGGCGGGGGCACGTGCAGCAGCCCGCTCGAGAACAGACTGGCGGGCTTCTCGTGCGTGCCGGCGCTCGATAGGAGGATGGCGGCACAGACGAAGGCGCGGTGTCGTGGAGGGGGGAGCGTGTCCCTGGCGACGAGCCCGACGCCGGCGGTAGCGAGTGCCGGGGCCGGCAAGAACAGGGCGGTACGAGGGGATGGATGGGCGAGTTGTCGGGCGTCGAAGAAGGAGGGTTCTGCTGCCCTTGGGAGCGTCGCGGGCTCTCGCACATGTGGGTCGACTTCGCTCGAACACCTGCCAAGAGCCGCCCATCACGCTTCGACCAGCGCCGTCTCCTGCATCGTCACCACGCACGCCCAGCCGGACACACCGCGACGACAGCTGCAGACTGCGCTACAAGATGGACAACCCGCTTACGCCGAGCTTCGCGCCCTTCTTGGGCATGGTACGTCGTCGCCTGCCTGCATTGCGAGAGGGTGCATAGCTAACACTTCACAGAGCGGCATTGCCTTCGCCGTGAGTCCCGGCCCCTGATCGCTACTAGAATGACGCCTAACCCTGTGCAGATGATCTTCGGATGTGTGTCCTCGACAGCCTCACGGGCGTGTGGCAGAACTAACAGACTGCAGGCGTGGGCGCTGCCTACGGCACGGCAAAGTCGGGCATTGGCATCTCGGGCGTGGGCACGTACAGGCCCGACCTGATCATGAAGGTAGTCCTCCCTGTGCTGGGGCCCTAGCTTCCACTAACACGCGCAGTGCCTGATACCGGTCGTCATGTCCGGCATCTTGGCCGTGTACGCCCTCGTCATATCCGTCCTCATCGCGAGCGACATACGGCCGCCGCCCGAGAAGAACTACTCGCTATACAACGGCATCATGCACATGGCCGCTGGCTTGTCGGTCGGGCTGCCTGGTTTGGCAGCGGGATATGCCATTGGCATCGTCGGTGATGTGGTATGTATGGTGGATCCAGGCGAGGACCGACAGACTGATCATGGTAGGGTGTGCGCGCATACATGCGCCAGTCGAGGATCTTCGTCGGCATGGTACTGATCCTGATCTTCGCCGAAGTTCTCGGACTCTACGGGTAGGTGTGCGGCAGGGCCATGTCCCGTTTGAATCCCGCTAACGTGGGACAGACTTATCGTCGCCCTTATTCTCAACACGCGCGCACAGGGTTAGCCAGTCGTTGGGATGCTGCAAAACTACTTTCTTTTTCAGAATCATCGTCACGCAGCCTGCATGGGGCGTTTACGGATTGCACAAACGCTGTTGGTAGGCGAATGGTCAACGCGGAACCTGTGTTTGCAATACAATTGGGAGAAGCACGTACGATGTACAGCGGACATGGTGTGTGGGGCATGGTCTGGCCGATGCCCAGCCTTCGGAGCAGGTTTGGTGGCCATGCATGTATAGTTGGATGTGGGTTCAGGGCAGCATAGCGGGAAAACGCCTCAATTGACCATAGCGCGGTTCTCTCGAGATGCTACGTACGGCAGGCTGCGTGACTCGGCCGTTGGTGCTGGCTACACAGGCATCCCAGATTGCTGCGGGCGTGGTTGATGCTGGGGCGGCAAATAGCACGTGATGCTGGCCGTCTTTCGCATTCCTCCACGTGTCGTCAATTGCCGCGAGCGGCTCGCCGAAAGGCAAAGCTGGTTCGGCGGCTTTCCTTCCCCACGGCGGTGCGTCATCATCCTTCGGGGGTCGGTCCCTGCGCGCGCGCCCCCGCCAGACCAGACTCGACGCTGACAGCGCTCCTCCATGGTCGAACGCGCCCGTGTCTGCCCTGCTGAGGCGGAAATACGTTTGCCCACGCACAAGCCGCTTGCAAGCATAAAAATGCACTGAGAAGGGCCGTCTTGCACCTGCTTGCGTCGCCGCTGCCCCGGTTTCTTTTTGCCATGGCAGCGACCGTCCACAAGCTGCTGCACCCGCACCGCAGCAGAGACCAGGCCCGCGACGAGGACGAGGCGCGCCACAACTCGGCCATGGAGCGCGCCCGCGACGAGGAGAAGCACGCGCTTGCGCAATGGGGGGAGCACAAGGCGCCGCTCGAGCCGGGGCAGATCGACCAGAACCCGGACCAGAAGAGGGTGGGGCACTCGTCGGCGGTGCTGCGCAAGGACGACTTCGAGCTGATCAAGACGCTGGGCACCGGTGCGCACACGCGAGGCGCCGCGGGGCGAATGCGACGCTGACGGCGAGCCAGGCACCTTCGCGCGCGTCTGGCTGGTGCGCCTGAAGAACGCGCGCGACGGCGACGAGAACCGCGTCTTCGCCCTGAAGATCCTGCGCAAGACGGATGGTACGCCGCCCTCCCGCTGTCGTGTGCGCTGCTAATGGGCGCGTCGTAGTCATCAAGCTCAAGCAGGTCGAACACGTCCGCAACGAGCGCAATGTGCTCGCCTCCGTCGCCGGCCATCCCTTCATCACCACAATGGTTGCGAGCTTCCAAGACTACGACTCGCTGTACATGCTTGTGAGGCAACGACGTGCCAGCTGCGCAGTGCTCTGCTGACCGACGCAGCTCGACTACTGCCCCGGCGGCGAGGTCTTCAGCTACCTCCGCAGAGCTCGACGCTTCAACGAGCCCACGTCTCAGTTCTACGCCGCCGAGATTGTGCTGATATTGGAATTCCTGCACGACCGACAAGGCGTCGCATACCGCGACCTGAAGCCCGAGAACATACTGATTGACGCCCAAGGCCATCTGAAGCTGGTCGACTTTGGATTTGCGAAGAAAGTAGAGAACAGTGAGGTGGAACTGGCCATGTGAAGAGACTTGCTTGCTGACAAACCCAGGGGAGACGTATACCTTGTGCGGCACGCCCGAGTATCTGGCACCCGAAGTCATCAGGAACACTGGTACGTCCTGTGTCAGACTACCGCCGTCATCTGCTGACAGCGAGCAGGCCACGGCACCGCGGTGGATTGGTGGGCATTTGGCATTCTGGTCTACGAGTTCCTCGTTGGTCAACCGCCTTTCTGGGACCAGAACCCCATGAAGATCTACGAACAGTAAGCCAACTGCTCAATTCTCACTCATCCGGCCGCTAAGTGGTATACAGAATCGTCGAGGGACGTGTGCGCTTTCCGTCAGCCATGTCAGCAGAGGCTCGCGACCTCATCTCCGGTCTCTGCACAGTCGACACATCAAAACGACTAGGTAACATCTCGGGTGGGGCCAGTACCGTCAAGGCACATGCCTGGTTCAGAGACATCGACTGGGATGCCCTCTACCACCGCAGAATCAACGGACCTATAGTACCGCATCTACGTGGGCCAGCAGATACCAGAAACTTTGACGAGTATGAACCTGAAAGTATACACCGAGATGCGTACACCAAGGAGATGCAGGAGAAGTACGACGATGCCTTCAGCGACTTTTAGCTCCGCGGATAGGGCGCGTCCCGGCCATGACATGTGGCGGGTTGGAGCTTGATGAGTTCAGAGGGGCCGTGTACAAAGACATGTCGGGACAGGGATTTGGCCGCATAGCATAGGGAGCCTTGCGTTGAAAAAGAGGATTCCCCCCACCACGCTACCGCTAAAGGAGACGGTACGCTCCAGGTTTCCTCTGTCCGTTCTTTTTCTCCCAAGCGTTGCATGTCCACGAACGATCGGCGCGTACGGAACGAAAGGAAGGGATGGATTACGAGATACCTGCTGTGTATGAGAGCATGTCAATACGCGACGATATGGGGTTTGTGGTGTATCTAGTTTTGGTGTCAATAGTCGGGCATGTATGTTTAGCGGGTCAATCCATGGTGTGTTAGATACGGAGTGCGCAAGTCTCCTCGCTCTCCATGACGAGATGCTCATGTTTGCATGAGAAGTTATTATCTCGACCTATCCCATGCTGCAACTTCTCCGTACACAGTGCAAAGGTGCCTTCCACGGGACCTTTGGACCGCGCACATACGAGTCGGTGTGATCCACATACAGTGACGTTTGAATGCAACATGGCCGCGTATCCGGTCTTCGTCTTCGCTCGCTGCTCCCTTCACGACGTCGACCACGACCCCTTCGACGACACCGATCCTGGTCTCAGCGGCGTACTCGTCCCACTTCCACCCCAGCACGCCAAACTGCTCTCGCTGCTCCGGCAACTCTCGCCCCCACCGCGTAGCATGCCAAACACACGGCCGATACGTTCGACAATGCTAAGCTTCCCGAGTCCGCCCTGGTCGCCCTTTGCCTCTTCCACTTGCTGATCCTCGCCCGCATCCTCGCCATCCTCGGTCCTCTGACTGCTCCCTGCTAGCAGTGGCGGAAAGGACGTGAGTACGCTCCCGCGCCGCTGCGACTTCTTCTCGCTGCTCTTGAATGCCGTGAGGCAGTGCTGGCACACGGTGGTCGTCTGATCTTCCGCCGCCATGAGCTTGGGCATGGCGCACGCCGGGCAAGTCAGGGTGAGGGGATCCGAGGGCAGGTGCGGCATCGATGATGGCGTGGGCGGTATACCCGGGAGGAGGTCGAGTGCGATGCTGGGCCGCGCTTTCGGGATGCAGAGGAGCGGTGGCGTCCTGTCTTCAGAGCTACGGCGCGAAGCTATGCCGGTAGAGGGTGGGGACGGTGAAGGAGGACGAGTGTTACCGCGCAGGTCCGAGTCTGAGCGGAAGCGGCGCATGTTTGGGTCGGATGGTTGCTCGCAAACATGGGAGACTTTGTCACCGCTGGATGGCTGGGCCATTTCTGAAGGCTGGAGGAGCGTGGCTTCGATCGCGATGGCTGACAGGGAGGTGGATGGATGGACGAGGTGTTGTGGAGAGCCGCTGCAGCAGTAGTGGAGGAGCTGGACATGCTCGCGGAGAACTTTGCGGCAGAGGGCCATGGTGAAGACGATAGTGGACGGTGACTTTGGCGAGTATGAGTGTTGGCTATGTGAGGTGAGCTATATGGAACGATTGTGTGAAGATTGTCAGGCGGCAAAAACACGCGGGCGGTGTGGGTTTGCGAGCCGGGCAGGATGGTGAGTGATACGTACGTTGGGAGTTTGGAGATGAGAGTTGAATTTCGTGCTGTGACGTCGTTGTGGACATGTACCTTTCACTCAACTAGCCTCCACGTGCAGATATCAGTCGTTGGGTTGGTCTTGATAGTGATATTCCCATCTCTTTTGAGTTTCGATATCGAGAGACCTGGTCACATACAGGAGTGCTCTGTGATACTGCGTTGCCATAATATGGTCAGTTTTCCCCAAGTCTCGTAGAAACGTGAGAGACATGTGTGGTTTACACGTTGCAACATTTGTAGGGCGCTCTATGTTTGTTCATCTGCCATAGTGCTGCACAGCTGGTGTTGTACCTGGACCAATCGCTACATGGTAAAGTTGCGTTTGGTGTTCGAATAGTGGTTGCAGTTGTAAACTGGCCGGCTTCGGTAAGTGATAGACATGAGACGGAACGAAGCGCAAGACATCTTCATGTCTGTCCAGAGCAATGGGACAGACATGCCCGTGAGCCTGCAGTCGGGGAAGAGCATAAGCAACTGTTGATCCCGCTGGTGCCTGCGGTGTCAATGTGGGAAGTGGACATGTCTGCATGCCTGGATGGAAGCTGTCAAAACGGTGGTCTTTTGATATTGAAGTCTCATATCCCTCGCTCTTCACAAAGGAGAAAGTAATGTAAGTATGGCCTCAAGCAAGCTGCTAGCTGACGTTCTGAATTGCTTGTCCGGTGAATAGGAGCGCCGGTAGGTAGGTCTGATATCAGTTATCAAAGCAGGACGACTAGCTGCATATTTGGGCTTCTACAGCATAGGCAGTGGCGACAAGCGGCAACCGCGGCCCTTGGCGAAGCCACGACTGGTAGCAGAAGCCCTGGAGAGGTGAGAGAAGAAAGCTGTCTGCCGTGACTGAGAGTGAGTGCGGGGGAGAGGCTGCGATGGTGGAGTCGCCATGCTCCGCAACCAGTAACTGACGACACCATGAGACACGTTTGCTGCGCGCTGTCTCTGGCCTGGGGCCAACAGAGCGTACGCGTGCAGCCAGCATGTCGAAGAAAGACCAGGACAGCGAAGTGCGTGTGGGCGTGGTATTTAGGATGCGGCCCCGCGACTTGTACTAGCTCTGCGGATGCACCACACCGACGTCCGCTCGCGTTGCTTCTCGACCTGACCTCGATATACGCTCACTAGCCGTTCTTCCACTGTTCCTTGTCCACAGCACCCCCGATCCCGCAAATCGCCCACGAAGAGGCGGTGCCGCTGTCTGCGCGGCAAAGCGCACTGCTGGCCGCCCATGTCCAGCATCAAGTCGCGCTTCACGCTCGCGCGGTCCAAGCTGCTGCGGCGGCAGAGCCACGCCTCGTCGGCAGCCTCGCAGTGCTCGTCGGCGGGCAGCGGCCTGCGCAAGAGCATCTCGCTGTCGAAGCTGCCCGCCGTGACTGCGTCCGACGTGGCCCCGGACGGCGAGGACCGGCGGCTCGCGCAGTCGGAGGTGCTGGGCGGGACAGGCGGCACGTCGACGGCATCGCGGCCGCCCACCGTCGCCGTCAACGAGCCGCACCCCCACGCGGGAGCCGACGACGCAGAGCCTGCTGCTGCTGCTGCTGCTGCTGCTGCTGCTGCTGCCTCTGCGCCCGAAGACGGCCCCTCGCGCCCGCCGCCCACGGCCAAGTTCCACGCCGGCATGCTGCACCGCAAGATCTGGGTCAAGCGCCACAATGCGTCGGCGACGCTGGTGCAGATCCGCGAGGACGACCTCGTCGACGACGTGCGCGAGACGATCCTCAAGAAGTACGGCAACTCGCTGGGCCGCAACTTCGACGCGCCCGACCTCACGCTGCGCATCCTGCCGCGCGACGCCACCGGCAAGGCGCAGGAGCGCACCCTGGGGCCCGAGGAGGACATGTGCCGCACGCTCGACGCCTACTTCCCGGGCGGCCAGACGGTGCACGAGGCCCTCATCATCGACATACCCAGGCTGCGCACGCCCAAGCCCTCGCCGCGCGTGCCGCAGTACTATGCCCACCACGACGACTCGCAGCAGCACCAGCAGACCGAGTACTTCCCGCTGATGCCCCTCGCGAACCCCTCGCCCGCCGCCCACGACGCCGCACGCCCGCCGCCTTCCATCGCCGTCCTGCAGACGGGCCACATCGCTCCGCTGCCCTCGCCTGGAGGCGGTGCTCGGCGGACGCATGCGAACCGTCCCAAGTACGCTCGGCACAATACCGCGTCGCCGACGGCACTGACGGGCGGCGTGCCGCAGTCGGGCCCCTCCAGCAGGCCCCCGCAACGCGTCCGCCAAGATTCCTCCGCCTCCGAGACCAAGCACTCTGCCTCTGGCAACCCCATACCCACCCCTCCCGCTCCACCCGCTGCCGAGGTGCGACAAACCTCGACGCCCCCGACGCCGCGCGTATCTTCGCCGAAACCCGACAGGAAGCGCCCCAAGAAGCAGAAACCGGTGGAAGCGCCGAGCTTGCCTCCCGGCCTGCTAGACAATTCGGTCCCTCCCATCAACGTACTCATCGTGGAAGACAACATCATCAACTTGCGGGTGCTGGGTGCCTTCATGCAACGTCTCAAGGTACGATGGCAGCGCGCTATGAACGGCAAGGAAGCCATCGAAAAATGGAGGGCTGGCGGGTTTCACCTGGTCCTCATGGACATCCAGCTGCCCATCATGGACGGTCTGGAGGCGACAAGAGAAATCCGGCGATTGGAGCGGGTAAACAGCATTGGTGTCTTTAGCAGCGGCAGCAGCGAAGCACCCAACAACAGGCTTGGAGACAAAGGAATCGAGCGAGAGCTGAGAGAGGATGACAAGTTGGGTGACAAGAACCTCTTCAAGAGCCCGGTCATTATCGTAGCACTTACAGCCAGCTCGTTGCAGAGCGACAGGCATGAAGCATTGGCAGCCGGTTGCAACGACTTCTTGACCAAGGTGAGGATTTCTAATTTGCAAACCGACTCGTGCCGTTAATACTTGTCCAGCCTGTCAATTTCGTCTGGCTGGAACGCAAGGTCAAAGAATGGGGTTGCATGCAAGCCCTCATTGACTTTGACGGCTGGCGCCGATGGAAAGATTTCACCAATTCGGACACCACCGATGGCACCTCCAAGCTCTCTACCAGCTACTCCAGCGTTGCTCCTCGCAAGGGCAAAGCGGCAGCTAGTCCTGCGTCGACGGCTAATGTCCCCAACGGACAAGCTGTGCCATTCATCGCCAATGGCACCGTCACCAAGCCCAAGGACGAGACGGAGAAGAAGTCGAAGCGAAGGAGCCTAGGCGTCGTTCCGCCTCCTGCATTGCCCGAAGAAGAGACCGCGGCATCGACGCCGGATATGGACAGTGGGGACAATTAGTCGCTCCACTGTCCATCCACCATTATTACTATTTACCTGTCACCACTACCAAAAGTTCCCTTGGGCTGTAGATTGTCATACGCGCGCATTTACCGGTTTTGCATCAGTTGGGGTTTTCTTACACGACCATATATGATGGTATCTTGCTCTCGTTTGCTAGCGTTCTTGTTCTCTATCGTAAGGATCGTCGTTTGTTGCTTTTAGGAATGGGACTGTGAGGCGAGCTTGGCAGCCTCATGAACTTGCCGGTCGGGTCGGGTGAGGTCATTTTCTGAGCGCTGGGGAGCCTAGCCATGCACTGGCTCCTCAAACATCATGTATGAGTTACGGGCATAGTTCGGGGTGTGTATGCATGCCGGAGTAATCGTAATTTCTTTTCTCGTGTACAGTTGATAACATGACGTTACTCGCCTAAATACTCCTCAGGGTTGTTCGTTCCAACATGGTAGTCAGCTTCTAAAATTATTACTTCCTAGCTTGCTACTACCAAACTGCGTTCCCTTGCTACATTCTTCACTCTTAGATAAAATCTAGGCGTACCTCTAGTAATTGTTAACTACTGCTTAAATAATCGCACAGACCTGAGTGCAGTTAAATATATATCCTTGTTATATTAATTTTAGCTAAATTGTATTCAGTACCTCTTATACAACGTCGGTGGTAATAGGAAGTACTCAGGTCGATAACGTGGTAGCTTGTTGTCGATCGCCGTTGCCCGGTAAACAGTTTTCCCCTAAACCCATCCTGGCCCGCTAAACAGAATCCTTGCGCCATTGTTGGACCTCGCCTCATCACGCTTCAACCTGGGAATCCTTTGTTACATTGTCAATCATTCGGCTCCACAATGCCGCCCAAACAGGTGTACGGAAGACGAACGGCGGGCAAACCTTCGGCATCCTATGCGAAGTTTATCAGCCCGGACATGGAGATTATTGATGTGGCAGGAGAGGGCGAAACGCCTATTACGAAAGGCGTGGAGAGGAACGCAAGGCGGCCACTGAAGAATGGCGATGCAAACCGGACAAAGAACCAAGATATGATGAAGAAACAGGCGGGTGTGATTGATCTGACGGGGGAGTTGGAAGAACTGAGAATTGACGGGGAAGATGCTCCGATCAAGGGGACTACCGCAAATGGTCGCGGGAATACGGAATCCGTAAAAACGAACTCTCAGGAGACGATAGAAAACACGTTGACTCGTATCCGGAAAACGCCCAGGAGTGGTGACACGAGTGCCTCGACGCGGGTGACCGATGAGGCCGAGATGGCCACCCGCGTAGAAGGACTTAATGCCCTGCATGTTCGAGCAAAAGATAGGCCACAGACCAGAACACCTTGTGATCGAAAGGAGGGATTCCGGACTACCAGACAAGCACCTATAAAGCCAAACACTGCAAGAAGTAAAACAAGTGTTAAAAGACACGGGCAAACTGCGGAGCGAGAACAGCAAGCATATCCGCAAGCAGCACCAGCAACGCCCACGAGGACCCGCAAGCTGAAAGCCGTGGTAATACCCTCGAAACCGATGCCACGACCGCCGTCTCCCGATGTGACACTCCATCCTACAAATCCTTACATATCTTACATTTCACCGCTCCTGTCCCTTCAGAGCTTCGGAAGGGATATTGTACCATTTGGGCAATGGTCTGCATCGTTTGAACCATACTTCGCTGTAGTTAAAATCGCGGAGGCATCCTTTTCGGAAGTATATCGCCTGTCAGCTTTGAGCACAGCGTGCAGGTCCATGAAAGAGTCCGTACTAAAGCTTGTACCATTACGGAGTCCTCCCAATGCGCCATTGCGAAGCAACTCGCAGTCACGGGCAGCCCAAAAAGAGAAAGAGGCCCAAAAAGAAGACGATTCCTGGAAGTCGCATGTCGATGATGTGCATTCCGAGGTTAAGCTCCTCCAGAATCTCAACTACATCCCAGGGTTCACCAATTTTCGCGAGCTTACCGTGCTGCAAGGACGGCCATCGAAGACTTTTATCGAAGCATGGAAATCATGGAACAAAGCTAGACCGCGAGGCAAGAAGAGTGAGTTTCCGGATCCCAGCAAGAGAGCCAGTTATGATGATACACAGCTTTGGGCTGTAATTGAAATGCAAGATGCTGGCACAGATGTCGAAAAGGTCATGGACAAGGGCGGACTAAGTACCATATGGGAGGTATGGGACGTATTTTGGGGCGTCTGTCTAAGCGTAGCGAAAGCTGAAGAAGCCTGTCGGTTCGAGCATCGCGACCTACATCTGGAGAATATCTGCATACGATCGTCACGGTCCGAGTCCGAAGAAGACCTCTTCAATCCTATTATTCAAGACCCATTGAGACAAAAGCTCGGTTTTACCGGATTAGAGACTACGGTCATCGACTACACACTATCGCGAGCAGATGTATCCTCATCTACCTCGCGACGGCCCTCTTCAATATCGGCGGACTCCACCGCCTCGAAATCATCACCCGACACTCCCTCTTCTCAGACTGAAGTAGCCTTCCTGAATCTTGACAAAGACATGGGACTCTTCACTGGGGACGCCTCCGAGGAGTACCAATACGAGATCTACCGCTACATGCGCGGAGCCGTGTTTTACAATGATCCTCTCAAATCGGATACCCCGTCAGCACGCAACGAGGACAAACAACGTCGCTCTCCCCGAAAGACACCCGAGCATATTCGCTTCGATGATTACGACTTAGCATTTCGCACGTCCCCATGCAAACACGCCATAAACAAGCACGCCGATCCGCCGTCCGATATCTGGCGAGACTTTCACCCGAAGACGAACTTGGTGTGGGCCCACTTCATTCTGTACAAGTTGCTTGAGCATTTGGAAGGCAATGAGCCCGCAAACCTGTCGAGTACCGAAGTAATGCGGAACGTGAAGGCCAGTGGTGATGAGAAGAACAAGGTGCTAAGGAAGGCGATGAAGTTGTACAAAGTGTTGGAGAGGGTAGCAGAGTTGCTGGAGCCGAGCGCCTTGGCGAAGGCGGATAGTCTCGGGAGCATGAAGGAGCTTGCCGTGCTGGCGATGGAGGAGCGGTGGTTGAGAGTCGATGATGTTGCGGGTTCGTAGGCGGTGTGCTGTAGCATGTTGCTTGCATGTGTCGTGGCGTAAGGGAGGCATTGTTTGGCGTTGTATTACACGGCGATATTAGTATTACCTGATAAGTCGCGCGCTGGATCCTAGTAATCGTACAAAGCTTTTTATACCTTAACGCAGATCTTAAGAGGAAGACTAAAATTATAAATAAGAATAAGTAAGAGTAGATGAAATATACAATCGTAAAAAAATACGTAGTAAATATATATATATATATATATAAGTTTTTTACATTATAAATTTTACTCTATAAATAGCCATGGTAATAATAAAAAAAAAAAATAAAAAAAAAAAATTTTATATTATAAAATATAAATTTATTAAAAAAGACCATAAAGTAGCAATAGCTAAAAAAAAAAATTAAAGTATTATAAAAGTAAAAATTTAACGTAATAGACTAATAGAGTAATTAAAAATTAATTAAAATTCTAAATTATAGGGTAATAATATAATAAAAGTATAATTAAAAAAGACTAGTTTTTAAAAGTTTAATAACTGTATTAATATTATATTTAAAAAAAAAAAATTTATAGAAAAAGTTATAAAATATAGTATAATAAAGCCTAATTAAGCTTAGCGTATTTATAGTCTTAGTTATATAGTCTTAAACCTAAGACTTTTTTTGTACTTAGATTTACGTATTTATACCTATTTAAATAGTTTATAAAATTAGTTATAAATTATATATTTATTAATAATTACTATATAATATTTATAAAATTAATTTTAAGGATTATTTCTTATCTAAATATTTACTATTTTAAATTTCGAATTTAAAGTCTTAGTTTAAAGATTTTCGATATTATTTAATATATATATATATATAACTTATTATTATAAATATAAAATACTATATAAAAGTATAGCTATATAATAAGTTTAAAAATATAATAAATATTTAATTTACTATTATTTTAAAATAGTAATAACCTAAAAACTTTTTAAATTTTTATTAATGTAAAGTCTTATAACTTCTTATATAGTAAAGAAAATAAAATAAATTTTATATTATATTTTAGACTATATAAAATACTAAATTTTTCGCTATATTAAGTATAAAGGCATACACATACACCTCCTTTTTTAAAACCCCTTTTAGTCGTCCCGAGCCACCACAGCCACACTATTTATTCGATTAATATATAAATATAAATATATAAAATACTAAATCGCTAATATTTTATTATTACTTAACTAGGTTAGTCTAGTTTTAAGTATATATTATCTAATAATAATATTATATTATTAACTATAAATTTTAAGTAAAATATTTAAAATTATATTTAAAACTATATTATATATTTGTATATTAATCGAATAAAAAGTGTGGCTGTGGTGGCTCGGGGCGACCCAAAAGGGGTATATTTAAAACTATATAAAATATTAATTATATAAGATATATAAATCTATTTTTTTTATTTTTAGTACTTTTTTATGTAAATAAAATATAAAATAATACTAATAAACTATTATTAAAACTCTATTATTAAGATAATACTAAAAAACTAAATATATTTTAATATAGGCAATAATAGACATAATGTATAATATACTTATATAACTTTTATAAAAACTAAATATATTCTCGCTACTATTATTTAAGCTAATTTTAAAAAGATTTATTTAAAGCTTAATTAACTATATCTTATAATTAATAAAATTAAATAAAAGTTATAATAATAATTTAACTATATTACTAATTTTTAAAATTTAAAAAAAATTAATCTGTCTCTACATCGGCTAAACGTTAACTATAAAATATATTTAAAAGAAAGTAGCCATCTAATTATATAATACTATTTTAAAGTATTATACAAAAATGCTAGAGTAATTAAAATCTATATATAAATTAAAATAATAAAAGAATATATTTATAAAAGTAATTCTCTAATTACTATTTTGCTTCTAGGTATTAAAAAATCTAAATAAGGTATTTATATATATATTAACTAATACTATTTTAATAAATATATAATTAAAGATTATAATGCCCTACTAAAGTTTAAAAAATATTTACTTATATAAATTAGGCGCACCTCTTCTCTAAGTTTAATATTATTATAGGATTTAATAAAATCTAAATAAAAAAAAAATAACAAGTATAAGACTGCCTTCTTTATATAATTCGGCCTATTTAAATATATAATTACATTCTTTAAATAATATAATACCCTAAGTACCTTTTAATAATATATTAATTAGTTATTATATAACTATTTAAATAACTTTTATTTAGTTTACTCTAATAATATTACTATTTTTAATAAAAATAATTAGAACTATAAGTAGAAATACCTTAAAATATTATATAACCTTAATAAAGCAGGACTATACCTTAATATTAATAAATATAAGTTTTTAGTTTAATATATTAGTTACTTTAGTATAGTACTATTTATAGACAGACTAAATATAAATCTAGCTAAGATTAAGGCTATTATAGAGTAGCGATACTATAAAACTATTAAAAATATATAAGTATTTTTTAGTTTTATAAACTTTTATTAATAATTTATATACTATTTTTTTTATTATACAGGGGGGTAAATTAAAAAAAGGCTATTTATAAAAGATACCCTTTTTAAAAATTTATATAGAATTAAATAATAGGCCTATATATATAAAAATAATATCGACTTAAAAAAAGATTATAGAAAATATTATAAGCATTTTAATTGCTGCATATTAGGTATATATAAGAAATTAAAATTACGTAAAGAGAGAGATATTTTTAGTTCCTTATTTAAGTGCCTATAACTTCTTTATTAATAAATATATTTTACTAAAATTTTAACTATACCCTTTTAGGCATACTAAAGGTCACGTAACCTACATTTTTATAAGGATTTATTATAGAATAATAAATTTATATAATTAGTAAAAATTTAGATCTTACTAATATAATTACTATTTACGCAATATATTATTAATATTATAGTATATAATAATATTTTTTTAATTTTATAAACCTAGACTCTTATTCGCTTAATATAGCGTTAAATTTAACAAGATTTAAATCTAATATTAACTTTTTTTAAAATTATATACCTTAATTCTAATAATTATTTCTACTTTAAAAAGTACTCCTAATAGTATTTATAATACTATATATTATATTAAAAAATAATAAATAATAATAATAATATAAATTAAGCGAAAAGCGGTAAAGTTTCGAAGATAATTTAAAAGGATAATAGAATTATTAATAAGAACTTAATTAAAAGGCCTAAATAAGAAAATAAAAGACCATTACTACAAAATCGTTCCTATATTTTAAAAAAATTCTTATAAAGGATTTTTTATAAGAGTAGAATTATAATATTTATATGAGTAATAAAAAACCTATAATTAATTAAGAGCATATAAAAAAAGATTAAAATACGCTTAAGAAAATATAAAAAATATTAAATATATAAATTAAAAAAATATAATCTTTTCTAATAAGTTAGTAATATTAAGGGAAAAGATTAAAAGGAAATATTATAGAGAAAGGAGTAAAAATTGAGTTAGAAAAGAACTAGCTATTACTTAATTATAAAGTAAGTTATTTTAATATTTTAATATTTTAAAATATATTTTATTTTATATATTTTTACGTTATGATTTTATTATTTTAATATTAATTATATTAATTATTTTATAAGTTATAATTTAATATACTAAGTTTAGAATACTATTTAATTAGAAGGCAGAAGTTATTTAGTATTTATTAAACTATCTAATTTTTTTATTACTGTTTATTATAAAAACTATATAAAGAAAGTATTTATATTTAAAGTTAAAGAGAAGATAAAAAAGAGTAAGTAACTTAATAGATTTTTAGTTCTTTTTTTAATATAATATATATATATTTATATTTATATATTAATTAAATAAAGTAGTGTAGCTGTGGTAGCTTAGGGCAACTAAACAAAGTTTTAAAAAAGGTGGAGTATGTGTATACCTTTATTTAAATTTTAAAATATATAGTAATATTAATTTAGATTACTAATTATAATAAGATAATCTCCCTACTTATAAAATAACGAACGTATTAAAGTCTTTTAAAAAAAATTATACTTTTTTTTATACCTAGCCTATGGCACTGATTTAGCCCGTATAGAAAATATATTCAATTATTTAAAATATAGACTAAATAATAATAGAAAGACTAATTTAGGTATAGAATTAAGTTTAAAAAGTATAGAGACCTTTAAAAGAACTAAAATATAAAAGTAATATAAATTAGTATAAGAAGTTATTAATAAATATATTTTATTACTTTCTACGTATTATAAGGTAGTTATAAAAGCTATAGAATACTATAGTAAGGAGTAGGAATATATTATTTACTAGGTTATTATTAAAAATTTAGAAATTTAACTTTTTGTAATAATTATATAATTAATATATTAATATATAAAAATGATCTAGACACTAATATAATATTTTTTCTATTATTATTATATATAATAATAAGCTAATTTTATATCTTAAATAAAAAGTTATAATAGTCTAATCTAAGACTGGAAAAATTTTAATTTTACTAATTTTTAATTACCTCTAAACAGCTTAGTAAGCAGCCCCTAAGTAGGTTGATAGAATATACTAGTCCTTCTCTTTAGAAGCATATTTTCTTATATTTTTATACTTATTAATTAAAAAGTTATATTCTTTTAAAAAAAAAAATTTTTAAATTAATTTTTGTTATTTATCCCCCTGTAAAACTATTAATTAAATTAACGTAAGACGCTATAGGAAAAATTATATTATTACCTACTACTAATAAGGCCTTTAAATAGCTTATATATATCTTTATAAACGCCCTAATACTCTTTTACTTTAATTCTAATATATATATAATTATAAAAATTAATATATTTAATTAAGTTATTGTCTGTATACTCTTTTAGTATAACATAATATCCTATAGTCTATTACCTTATTTTTTTAATAAATATAACATCTATAAAGCTTAACTATTCTATTTATAATTAATAGCTTATAGTAATTATCTATACTTTTAAAAAGTAAATACCTGAATTTTCTAGTATGCTTAACTCTCTAAAAGTACTCTCTAATTATAAAGCTTTATAATACTTTATAATAATAAATTTATATATTTGTATATTAATCGAACAAATAGTGTAGCTGTGGTGGCTCGGGGCGACCAAAAGGGGTTTTAAAAAAGGAAGAGTATGTGTATGCCTTTATACTCAATGTGTCGAAAAAATTTATAATAATAAAAATAGTTAAATTATTAATAAGCTTAACACGCTAAGTTTTTAGGAAAATTTAACTTTATAATTAAATACAGATCTAGTAAGAAAGGTATAAAGTTTAATATAGTAGTATAATAAACTAGAAACGTCTTTATAAATATATATAATAACTAAATATAATACTAATAGTAAACGCTATTACCTTCTAAGTAATTTAAATAACTTATATATATTAACTATAATAGTAGCTTCTACTACGCTATATACGTAGTACATATTTTAATAAATATAATAAAACTAAATAGTATAAGCTTATTATAGTAAATCTATATAGTTAGTAAAAAGCTATTTATTTTTAATAGATAAAATAAGGTTACTACTTTAAATCTTTAACGTAGGTATAGGGACGTTAATAATATAAAATTATTAGAGCTATTTAAAGTAGTTAGTCTCTATAATAATAATATTAAAACTATAATTAATACTATAGAAAGTGGTATATACTATATATCTTATTAACTTTTTTATAAATAAAGTATCTATATTAAGTTATAATACTACTTTTTTTTTAAATAAAACTACGCTTTTAGTGTAGTACTTATATTTTTTTTAAAAAAAATAATTACTAGCTACTATAGTAGTTCCTATAAAACGGCTCTATAATAATGTAGATATAATAATAGAAAACGTAGTATATAATTATATAGTAACGCGTTATATTAAGAACGTATTTATTATACTTAGTTATAATAAGTTAAAATAGCGTTGCCTACTTAATCGCCTATAATAAGTTAATATATAATCTCTTTTAATCTAGTACTAAACGTTAATTTATTAAAAAAAAAATAGTGGTAATAGCTTACGCTGTTACTAATATACTATAAAGTATTAATATACACTAGCGTTCCCGGTACCACACACGCATATATATATAGAATAATAAAAAAAGTATAACTAGTAGTCTACTACACTAAGTAGCTGCTTATACCTTTTTTTATATATATTACTATATATACTATATTACAGGGAGGTGTAATAGAAAACGACTAATTAAAAAAGATATCTTTTTTAAAGTTATATAACTTTTTAATTAGTAAGCTAAAAAAATATAAAAAAAATAGTATTTTAAAGAGACAGTTTTGTAGATTTAATTTACCCTAATAGGGGCTGCTTAGTAAGGTATTTAGGGGTATAAAAAAAGTAGTAAATATAGAAAATTTTTAAAACTCTATTTTAGGCTATTATAACTTTTTATTTAAGGTGTAAAATTAGCTTATTTTTATATATATTAAAATAGAGGCTTGTAAAGGTATACACATACTCCTCCTTTTTAAAACCCCTTTTAGTCGCCCCGAGCCACCACAGCCACACTATTTGTTCGATTAGTATATAAATATATATAATAGAGGCTATATTTTATTTATATATATACTATTTTTTTAAAACCCCTTTTGGTTACCCCGAGCCACCACAGCCACACCATTTGTTCGATTAATATATAAATATATATACTATTTTTATATATTAGTATATTTTTTATATAATTATTAATAAAAATTAAATTTTTAATATATTTATATATTAATCGGATAAATAGTGTGGCTGTAGTGGCTCGGGACGACTAAATAGCGTTTTAAAAAAGGAGGAGTATATGTATACCTTTATTATAAAGACTTTATTAATAAAACTTTTACTAGTAAAAGAAATAAAAAAATTAAGTATTTTAATAAATACTATATAGCTTCTACCTTCTAACTAAATAGTATTCTAAATTTAGAACATTTAATCGTAAGTTATAAAATACTTAATATAATTAATATTAAAAAAATAGAATAATAAGATAAAAATATATAAAATATAATATCTATAAAAAAATTAAAATAATTTACTATATAATTCCCTAATAGCTAGTTTATTTTTTATTCTATTATTTATTCTTTTTTTATTATATTCCTTTTTAATCTTTTATATTTATATTACTAACTTATTAGAAAATAATATTCCTTTTAAATTTTTATTTTTAAAAATTTTTTTCCTTGGCGTGTTTTAATCTGGTTTTTAGTATTTTTTAAGTTAATTATAGGTTTTTTATTATTTATATTAATTTTACAACGCAACTCTTATAAAATAACCTTTATAAAATTATTTTTAAAATATATAAACTATTCTCTAATAACAATCTTTTATTTTCTATTTTAGGGCTTTTAATTAAGTTTCTATTAATATTTCTTTTTACTCTTTTACGTAACTTAAGGACCCTACCCCTTTTAACTTTATTTATATTATTTATATTATTATTTTATTTTTAATATATTGTAGAGTATTATAAATACTATTAGGAGTTCTTTTAAAGTAAAAATAATTATTAAAATAGAAGTATCTACTATTAAAAGAAGATTAACTTAAAATATAAGTTTTGTGAAATACCGCGCTATAATAAAGAAATAGAAATCGAGATTTATAAAACTAAAACGATATTATTATATACTATAATATTAGTTATATATTACGTAAGTAGTGCTTATATAAGTCTAAGCTAAATTTTTATTATTAATATAATTTTATTATTATATTACTAATACACTTTAACAAACTAATTACTTAATCTAGACTAGGCCTAAAAGGGTAAAGTTAATATTTTAGTTAATTACATTTATAAACTAAGAAGTTATAGAAACCTAAAAAAGGGATTTAAAAATTTGCTATATTTAGGTACTTTTAATATATTACACGTAATAAATAAGTAGTAAGTATAATGTTTATATAATTCTTTATAATTTTTTTATTAAAATTGTATTATTCGCGTATTTTTAAACTTAATAATTAATTTTATATAATTTTTTAAAAACGGTATTTTTTTCGATTAGTCTTTTTTTATTGCACCCCCCTGTATAATATAGATAAATAATGCTATAAAAGTAACACTTATAGCGCTTTCTACGTAATTAAATATATTTTTATATTAAAGAATCTTTTACTAAAAATCTTTAAAATGCTCTAGAACACCGTAGTAAGCCTTAACCTAAATAGGTAACTAAATAGTATATAATAAATAGTACGTTTAATAACTATAAACTACTACTTTATAGTAGAAATAAGTAAGAATATATTATACCTATACCGGTACTAGTACAGGTATATTAATAATAATTATTACTAACCTATATAATTATAATAGTAATAGATTTTAAAAATCTTATTTTTATAAACGCTAACCTAAACTATATCTATAAATAGAAGTAGTATCTCCTAGCTATACTAAATAACTAGAATAACTCTAACTATATTAAATTTAAAAATAAAATAGTAGTTATTACCCCGATAGTAGTATAGCTATAAAATATAAAAAAGCTAGTAAAAAAGGTATTAGTAATAATAACTAAATAGGCCTAGCCCTAAAAATTAAAAAAAATCGTACAAGAGCTATATACAAGATAGTAAATATAATAGGTAAATATAATAAATATAGTAATAATATATAAAGGAGTAGGGGGAGCGTAATAAAATATTTATAAGTGCAGGTAATTATAACGTGTTAGTAATATACTATAAGCCCGTTACTGAGCAACTTATAATAATATATAACAGTTTAAGTATAAAGACAATAAATAGATAGTACTAAAAAGAAATAAAAAGTCTCTTTCTTATTATAAAAATCCTATTAATAAGTGCTATTAAAACCTATCCGACCCGGCTGTTACAGTTAAGTCCGGTGTTATAATACTATTACTAACTATATTATATAAATTATATTACGTAATATATACGTAACTGTTTTATTTATAGTAAGATAAAATTAAAATATAAAAGTAAGTATACCTTATTATACTTTCTATCTATACTAAATATATATTAGATAAGTATATTTATTAATTTTATTATACTACTACTTAAGGGTTATTATAATAGTTATAATTATTGCTATATTATTATTCTAGTTAATTAACTATTTAAATAAAAAATTATATTTATAATATCTCTTAATACTAAAGTCTATGTCTAGGCTTTTATTAAGTATATTTAATATAAAGAGAAGTATTTATTAGAAATTTTAACTAATTATAGTACGTAATTTAAATTTTCGTTTTAAAAATAATTATATAAAAGAGTTAGTATAATACTAAAATTATTTATAGTCTTTTATCTAAAAATAAATAGATAAATAAATATTATTTATTAATCGTTAAAAGCTTATTTACGCTATTTTATAAATTTTAAATAGAATAACTAAGTAAAGTTATTATCTATTATAGAGTTTAAAGTAAATAGGAGTATTATATTAATAAATATAATACTATTTAAAACTATAAAAAAATATTTACTATATATAATTTATATGTTAATTAAACAAAAAGTGTGGCTGTAGTAACTCGAGGAACTATATATAAATATTAAACCTTCTAGTACACTATTAAATAAATAAAAGATAATATAAAATATATAAACTATTAAGAGATAATTAGTTAAGAACTACTATTATAACCGATTGGTTACTTTTTTAACTTTATTTTTATATAATAGAGGTTATATTTATTTCTATTACTTTTTACTCTACCTATACATATAGGTAGTATAGCGTTTAATAATAGTTAATATTTTTATTTATAAATGTAAATCCTTTCTTATTTATAAAAATAGTTAACTGCGATACTAAGCACGCCTACCCATTAGTCTACCTACCTAGTCTATATACTAAAGAAATTATATATAGACTTCTCTAAAACTTTTAAATATTAATTACCCCTAGTATCTCTATAAAGGTCCTTTAGAACGTTTTTACCTTCGCTAATAGCACCCCTAGTAGTATTTTACGCAATTATACTACGTACCCTAGAACTAGGCTGGTTAAATAGGTTGCCCTACTTTTTTTTAACCTTTAATAACTTTAGTAATACTAGACCTAATTAGGTAATTATTAGCTTATTTAGCTTAGTTACTCTAAAGTCTTAATTTTATTAAAAAATTACCTAATTAGGACTAGTATTACTAAAATTATTAAGCAACCTATTTTTATAACCCTAACCTAACCCTAAAGTAGGGTTACTCAGATAAAAACTTTAATAACTTTAGTAATACTAGTCCTAATTAGGTAATTTTTTAACTAGATTAAAATTTTAAAGTAACTATACTAAATAAGATAAAAAATTACCTAATTAGGACTAGTATTACTAAAGTTATTAAAGTTTTAAGAAAAAGCTTAGTATTTTAGATTTACTAGCCTACTCTAGACTATATATTTCTATTATAAAACTAATATTAATATACTAACCTTTTATATTCTATAACTAGTATAGTACTACGTTTACTATCTTTTTTATCGCTGTTACTTTTACGTAAACTAGTACTACTAGCTTTAAATCTTTAAATTCTATTATCTTTATTATTAATAGAGTTACTATACTATTCCTTTTACTATTTTTTTTACTATCTATTTTATTATACTAATTATCTAATATTACGTAAAATTAACTAATAGTATTTTTAAAAAACTTAATAATTATATATTTATATATTAATTAAATAAATAGTGTGGCTGTAGTAGCTGTGTAGGCGACCAAAAGGGGTTTTAAAACTTAATAATTATATTATATATAATAGTATACTTAGTAGTATTAAAAAGAATTTATTAAACTTTATTACTCTCTAGGTAAGATACGGCGAGAATAGCTTATATATTTAGTATAGTTATATTATTTTTTAAATAAATCTACGCTTTTAGCGTAGTACCTATATTTTAAAAAAAATTATTAGTATAATGCTTTTATAGGTCCTATAAAACAGCTCTATAATATTTTTAGTATAATAATAGAAAACGTAGTATATAGTTATATATTAATACGTATACTAAAAACGTATTTACTAATTATAATAAGTTAAAATAGCGTCCCCTATAATAAGTTAATTTATAATTTTTTTTAATCTAGTACTAGATATCTATTTGTAAAAATAAAAAAATAGCGGTAATAGTTTACGCTATTACTAGTATACTATAAAGTATTAATATACGCCGGCGTCCCTAAACTAGCTATAGTAATAATATAAAAAAATATAAAAAAAATAGGCTACTTATAAGGCTGTAGTTTCTTATAATATTTTATAATAATAGGACGTACAGTATATATAGTATATATAATATATATAGTATATATAGTATTTATAGTATATATAGTATATATAGTATATATAATATATATAGTATATATAGTAAATATAATAAATATAAAATAACTTTAAGCCGGCAGGCCGTATATCTCTATATACTATACTAATATAGAGGCACCGAATATTCTTAATTAGCTTAATAGTATAACTTATATAAAGCTAAAGTATACTATTTATAACCTTAGACTTTTTATAGGCTAAACTACCTTTATTATAGGCTAAACTATTTTTATTACTAACTAATACGCTCTAAGCGTTATAATTTAAAAATATAACTACTTATATATTATTTATAAGTAGCCCTCTTACTAGTAGTATATTATAGTATTACTAATAGTATAAACTTAGTGCTATAAAATATAGGTAAGAATGTAGTACGTATAAGTAAGTAAAAAGCTAAATTTTAAAAGCTATTAAGTAATTAGGGGAATCTAAATTAGTAAAAAAATATAAAAAAAAGTATTAAAGTATAAGGCAGCGTAGCTATTATAGCTGTAGTATATAATAACCTTACTAGAGTAACTATAAAAGATAGTAGCCTTATATAATAGTCTTATAGACAAGATAGACGTAACTAATATATAATAGAATAATATAGGTTAACGGCGCAATATATAAGTATAGAAAGAGAATAGAGAAAAGTTTTATAAAATACTTAAAAATATAGGCAGGATAATATAAAAAGTATAAAAAAAATATATATATAGTCTGTATTAAAAAGAAATAAAAAAGTCTTTACTTATTATAAATTTATTAATAAGTGCTATTGTAACCTATCGGACTATAATTATATTAATATTAACTTAAATAAGTATAATATCCGCTAAGAAGAGAGTAGAAATAGTAACTATATATTATAAATAGGTATAGTTATAATACGTAAAATTCTATTATATATCTCTACCCTTAAATATTTTAGAGAGTATATTTTCTTTATTTAATAAATATTTAGCTATACTATTATTAACTATAAAATAGAGAAGAGATATATAAGTAGTAATAGCTACTACTACTTATATATCTTTTTTACTAAATATAGTATCTATACTAGACCTTTTAACTTTTTTAACTTTATATTTTTTTTTAGTAGGAGGGGGACGCGCTAAGCACGCTAGTACGTTAGTAGCTAACGTAGTACTATACTCTTTTTAGTATAATTTTAACTTACTTTTTTTAATATATTAACTATAATAATATATATATACTTCTCCTTTTTTAATACCTCTTTTAGTTACCCTAAGCTACTATAGCTATACTATTTATTCGATTAATATATAAATATAAATATATATATATATAAATAGACCTTTTATATATATAAACTATATAGCTTTTTCGACATATTAAGTATAAAGATATACACATACTCCTCTTTTTTTAAAACCTCTTTTAGTCGCCCTAAGCCACTACAGCCACACTATTTGTTCGATTAGTATATAAATATATATATATATAAACTATATAAAATAATAACTATATTTAGTACTAATATAGGCGTAAGTAAAAATAAAAAAAATATACTAATAGCTAATAAAGCCATGCACATACTCCTCCTTTTTTAAAATCCCTTTTAGTTACCCCGAGCTACCACAGCCACACTATTTGTTTAATTAGTATATAAATATATACTAATAGCTAATAAATACTAGCCTTAAAAATCTACTTACATAACTAAGTTATATTTAATATATAGAATATTTGTATACGTTACTCTATAAGACTAAAAAGTAAAAATTTTAGACTATTTAAAATTATAAGTATCTATAATAGGTAACCGGGCGACTAATATAGTACTAGCTAGAATTTTAAACTTTACTTTACTAGTTATATTATACTTAAAGATAGTTATCTATAATTCTACTTATAATTATTTTACGTATAGTATATAACGCTCCTACTAAAGTAATAGTAAAAGCTATAAAGGCTAATTAATATAAAAAAAGATCTACTAGTTTATAATATTAAAGTAATACCAAATTATAAAATTAATAAATATATAATTAATCTTAATACTAACTATAAAGGTTTATTAAAGTTATTTATTAAATAAGTAGATTTTAATAATTCTAACTAATTACCTTACTTTAATATTATAAATTATTAAGAATACTTTATAAAATACTACTAATATTACTTATAAATATTTTAAAAATTAAATATATTTTTTCTAGAGGCTTATAATATATAAATAGTTATTACCTAGTTTATAATAAATAAATAAATAACTAATAATATATAACTAGTAAATAATTAATAGATATATAATAGATAATAAAATATAATTAGTAGATAAGTAGTATATTAAAACTATAAAGGCAATACAGCTTAGTAAAAAGGGCTTTTTTAAAAATATAAGTAATAAATAAAAAAAGCTAGACTTACCAACTATACTCTATAACTTTAATAGTTAAGTTATAAATAACAATAGTTCTATAGTTTATTATATAAGTAGTTATATATTTTACTACTTTAATAGGGATATTTTATTTTATAAATATTTTACTTCGTCGTATTATACAAAAGTTAGAAATATATAAAATTTTATAAATAAAGCTTTTTAAAAAAGAAAATAGTATTATAGGTATAAAGGTATCCTTTACTTAAATATAAGTATTAAGATAAGTATACCTACGCTAGTAATACTAGCGTTTAGGTATATATTTTTATATTACTTTAGAGTACTTAGTTAGTTTCCTATATATAGATTCTTATTAAATATTAATATTTAATATTTACTTAAAGCCTTTATAATAATATCTTTTAATATATACTACTATTATAATTTATTAAATCTATTATATACTATTATATTTTATTATAAAACTCTTAGTTCTTTTTATATAAAATAGTATATTTATTTATAAAAATTAATTTATAAAAACTATACTATATAAAAGTATTATTAAAATAGTTAAATAGTTAATATATAATTTAAATCTGAATCCTATTAAAATAGTTTAGTATTAGAAAGAAAATCAAATTAAATATATTATTAATTAAAACTTTTTCGACACATTAAGTATAAAGGTATATATATACTTCTCCTTTTTTAAACTCCCTTTTGGGTTGCCCTTAGTCACTACAGCCACAATTTTTATTCGATTAATATATAAATATATATATAATTAAAGCTTTTTTATAATTAATCTAAAATACTATATTTAAAACGCACTTTAGAAACTTTATTATAAGTATACTTTAGTATATTAAAATAGTTATTAAAACTAAAAATCCCTATATATATTATAAATAATTAAAAAAAATATGTATAGTAAAATTCTATATTTATATTATATATTTTATATATAAATTAAAAAAGTTCCGACTAAGAGAAGAATTTTTAGTATTACCTTTAAAGATAGTAAATTACTAATACTTACCCCTACAACTATAGTAAACAAATCTGCGCCATATATATACAAATACTAATAGTAGTATTAACGAGATAGATTCAGTCGCCGATCCGGCGAGGTCTCGTTGCCATTCTGATAGACCTCACAATCTCAACCCACCCAAACCCACCCCTCACGTTCCGGAAACCTCCACTCAGCACCGCAGATGATTCATGGATAGTAACTACTCTACACACCTATAAAAAACGGCACTATTACCCACCCCTCCCCATTTCGCCCAAAGACCCAGCAAAAGCGCCGCCGCCATGCCACCCAAAACGCCACGCCATATTAAGTTAATCAATAATCCCGATAGATAGCCCATCACCAGCGCGGCTCGGATCGGATCGACCCAACCCAATGAACGTATGAATGAATATCCCTAAAAATAACCGCCCAAGTGCGCGAGCATTGCCTCCTTTTGCTTGCTCCCCAACGCCTCTAACCCATGTATGCGATATGACGAGCTCGATATCTATGCAGCCTCGCGAGTCTAAAAAATATATCTACGTGCACATGTAGCGTATCGTAACGACAGCGTGCTCTTCTACCAAGTTTCCTGGTTCCAATCAGCTTACACGATGGGGGCGTGTTATGAGAGGGGCAAGCACTCACAGCAATATACTGCCCATCCTCCCTCTTCTTTTGCCAAAACTCCTTCGCCTCCTCCTCGCTGACGCCCCCTTTCTGCACAGCGACATCGACGAGCGCCCGCTCGACACCCTCGCCCATGCCCTTGCTGCTCCCGCACACGAAAATCCGCCCGTCCAGCGCATTGATGACGAACCACACAATGTCAGCCTGCAGGCGCACCTCGTCCTGGACGTACTTTGCGTCGCTCTGGCCGACGCGTGCCTTGCGGCTCTGCACGACTTTCTTGATTTCGCGCTCGTGGTCGCCCAGCTCGCCCGAGTAGAGCTCGTCGACCAGGGCGTCGCGCACACCCTGAATAAGCCAGATCTTGTTGGCGCAGTTTGCGTTCCTGAGGCGGTTGAGGATGAAGCCGCGGAAGGGGGCCATGCCGACGCCGGCGCCGATGAGCACCATGGGGCCGTCGCCGCCAAATTGGCGTGAGAGCGGATTGGCCATGAGTCCGCGGAACATGGGCACGCGGAGGTCCAGGACGGTGGGGTCGATGCCCTCGTTCTCGGCTTGGATGAATGCGTGGGCTAGGCGTTCCATGAAGCCGCTGCCAACGCCAGTGCGTGTGCCGTTGTCGGTGTGCCAGTCGGGAGTTTCGTGGATAGTGACAGCCACCTCGATAAGGCGGCGGTTTCCGGGTAGACCCGGACGAGCGGACGAGATGTGGGGGTCGTTTGAAAGCGAGTAGAAGCGTGGCATGAGCTGGTTCAGTACCGAGAGGAGCGCAGGTAGCGGAGGTTTCGCGGAAGGAAATGCGTGTAGGAGCTGGGAAACGGTGAGATGAGATGTCGTGCGGAGATCGCAGAAGGCGGCCTGCCCCTGAGCAGAGCAGAGGCACATGAGGATCTTTTTCTCGTTGGGCGCATCGGCATACTCGGCCATGACACGGAGGAGGTTCTTCGTAGGTGGGAACGACTGCAAGTCTACACACCATGTCAGTAGCTCCCGCCGCGTCGTCACGAGCTCGCGAGGCTGATCGTCCCCCCAAATGGTCGGCCAACGCCCACCGAACGTCTTGAGAGTGACTGGTCGGTCTCTGACAAACTTGGGAATGCAGAGCACGTCGAAAAGCTCATCGACAATCTCCTGCGAGTTTGGTGGGCAGATGCCGATGGCGCCGCCGACCTTGAAATCGACACCGCCTTCATCCGGATAGTCGGTCACGTCGATGTCGAAGTGGTACGTCCTCTTCTCGGCGCCAGGCTTCGTCAACTCGCGGGTGTGGTACAACGGCGCCGAGTATACGTCGTAAGGCGGATGCGGCTTCACGTATTTGGGAGGCTCCTTGTGCACCGTGTTAACGTGCGCAACCTCCGAGGGCACCTTGTCAAAAGACATGTTGACCGGGGGCAGCGACGTGGTATCGGTAAGCTCGCTATCGAGAGCCAATGGTCCCAACCGCAGGTTTAGACTCCGGAAGGCATTGTTGTCCGGGATGACGACGGGCAGAAAGTCGGGCGACGAGGTATCGGGAGCCAATGTCTTAAGCAAGCAGCAGCCGCCGCCGCAGCATTGGCCGATGAACTTGGTGGCCGTCTCTCCATCGCCGAGTATCCGCTGGATATCGGAAGGATTCTCCGTGATGAGCGTGGTCGAGGCGCGTCGAGGCCGCGCCTGCCCGTTAAAATTGACGGTTGCGGCGGGGAGCTCCTGCAGCTTGTCCGTGATCTCCCCCATCTGGCGCTCGGGCTCCGTGTTGGGCGTTAGCGGCGCCTCGGAGTCGTCGCTGCTGGTGTTGCTCCATATCATGGACTCGCCGACCGATTGCGGTGGCGTGTGCTCGACTTGCCCCTGTGGACTCGACGGCTTCAGCGTGAGCTCAGGGATACCGCGTGGCTCGGAGGGAACAGGGTCGTTGGGGTGCGAGGTCGCGGTGGTGGGGATGCTATGGTCGTGGTCCATTGTGGGATGTGTGCGGGTGATGAAGCGGGAAGGTGGTCGGAGGAGTGGAGGCGCTTTCGGAGGCGCGACAAAGACGCGGGCTGTAGCGCACCATGTTAGCGAGCCTGGCCACGGAGACGTCACAGCGTTGATATGTTGGATGTCGTTGCATCGCGAAGAATGGGTTGATTGTGCAACTACTCGGTGTCCTCGGACCGAGCGGTGAAGTGGGAATCAGATAAGGCAATCAGATCATGATGTTATCAGATCGAGGGGCGATTGGCTGGGGGCGCGCTCACATCGTGGCAAACGTTGAAGGAGTGACAGCCGGAACGCGTGGGATGTTTTTGGGGACGACACGGTGAGAGGAAGCTAGCGAGGTGCACGCGGGTGCTGGCAGTATTAAAGAGGATGCTGGGGGAAGAGAAATGGGCTGGTGATGACGAGCTTGGGCGGCCGGCTCGCTTGCCGGCATCGCCCAGAGGCTCTCACCAGAGGCGCATATCCGCACCCAGCTGCCATGCCGGTCCGCGGAGTGCTCTGCTGGACAAGCTTTCTTCCAACGCTGTCCCGGTGATGCTCTTTCCAGCGTAGCATGTGCTGGCACATTGACCAACGCCTTGTCAATCGATCCAATACTCGACCTCGTACCCACCCGTTCCCATTGCCGCCATGCACCCCACGATACACAGTCCCGCCTAGGAATTCCCGCCCTGCCCTGCATCCCACCGAAAAGCCTCTCCCCAATCGCCGCGCCACCATCTTGCGGCAAATCGGACCACTACCTGCACACCGGTCCGAGCGCGTCCGCCTGACCATCACCTGACCTGTCCTAACCTGCGATTCTAGGCGGCAAACAATAACCTGTTTACAAATTAACTACAGTATTATAACTATTATAGCTTTTTATATTTTTTTTCGACACATTAAATATAAAGGTATATGTATACTTCTCCTTTTTTAAAAATTTTTTTAATTATTCTAAGCTACTACAGCCATACTATTTGTTCAATTAATATATAAATATATATATAGCTTTTAATATATATTTATTAGCCTAAAGCTGTAATAATAGTAAAACTACGTAATTTTTTTTAAATATATTATAAAATAATACTATATAATAAAGATAGCTAAAAATTATTTTATTTTATATTATAAGATTTACTATAGTAAGTAATAATATATATATTAAATTTATATTTATTTAAAAACTTTTTATTATTTTTATATTTATACTAATATTAATACTAATTTTTTTAACTATAATTTATAATATTAAAAATAACTTTTAGTATATTACTATAAAGTAAATTAATATTTTATAAAAACTTTTTATAGAGTAAGAATACTATATATATATTTATATACTAATTAAATAAATAGTGTAGCTATAGTAACTCGGAGCAACTAAAAGGGGAAGTAAGAATACTATATATCTATATATTTTATAAAATAATTTTAAAAAGTATATACTATATATTAAAAACGTATTTTTTTTATTTAAATAAAGCTACGTTTTTAGCGTAGTATATTTATTTTAAAAAAAAATAACTACTAATTACTATACGGGTTCCTGTAAAATAGCTTTATAATATTTTAGATATAATAATAGAAAATAAAAATAGTATATAATTATATATTAATATATTATACCCTTTTTTTATAAATTAAGTATAAAAGTATATATATACTCCTTCTTTTTTAAAACCACTTTTAGTTACCTATCTAGTTACTATAGCTACACCCTTTTATTTAATTAATATATAAATATATATATATATTATACTAAAAACGTATTTATTATACTTAGTTATAATAAATTAAAATAGCGTTGCCCGCTTAATCGCCCGTAATAAATTAATAAATTTTTTTTAACTTAGTACTAGACGTCTATTTATAAAAAAAAAAGAGGTAGCATATCTATAGTATACTATAAGTATTAATATATACTAGCGTTCCCGCTACTATATATATAAGATAATAGAAAAGTATATAAAGGTATATATATACTCTTTCTTTTTTAAAATCCCTTTTAGTTGCCCCGAGCCACTATAGCTACACTATTTATTTAATTAGTATATAAATATAAATATATATAGAAAAGTATAATAAGTAGTCTACTATATATATATTTATATATTAATTAAATAAATAGTGTAGCTGTGGTGGCTTGGGGCGACCAAAAGGGGTTTTAAAAAAGGGGGAGTATATGTATACCTTTATACATAATGTGTCGAAAAAGATTAGTCTACTATACTAGGCAGCTGTATTAAATCTTTTTTATAAATATTATATATACTATATACTACACACCGTATATTATATTATAATATAAATAAATAACCCTATAAAAGTAATACGCGTAATAACTTTTATATAACTAAATTTATTATACTAATAACGTCTCTATAAATAACTCTTTTAAAAATAATTTTTATAAAGCTCTAAAATACTATAGTAAGGTTTATTTTTTATAAGTAATTTATAGACACTATAAAAAAACTATAATTCTAATAGCTATAAACTACGTTTCTATAAAGAAGAAATAGGTTAGCGTGTACTATATTTATACTTATACTAGTACAGTTATAGTAATAGTAAATATTATTAATTTATATAGTTATAAAAGTAATAAATATTAAAAGTTTTATTATAAGTAATCTAAAATATATTTATATATAAAAGTAGTAGTTTCTAGTTATATTAGAAAACTAAAATAATTTTAACTATACTAAATTTAAAAATAAAATAGTAACTATTAACCTAATAGTAGTATAACTATAAAAATATAAAAAATTTAATAACTATAGTATTAGTTAGTGTAGCAAATAGGTCTCTATATTAGTAAAAAAATTTTTTAAATAAAGCTACGCTTTTAGTGTAGTACCTATATTTTAAAAAAAATAACTACTAGCTATTATAGGGATTCTTATAAAATCGCTCTATAATAATTTAAGTATAATAATAAAAGAGATAGTACGTAGTTATATATTAATATATTATATTAAGAATAATTTATTATTATAATAAGTTAAAATAGTAATATATAAGTAAGTATTACTTTTTAATCTAGTACGCGACGTCTATTTATAAAATAAAAAAAAGATAAGATAGAGGTAGTTAACTATTACTAGTATACTATAGGGTATTAATATACGTCGGCGTTCCTGGTACTATATACGTATATATATATATAAGATAATAGAAAAGTATAATAAACAGTCTACTATACTAGGTAGCTATATTAAATCTTTCCTTATAGATATTACTATATATACTATATTATATATATATTTATATATTAATTAAATAAATAGTGTGGTTGTAGTGGCTGTATAGGCGACTAAAAGGGGTTTTAAAAAAGGAGGAGTATGTGCATACCTTTATAATTACTATATTATAATATAGATAAATAACCCTATAAAAATAATACGCGTAATAACTTCTATATAACTAAATTTATTATACTAATAACTTCTATAAAAATAATTCTTCTAAAAATAATTCTTATAAAGCTTTAGGGTACTATAATAAAATATAATTTTTATAGGTAACCCGTAGGTACTATAAAAAAATTATAAATATAATAACTATAAACTATATTTTTATAAAGAAAAAAGAGGTTTAGCGTATACTATATTTATATCTATACTAGTATAGCTACGGTAATAATAATTATTATTCCTATATAGTTATAATAGTAAAGAATCCTAAAAATTTTATTATAAATACTAACCTAAACTATATCTATAAATAGAAGTAGTAGTTTTTAGTTTTACTAAATAACTAAAATAACTTTAACTATATTAGGTTTAAAAATAAAATAGCGTAGTACGCCAATACGATTACCCTAGTAGTATAATTATATAACATAAAAAATTTAGCGACTATAGTGTTAGCGATAATATAAAGAGGGAAGCGTTATAAAATACCTATAAGTGTAGGTAAGATTAGGCTGGTAAATCCAAAATGCTAAGCTTTTTCTTAAAACTTTAATAACTTTAGTAATACTAGGCCTAATTAAGTAATTTTTAGCTTATTTAGCTTAGTTACTCTATAATTTTAATCTAATTAAAAATTACCTAATTAGGACTAGTATTATTAAAGTTATTAAAGTTTTTATCTAAGTAACCCTACTATAGGGTTAGGTTAGGGTTATAAAAATAAATTACTTAATAAATTTCGTAATACTAGTCCTAATTTAGTTATTTTTTAATTAGATTAAAATTTTAGAGTAACTAAGCTAAATAAGCTAAAAATTACTTAATTAGGTCTAGTATTACTAAAGTTATTAAAGGTTAAAAAAAAGTAGGGCAATCTAATTAACCAGCCCAGGTAAGATAATATATAACAGTTTAAATATAAAGAAAATAAGTAGTTAGTATTAAAAAGAAATAAAAGTCTCTTTTTTATTATAAATCTATTAATAAGTACTATTGTAACCTATCGGACCTAACTCGTCACAGTTAAGCCCGCTATATTAAAATCTTAAAAACTATACTATCTCCTTTAATAATAGCTTAATTAGGAAGTTTAATATATAGTTTTACAGCCCTAACTTAGCCCTATATTTTACTAATAGAAAGTTTTTCTCTAGGTCTAATAAATAAAAAGTTATTAGCTAATTTATATTATTAAGAGTTAAATCTTAATATTTAGCTCTAATCTACAATATTTCCTTAACTAAAAGGGTTAGAGAAAAACTTTTTATTAGTAAAATATAGATCTAGGTTAGAGCTATAGATCTAGCTATAAAACTTCCTAATTAGACTAGTATTAAAAGAGATATTATAGTTTTTAAGTTTTTAATATTGAGACTTATTTGCCAGTCTAGTGTTAGTAATAATATAAAAGCTATATATAAAACGGTAATTAATAATAACGGATAAATATAGCGAATAATAAATAGGTATAAAAATACGATAAAGAGTATTATAAAATACCTATAAGTGTAAATAAAATAATATATAATAGTTTAAGTATAAAAAAAATTAGTAGATAGTACTAAAAAAAAATAAAAAAGTTTCTTTTTTATTATAAACCTATTAATAAGTACTATTAGGACCTCTCGAATCCAACTGTTATAGTTAAGCCTATACTAAATACGTAATAAAATATACTATATATAAATATATAATAGCGCGAGGCGCTATACCTTTTTAATTAAGTCTTACCTAACTTTTTTAATATATTAAGTATAAAGATATATATATACTTCTTCTTTTTTAAAATCTTTTTTAGTCGCCTCGAGCCACTATAGCTATACTTCTTATTTAATTAATATATAAATATATAAATATAAAATATATAAAAATATATATATTTGTATATTAATCGAACAAATAGTGTGGCTGTGGTGGCTCGGGGCGACTAAAAGGGGTTTTAAAAAAGGAGGAGTATGTATATGCCTTTATTATAAAAACATAATATCTTTCCTACTATTAATAATATTTTATTATACTAATTTAATTTTTTACTTACTAAATTAAGGAAAATAACTTTAAAGAGGTAGTAAAATAATATTTAATATCTAAGGGCCGGTGTATAACGCAGGAGGTTGTAATATTATAACTATATACGTCTTCTTCGCACGTCCTCGTCCTCTATATCCCGCACAACCACCTCCTCCCCCTTACTCTACCTACAGACCCCATCATCACCCCTTCCCCTCCCGCCCATACTTCTCCCTCCACCCCATCCATTCTCGCACGCACACCTCACCTCCCCTAACCACACTTCTTCCTCCCCGCCTCCCAACCCGCGTGTTAAAAAGCTACCCCCTTTTCCTTCTTCCCACCCCGTTTCTTCTCATCTATACACCTGCTCCCTCTCCTCGTGAACGAGGGCCTGTGCAACCACTCTCTAAACCGGAATCTCTCGTCCGCGTAGTAATGCATATACGGCGTAGCAGCGCAGTCGAGCATTTGCGAATTCGACCCGTACGCTGTGGCGAAGGCGTAGAAGCCAATGGTGGACATGGTAAAGCGGTTGGAAGGAACGAAATATAGCCTGGATTGGGCTGGATGGCGTCGGGTGACTAGCGGAGTCGCTGCACGGAGAGAGAGTGGATGGGTTTGTGTTGTATTGGATTAGATTGGCTTGGACCGCAGACGGTCGGGTTATGATGTATGATTATTGAAGAGCTAGGTATGGTATGGTTTGAAAACCAAGGAGAGAGGAGGAAGGCTAATATACACTGTATTCCTGTTCTGCCAAAAGGTCCCGCTATTCTATCATGCGCCTCAAACGCCGTGCGATGATGTGGTGGTGCGTGCACGGGGAGCAGGCGATGGGGTGACGCGCGGAGCGAGATGGCACCACCACGGTTCCCAAGGCGCTTCGCTAACGTGTGATAAACACAAAAAGCTTGTCCTATTGCAGGATTCCGGGAGAAGCCGAGCGATCTCCTGACAACGAGCAGAAGACCGCCGGCGTGAAGTTTATGTAATCGCTCCTCCACTCGTTCACCCTGTTCGATTGCATTGTAGACCTGATCGTCAGTGTCCTCGACACTTGAGTGCTTTTGCGTCATCCTCAGATACGCCGTGACGTGGCGCATCGAAAGAATTCCTCCCCTCACACTACGTGCGCCGCTTGACCTTCTCAACCTCCTCGTCGTCTGCAATGTCTTTCAGCTCCTGCTCAATCTCCTCGACCTCTGTCGGCCTGGGATCTTCGATGTGCCGCGGCTGCGCCTCTCCCCCGCTCAGCTGCCACTCCATGAGCTTGCTGAACGCACCTTCCGGGTTCGCAGAGAGCTCCTCGTACGATCCCTCCTCCGCGACCTTTCCGTCTGCACTGATGCATATGATGCGGTCGGAGCGCTTGATCGTGGAAAGCCGATGTGCAATGCTGATCGTCGTGTTCTTCTCTTGAAGCAGCTTGCCGAGGGCCTGGTTGACCAGCGTCTCCGACTCGGCGTCCAGGGCACTGGTGGCTTCGTCGAGGATGAGAATATCGGGTTGCTTGATGAGCGCGCGCGCAATGGCGATCCGTTGCTTCTGGCCACCGGAAAGCTGGGTGCCTCGTGCACCTACATGGGTTTCGAGGCCATCGGGCTGCCGCGATTTAGCAAAGTTGCATTGTGACTGGTGCGAGGTACTTACGAAATCGCCTATGAACTCGCAGTTGGCCTTGCGAGCGGCGGCGACAATCTCAGCGCGTGTCGCGTTAGGTACACCGTATGTGATGTTTTCGGCAATCGTGCCGGAGAACAGCACTGGCTCCTGTCCAACATAACCGATCTTGCGCCTCAGTTGCTTCGCATTCAGCGTCGTGATATCGCGTCCATCAATGGTGATAGTTCCTGCAGTAGGCACATAGAATCGCAGCAATAAGCTGGCTACTGTAGACTTGCCAGCTCCGCTGGGCGCAACAATCGCAACGTTCATGCCCTGCTCGATCCGGAAATTGAGATCCTTGAAAATGGTAACCTTGGGTCTCGTAGGGTAGCTGAAAGACACGTTCTTAAATTCAATCGGGCCTCGCGCGGACTTGACAGGTAATCCCTTGGTTGGCGAGAGTGTGGGGTTGCGGTCTTGCAACTCAAAGAGGCGGCTGGCAGCTCCCACCCCCTTCATCATCTCACCCCAGAAACCAGAAAGTCCGACCATGCTAGACCCTGCGTATGCGGTGTACATCAAAAACGAGGATAGCTCGCCAATGGTGATGGCTCCCGACTTTACCATGCCACCTCCGACGTAGAGCACGGCAATGACAGTCAGGTTGCCCATAAGACCAGTGACACCGAAGAAAGAGGCAGCAACGTAGGCTTCCTTCTTTCCGAGTGTGAAGATTCTCTTGATCTGGCGGTTATAGCGCCCGACTTCCTGGACCTCACCGGCAAACGCTTGTGCCGTGCGAACATTGCCCAGGCGCTCTTCTGCAACCTTGGTCAAGGTTCCCAAGTTCTTCTGTATCTTTCGGCTGAGATTGCGTAACTGTCGTCCCGCGACGAAGGCGGTAACTGCGACCAGCGGACCAATGGTTGCGAGGATGCCCGTGAGCTTCAAGCTGACCCAGCCCATCATGGCGAAGCCGGCAGCACCGGCGACAATGGAGCGGAGACCGTCTGACAGGTTCTGCGTGATGGCCTTTCCCACAATGATTGTGTCGGAGCCGAGGCGGGAGATGAGGTCGCCGACCCTGTTTGCGTCGAAGAACTCGGCGTTCTGGACGAAGGTCTTGCGGTAGAGCTGGGATCGGAGACGAGCAACAATGCGCTCGCCCACGACTCGCAGAATGATGATGCGACCAAAGTTGCATGCGGCGCCCGTAGCAAGCACACCTGCCAGTGCGGCGTAGAAGGTGTTGATATCCATGCCAAACAGCAGCGCCTTGGAACCTTCGGGCTGCGTGGCGATGTCCAGGATCTTGCCAATGGAGAAGGGCACCGACATGCTCACGGCCGAAGACATGAGCAGGAAGAGAAATGCCCACGACAGCGTCTTGGCCTCAGGACTGGCGATCTTGACCAGGCGCCAGATCTCCTTCATGCCCCCGGCGGCGCCTGCCGTTGCTCCGTCCTTGGACAGCTTCGCGCTCAAGTTGACTTGGGCGGCCGCACTCGCCTTTTCCGACTTTGCAAAGCCCATGTCCTCGTGCTCGCCTTCGTGCTCTTCCACGTCCACCACGCCCTTCTCTGCCATTTCCTGCCTGTATGATTTGCGTGTCCGCGCCGGCGGCTTCTCATCTTGTTTCGCCTCGAGCAGCGCTCTCGACGCGCAAAACACGCGGACCGGATGGGTGAGGGCATTGTGCTGGGCAATACCGGCGGTCGGGGCCGTTAGCGTCGGACGAGTAAGCGTTTGCGCCTGCCTGAGATTGCGTGTGCGCGAAACGATGGGCGAATTCGATGACGAGGAAAACGATTGTGCTATTATGGGCGACGCTCGGTGCATCCGCGGTTGTATCTGGGCGAAGAGAGCTCCGTTGCCGGCGCCGTGCCAGGCCCGCGCGGTGAACGTCATTGAGCTGCGCATGGCGCTCAAATGGCGGCAGAGTCGGCTCTACCGGGAGCAGAATGGGGTGCAAGAAGACGCACAAATGTGCGACATGGTGGATGCTACGGTGTTGGCGGTGTCGGTCGTAGGAGAGCTCCGAGCAGATTTCCGGCGAAAATACGGGATGACGATTTGATTGACGAGCCCCGGCAGCCGGCATCACAAAAGTGCCCGCGCCGATGGGTTACGCGCTATTCGTCTTGACGCGTTGCACGGATCGTGGTTCTTGTTTGGTAAATCATGACCAGACTGTGAAAAATTATGTGTCTTGATCCTCTCTGATCAATAGAGTCTCTCTTCCGGGCCTATCCCAAGGCGTTATTCTTGCTGGTTTGCTTTTGTGCGCCATATGTCCGATAACAAACCCCTCCCAACCCAGTACTGTACCCATCGGTCAAAGCAAACAATGTCCAAACAGTCATTCTACATTCATCTCCGATCGAAAGCGAATTCGCGTCATGTTGTCCCTCTCAGAGCGCCTCAAAACATCAACCACAGCCACAGCCACAGCGATGACTGTTCACGCCTCTACGATGCATTTCGACTCATCCCTCACCAAGCACCCAATTCCAGGCTTTCACAATTTCGCCAGGTTGTTCTTTCCTTACACTTCACTGCTCCCGATTTTCCTCCACCCGCATCCACCACTGCCACAACACGCACATGCCCCACCCTATCCGCCTCGACGGCACCACCCTCGAAGGCGGCGGCCAACTCCTCCGCCTCGCAACCTGCCTCTCCGCCCTGACCTCCACCCCCATCACCATCACCTCCATCCGCGGCAAGCGCTCCGGCGGCGGCGGCCTCAAAGCGCAGCACCTCGCATCCGTGCACTGGCTGGCCGCCGCCTGCGCCGCGCGCATCTCGGGCGTCGGCCTCAAGAGCAAGGACATCACCTTCGCGCCTCGGACGCGAAGTACACGTGGCGTGGAATGGCGCAATGACGGCGACGTATGCATCACGCAGAATACGCCTGGGAGCGTGAATCTCGTGCTGCAGGCTGTGCTACCGTTTATGCTGTTTGCGGGCGTTGGGAGGGGTGAAGGGGGAGAGGAGAAAGTCAGAGTGAGGATCTCCGGCGGGACAAACGTGAGCGGTTCCCCGAGCTGCGACTACGTGGCGCAAGTCCTTGCCCCGATGTTCGCGCTCGTCGGGATCCCGCCCATCGAGACGGAGGTCCACATGCGGGGCTGGGCGCTGGGCGCGGCCAGCGTGGGCAGCGTCACGTATACGATTACGCCGTTGCGCGGGCCGCTGGCGGGCTTCCAGTTGACTGACCGGGGCGACATCGCGCGTGTCAAGGCGAAGATATTAGCGCCGAGAGACTCAGAAGAGCGGTTCCGCGCCGAGCTGGACGTTATGTTTGACAGATGTGGAACGAGGATCTTTGGGAGTGCAGACCTGGACGTAGAAGTCTCGTTTGAGGACTCGAACCACAAGAAGCGGTACTATCTGCTTCTTGTGGCGACCTCGACGACGGGGATGAAGCTTGGACGCGATTGGTTGTACGATCGTAGTGTGAGGCATGGCACGACGGACGCAGTCATCTCGAGTATGGTTAGGAAGGTGTCGGATGATCTTCTCAAGGAGATAGAGCACGGTGGATGTGTGGACGAGTATACGCGCGATCAGTTGGTGGTCTTCCAGGCGCTGGCGGTAGGGCGGAGTAGTGTGGTCGGGGGGAGGCGAAACGGAGAGCTTGTGGAGCCGAGCTTGCATGCGAAAACGGCGCAGTGGGTTGCGAAAGAAGTCTGTGGTGTAGTCTTTGATGATGAGGGGGGTTGCGAGGGAGTTGGTTTCGGTGCGGAGCAGGATCGCGGCAAGGCAGAAGACTTGGAGAAGCTCGATGTTTCCAGTGGTTGAACCAACCGCAATCTCGAAAGATTTGATCACGAAGCAAGAGTCCGACTGGCCATTGCACAGATTCAAGCCTCTGCGGAACGAAGCACGTCAGTTCTGAAGATCAGATCACAGCTAATTGGCATCTGAATCTGGGGATACACAGCAAGGCATACGCCCATCAGATCAGATGGGAGGGCCACCATTGGAAGTACACTATCCACCTTACATTATCAGCTACCTCCTCGGGGCACTCGTCTATCCCTTTCGAAAAACCCCTAGTCCTCGCATAGCAAGTACATCATCGTACGTCGCCCCCACCATGCCCTACAATTTCTCTTACCCGGATAACACGCACCTCTTACGTCGAGCGTGCATGTGATTCTGGAGTGAAGACACGAGGCTGTTTTGCGGACTGTACGTATGCAGGGCATCCGTAAGCTTGGTGCAAAGCAGCCGGGCCGAATCCTGCGTGATGTCGACGTGCAGCGCAGAAGCATATGATTTGGCAATGGCGATTTCAGCGCTGGACCGAGAAACCTCCCGAAAGTACCGGAATATTATCGCCCGCCGTGTGTCCGGCGCTGCGCTCGCGAGACCCCGCATCCAGTGGTGGTATTCCTCCCATGTCGCTGGCAGCACTGCGGTGCTCTGCAACTTCACGTACGTATACTGCCACGAACCAAACCACACGTCAAACTCCACCGGCAGCCCTCCTGCGCCGCGCAGAAACCATCCTCCTCTCCATACCCTACCCGCCCTCTACCCACTGTCACCCACCGCACCCACCCGCCGATCCTCGTACCCCGCTCCCCAAAGCCTCACTCTCTTCCCCGCTTCCATCTATACGATCATCTCCGATCGTTTCAGGTTGAAAAAAAAAAATCGGTGTTGATGTGCACGCGGCAAGCGCGGTGCGCTTGATTGCGAGGGCGAGGCGCTACTTCGGCGCGCTGAGGTCATGATGCAGGTGCGTTAGCGTGCGGAGCTAGTCGCTTGCGTGTGGGGCTCGAGACACAACAATGGTATCTGTTTGAGAGAACTTGACACTTGGGAAGGAGAGAATGGTGAGAGGACGAGGGCACGGTGTGTGCAATGTCCAGAAAGGCATTAATTGTTGCGCGTATTCTCTAGATACCAGATGCAAGCAGCCATGTAAATGCTCACGCCCCAGCGCCGCCCAATGCAATGCAGTGCGATCCACCAACCAACCGCAGCCATATCCACCACCACCACGAAACCGAAACGTTTACCATGCGATGCAGAAGCCACCATCAATGCCGTGAAAAATGCTACAATATCTTTGAGAGCGCCTCAACACCGCCCAATGCGAATGATACTCCATCCCGTGCCCTCCGATCCCCCTGGTCCGCCATGCTTTCCCTTCCCCCGCGTGCACACCTCTTACAATCTAGACTTTTCCGCGACGTCGGCTCGCACGCGTGAGCGTGACGACCGCCGGCGCTCGATGCCCTCCTTGCTCTTCTTCGCCTTCGTGCGGCGCACCACAGGCACCTCGTCCTCCTCCGACTCGGACTCGTCCACGGTGAACAGCTCCGGGCTCGGCTCCCTCCACGAATGGCGGTGCCCCGACAGCGTGCGCGAGTACCGCCGGCGGTTGCGCCTCGTGAGGAGCTCCTGCGCGCGGCCGCGCGTCGGCTCCGTGATGGTGATGCGGGGCGTCGCAATCTGCGTGACCCGGTGCGGCGCGTCGTTGAGGCGGGCGTCCTCGAGCGTCATGAAGGACTCGTCGTCTTCGTCGAGGCGCTCGAGCTGCGGGACGTGGTACCGGCGGTGCAGCGCCGTGTGGTTGCCCTTCACGTAGCGCGCCCACTTGGAGGCGACGTTGGACGTGAATTTGGAGGCTTTGGAGGTGCGGGGGCCGTCGGGGACGAAGATGCCGGCGCTCAGGGAGAGGGGGTCCGAGGGGTCGTCGTCGTCGGCGAGGGGCGTCAGGAAGTGCGCAAAGGGCTCTTCGTCGATATCCGGGAGCTCGGGCGAGGACGGCGAGGAGTAATCGAGGGTGTCGATGCAGGGGGGAAAGGAGTAGGATCGAGAGTTCCGGGTGTCCCTGAGGTAGGAGGGCATGGCTGATAGAAGGTACCTGGCTGACCTGGCGGGGGTATAATGAGAGCTGGTAATGGTTGGCTCGACTTTTGAAGGGCTTTGTTTGTGTCCGGCTTGCCGCCGGTCGATACCTGAGGCAGCAGCGCTTTGGAACCTGGAGGGACCGACGACGCAGTAACGACGGGAGAATTAAGTAGGACCAACAGAATGGAAAGGACTGCTGGAGAGTACACGCGTCGGCGTTATATACGTAACTTTTGCATACGGCCTCTCGAAGAGCCGCGTGTTGTGATCAGCAAGGCGCAGCGGATTTGACGTAGGCGGAGAGGAGTGATTCATCAACTGAGACAATCGATGGTGGTGCCTGTTGCTGTGTGCCTACACGGAGCAGGTGGCTAGAGAAGGGAAACAAAGTGGAATCCGGTTCAACGTCCCAGTCCAGAGCACCAGCACAACCACGTACATTTGGGGGCTACTTGCAGTGGTTATATAGATAATGCGGACGATCATCGGCGGCTCGCGCAGGCCATTTCCGTGCGACCTGCACGCTGCAGCCACCCTGGATTAGCGGAGGTGTGCGGGAAGCTTAGTAGAGCGTGGATCGGGTGTAGAGGGCAAATTCCAAGGCGAAATGACAGCCCGCGTGGGTATTGGTTCGACACATGACGGCCGAGGATCGCTGTGATGGTGTGCTGAGAGAGGCTGGCGAAGGTCATATGCAGCCTCTTCGGTCATCCCTGTGTGCCCCACCAGGTCCGCACAGGCGGCCGTTAATGCAGGCCATTGCCATCCCCAAAGCAGGGGCTGGCGCGGGTGTAGAGTAATTAAGCAGCGTGCAAAAGCGTAATGCCATGTACTGTTGACTTGTGTGGGCAAGATGCACTAGTCTAGGCAGGGTGGGGCGGGCAACCTTCACGACCGCCATCACCACTCCATGACTTCCAGCCTCAACAAGCCTTGGCTTGTGCAATATTGCGCCTTCGCTTCACCGTGTTCCGTTACTGGCGGCTGACTGTCGGTCGTGCACCATGCCCTGTTCAGCTTGACAGAGGCACAGCGTGAACACTAGTTCGGTAGGCGATCTGCTCCCCTTCGAGCAGTGTTTCAAACCGCATTTGCGCGCCTGCTGCGGCGCAAGGGAAATGTCTCAGACCCGCGTAGCCGTCCAATACACCATCCAGAGATTAGGGGTCGGTGATGATTACAATGCCATCAGCTGGAGGATGCGCAAAGGGCGCCTGCCCTGGCCACATTGCCCTGCCATCGCGATTTCCATCAAGTTCTAGCAGCCTCTGTGGCACCATGCCCGAGCCGGCCAAGTTTCGCGACTCTTCGGATTGCTGCCTCGCATCTCTCACCACCGTATTCAAGACCAAATCCAAGACTATCCATTGTGGTGCTCTGGAGCCGTAACCGAGCGACGATCGGTGTCGCTTACGCCATTCCTCCCAAGCAAAGCTTACACAACTCACCGCCCTGTTGCGACAGGCCTATCCAGTGCATGCGGAATATTCTTGTAAATTCTGCTCGTGCCAAGCGCGTTCCGGTATCCGGATCTGAGGGTCGTATGGTCAGAACTCTATCACTGTGTCACCTGCGAGCCACCGTCCCCTGCATTTTAGGCTGGAGCCAACCGCATTTTCAGGCTCGGACTTTCGCAATATATGCACTCGGACAGGCCTTCACATGCTTACGAGGCATGACTCGTTTGCTTAGAAGAGTTCGCTTTGTCCTCTAGGAGAATACATTTGTGGAAGTATGTTCCAAGCTGGCCTCGTGCAGAGTTCGGGTCGCCAATTATCAGCTCAGCAAGCCACAACACCACTCGTCAGAGTTCCTCCGTCATTGTGAAGGTCGCCACTATGCGCAGATTAGCCGCTTACAATTACACTTCACTCTCCCTGTTGCAATTGTGTTGCGAGAGCAAGCCTCCGGGGCTAGAGGATGGTCACGTGTGCGTATTCCTCCGAGGCACATTTTGACCGCATGTTGACCCGGGAACATTCCTAAGAGATGCGGTAAGTCAGCGACTAGGGAGATGCTTGCCTAGTACGTAACAAACAACCTCCAAGTTTTACAAATGGATAACCACACCAATGATACACAGCGAATTCCCTACACAGATTTCTCCCGCCAAGAGCTTACTTTTAGTACGTATAGTGTATTTACGCTTAACACTTATTAGTTAACTCTATCTACCTTTTTAGCTACGCTACCTAGCCTTTTTGAAATCTACTTTTACCTAAAAAAAATTTTAACTTATTTTTATATTTCTAAAACTACAATAGTTATAATTTATAATATATAAAATTTTAACTAAAGTCTTATTATATAAAAATTTAGACTAATTTATATAGAAGTTATAATAAAAATCTATTTAGTACCTACTATATTAAATACAAATAAGTTTTTACTAAATATAATACTTAGTATTTTAAATATTATATAAATTATATAATGGAGTAATAGAAAAACTAAGTAAAATTTATTTTTAAAATTTATATAAAATTAACTAATAATACTAAAAATATATAAATAATATAGTTTAAAAAAAGTTATAGAGATTTTAATAATTATTTTAGTAATTACTTATTAAGTATAAGTAATTAATTATATTTACCTAAATATAATAATCTTTTTAGTCCCTTTTTCTAGTTCCTATAACTTTTTAGTTAGTAAATATATTTAACTAAAATTTTTATTATATTCTTTTAGGACTAGTATAAATTATATTTACTAGTTTTTAAAGTATATTAATAATTTAATAATAAAATTATTTAATAAATAAAAATATAACTTTTAGTTATAGTGTTACTAATTACGTAATATATTATTAAGATTATTATATTAAAATACTATTTAATTTTTATTAACCTTAATTTTTTTTTTTAAAATAATACTAAATCTTTTTAAATTTAAATATAAAGTAAACTTATTTTTAAAAGTAAATACTTTTATTTCTATAATTATTATTATTTTAATAAAGGCTCTCTAAAGTATTTATAATACTATAAATTAAAGTTAAAAAATAATAATATAAAAATAATAAAAAAGAAAAAAATTAAAAAGTTATTTAATAGAAAGAAAAGCTATTAATAGTAATATAACTAAAAAGTTTTTAAATTTTTATTTTACGTATATATATAGGCTCGCTTTATTTTAGTAAGGTACTAATCTAATTAGATTAGTATTTTAATTAGAGTCTTAGCCCGCTTCTATACCTACGCGTTTATATATTTTATTTAGCCCTTACTCTAGTTTCTTATTAAAGTATTGTATTATTATTATTTTAAAGCTTTATTACTTATTTATATTAGTTAGAGCCCACTCCTAGGTATAAGTCTAAAAGGCTTATTTATTCTTTTATATTTTACTATTATTACGTTTTACCTCGTTTACCAATATTATAAACTAATAATATTATTATAAATATATTAAGTAATTTAAAATATATATTTTTTAATTTTATATAAGCTTTTATACTATCTATTAAAATTTTTACTAAAATAATAATACTGTAAAGGTCTATATAAAGTAAGTTATATATATATCTAGTTTATCTAGTAGTTTTATAATATAAGAAAAAAGCTATATCTACTATTATTAATACTTACGCCGCGTATAAGTAAAAGGAAAAAAATAATATAGTGCCTAGTTAGTAATACCTACTAAATAAGAATAAAAGTGTATACTTATCTAACTTATATACTCTAGTAGACTGCCCTAGAGTTTATAATACTTAAGTTTATTTTTTTATTTTAGAATTTATAAGCGTACTAATAAATTTATTTTATTTTATTAGTTTAAGTTTAGAATTATAATTGTCTTAAGTTTACTTTTAGCTCTTTTATATATTTGTAAATTAATCGAACAAAAGGGTGTGGCTGTGGTGGCTGTGTAGGCGACTAAAAGGGGTTTTAAAAAAGGAGGAGTATATGCATGCCTTCATTAGCTCTTTTATAATACTAGATTTTTTAGTTCTTTTTTATTAACTATCTACTTTTATATAACTTTTATTTTATTAACCTAAAATTTATCTATATAGGATAGTATATTAAAGAGATTTACGAAATAGAATAGAATAATATACTTAAAAATAATATTTTTTACTAAAAGTTTATATACGCGTAGGTCGGTATAGGACTTATTAATAAATAGTATATACTATAATAATATTTTTTTAAGCTTTTTAGTGTATAGTTTTTTAAAGATTTATAAATTTTTTTATATTAAAATTATAAGAGTTTTAGAACTATTATATAGTATTTATATAATTTAATATTATTAATAAGTTATAGGTTTAAGGCGTCTAATATTTTACTTTTATTATTTAAGTAGTACTCTATTCAGTAAAAGTAATAAAAGCTATTATAATACTAAAAAGTAAAATTTCTATTACTATACTTATAAAAGTAAATATACCTATATATATTTGTATACTAATCGAACAAATAGTGTGGCTGTGGTGGCTCGCGGCGACTAAAAGGTAATATACCTATAAACTAATATATATACTAATATTTTAATTTAAAAAATTATATACTTACTATTATAGTCGCCGACAACTGCTGTTATAACCTATAAGTTACTTTTTTTAACTTTATTTTTATATAAAATAGAGGTTATATTAATTTTTATTACTTTTTACTTTGTCTATATATATATAAGTAGTATAGCGTTTAATAATAGTTAATATTTTTTATTTATAATTATATCTCCTTCCTTACCTATAATAATAATATAACGTAATACTAAGTACGCCTATTTATTTACTTAGCCTACGTACTAAAGAAACTAAAAAATTATATATAAGCTTCCCTAAACCTTTTAAAGATTAATTACTCTAGTATCTCTATATCCTTTTCCCTATTTGGTTACCCCGAGCTACCACAGCCACACTATTTGTTCGATTAATATATAAAAAATATATATCCTTTCCCGATTACCTATCGCCTGTTGTCTTACAGGCTTAAAGCTCTAAGCTTAAAATATTTTTACCTTTGCTGCTAGTACGCCTAGTAGTATTTTATATAGCTACGCTATATACTCTAGACTACGTATCTCTATTATAAAACTAATATTAATATATTAACCTTTTATCTTTTATAACTAGTATAATACTATATTTACTATTTTTACTTTTATTACTATTACCTTTATATAGGCTAGCGTAACTAATTCTAGCTCTTTAAATTCTATTTCCTCTACTATTAATAGTATTATAATATTATTTATTTTATTACTATTTATTTTATTATCGTTTATTTTATTACTGTCTATTTTATTACTATATATTTTATTATTTAGGATTTTCCGATATTAATAAATACGTAACTTATAAAACTTAGTAATTACTAAATATATAAATACGTAGCGGTATTAAAAAAGACTTTTTATTATATATTACTAGATAGGTAGGATATAATAGAAATAGCTTATATATTTAGCGTAGTAAGCGTAGTAAGCATATTAAAATTAATTTAAATAAGTATAGTATTAGCCGAAAAAAGAGTAAAAGTAAAAAAACTTTTAAAAAATAATATTTTATCTAGTTGTGTTAACTATAAGAGAGAATAAAAAAGAAATATATAGGCGGTACCCTGCGTATTTCTCTTTTAAAGAATATAATATCTATACTAGACTTTTTAAACTAGACTTTTTAACTTTTTTAATTTAATATTTTTTAGGGGGGTACGCTAAGCGCGCTAGTATACTAATATATAATACTATACCTTTTTTAATCTAGCCTTATCTAACTTTTTCGATATATTAAGTATAAAGGTATATATATACTTCTTCTTTTTTTAAAACTTATTTTATTTGCTCTAAGCTACTATAGCTATACTATTTATTTAATTAGTATATAAATATATATATACTATTATCGTCTTATCTATATCTAAAAAATTACTAGATACTTTTTATTTCTCTATAAGCCACTCTATAGTAAGAAGTAGAAGAAGCTTACTTTTAAAGAGGTATAATTTTTTAATTTACTTTTTATAATCTTTACTAATATATATCTTATAAAATATAAAGTGTAATAAATTATAAATAACTATTTAGTAGATAATTAAATAAAATAAGACCTTAGACAGTAACTTTATAAATAATATTTTTAATAAGATTACTTTCAGGGGGGTGACATTAAGAAAAGAATAATTAAAAAATTGCCTTTTTTAAAGTAATATAACTTTTTAGTTATAAGGCCTAAAAATACGAAAAAAAATACGGTTTTAAAGAAAGAGACTAGCGTATTCTATTCACTCTATTATGGGCTGCTTAGTAAGCCCCTAAGGGGAAAAAATATTTAGTAAACATAAAATATTTTTATAATTCTACTTTAGACTATTATAACTTTTTATTTAAGAGGTAAAATTAGATTATTTTTATATATATAATAATAAATACTGAGTCTTATTAGTATATGAAATATTTTTATATATTTATATATTATTTATATAATTATATATAAAAGTCACTTTTTCAAATTTTTAATAATAAACTAGTAAATAATAAATTACTAATATTTAGTATAGTAGCTTTTAGCTTCTATAACTGCCTTATAATAATTAGGGAGTAATAAAATATAATTATTAATAACTTTTTAAGGTATTTTATCTTACTTCTCTATAGTAGCTCTTTTAAAGGCCTCTATACTTTATAAACTAGATCCTATACCTAAATTAGCCTTTTTATTTTTAATTAGTTCTTATTTTAAATAACTCTATATATTTTCTATAGGGACTAAATCAGGACTATAGGCTGGGTAAGGAAATAAAGTAATTTTATTATTTTTAAACTAGTTTAAAATGTCTGTTGTTTTATAAATAGGAACGTTATCTTATTAAAATTACTAGCCTAAATAAATATTAATATAAAGTTTATAATTATAATATAATATATGTACCCCTGGATCGAGGTCTAGGCGTACTTTTACTTTTCGATAATATTATATATATATGGATATATATATTATTATATTAATTAAAAAAGGGGTAAAAACAAGGGGTAAAAAAAGATTATATAACTTACCCCTTTTTATCAACAGTTAACTTTAAGTATAAGGACTTTATTTATATAGTCCTTACTAGTATAAGAAGTAGAAAAATTAGGTATTTTAATAAATACTAAATTACTTCTACCTCCTACTTAAATTACACCCTAAACTTATAGGGTAATATCGTAGCCTATAAAATAATTAATATAATTAATATTAAACAACTAAAACCATAGCCTAAAAATATATAAAAAGTTATATATTTTAATATTTTTAAACGTTAAAATAACTTACTTCGTAATTAGCTAACAGCTAGTTCTCTTCTAACTCTATTATTACCCCTTTTTTTATAATATTATTTATTTTGTTATCCCCTTTGTATTGCTAACTTATTAGAAAATATAATCTTTTTTAAATTTATATTTTTTTAAATTTTTTATAGTTTCTTTAGTATATTTACTCTTTTTTAGCGTTTTCTTTGTTAATTATTAGTTTTTTTTACTTATATTAATTATATATCCCTCCTCTTTTAAAACTTTTTGTAATTATCTTTTTAAAATCTCTAGATTATTTTCTAGTAGTATACTTTTATTATCCTTTTTAGGACTTCTAGTTAACTCTCTATTAATAACTCTTTTATCTCTTTTAGTTAACTTTTTTATACCCCCTATATAAACTTTTTTTATATTATATTTTTTATTATTATTTTTTTCTTTGCTTTTAATACGTTGTATAGCGTTCTATATAGTAGGAGGAGACTTTTTTAAAATAGTAGTAATTAAAATAGGAAAGTTATTTACTTTTAAAAGCAAATTAATATTATATTTAAGTTTTAAAAGATTTAGAGCCATTTTATGAAAATAGGAGTTTAAGTATATAAAAGTTAAAAGATATTATAATATACTATAATATTACTAATATATTACGTAATTAGTAATTATATAAGCCTTAGTACTATTTTTATAATTAATATAATTTTATTATTAGATTACTAATATACTTTAAAAATCTAGTTACGTAACCTACGCTAGTCCTAAAATAGTATAATTAAAATTTTAGTTAAATATATTTACTAACTAAAAGTTATAGGAACCTAAAAAAGGGATTAAAAAATTTATTATATTTAGATAATTTTCGATTATTACAGATAATAAATAGGATATAACCAAAATTCTAATATAAATCCCTATTATTTTCTCTTTAAAATGGTATCACTTACGTATTTTTAGGCTTAGTAATTAATTTTATATTAATTTTTAAAAATAGTAACTTTATGGATTATTGTTTTCCTAATATCACCCCCCTGTTATACTGCGCTTAAGCTATTTAAAAATTTAGTAAGCTAGTTAAGTTATTACTTTATTAGGCCCCTCTATTGGATTATTACATTATTTTTATTATTTATTATTTATTATTTTATTATTTTATTATTTTATTATTTTATTATTTTATTATTATATTATTATATTATTTTATTATTTTATTACGTTATTATTTTATTATTTTATTATTTTATTATTTTATTATTTTATTATTTTATTATTTTATTATTTTATTATTTTATTATTTTATTATTTTATTATTTTATTATTTTATTATTTTATTATTTTATTAT
>JASEKS010000312.1:0-111578 GCA_030770415.1 Pleoardoris graminearum
AGATGAGTATATGTTCACAAAAAAAGAAAGAAATAATTATAAAATAGGTAAAAATATTTAATAAAAAAAATAAATAAAAAAAAAAAAAAATAATGAAACAGGCGGTATTAGGTTATTAAAAAAAAAAAAAAAATTTTTTAAAAAGAATAAAAAATATTATATAAAAAACCTATATAAAAAAAAAAAAAAAAAAAAAAAAAAGGAAAGAAAAACTATTCCAGATTCTAGTAGTACTAGTAATAATTAACAAAAAAGTAGAAGTATTACAGGGGGGTAATAAAAAAAAAGACTAATAAAAAAAATTAGTTTTTAAAAGTTTAATAACTCTATAAGTATTAAATTTAAAAATTTAAAACAAAGATTTCTTATAGAGAAAGTTATAAAATACAGTATAATAAAGCCTAATTAGGGTTAGCGTATTTATAGCCTTAGTTATATAGTCTTAAACTTAAGACTTTTTCTCCTCTTAATTTTACGTATTTATAACTTTTTAACTAGCTTATAAAATTAGCTATAAAATATATATATATTTATATATTTATATACTAATTAAACAAATAGTGTGGCTGTGGTGGCTGTAGTAGCGACCGAATAACTAGAATATATATTAGTAAGTACTATAAAGTCTTTGTATAATAAATTGGAAGTATTATTTCTTATCTAAATATTTAGCAATTTAAATTTAGAATTTAAAGACTTAATTTAAAGATTTTAGACGTTATTTTAAAAAGGTATATATTTAACTTATTTTTAAAAGTTTAAAATACTAAATAAACGCAGAACTATATTAGAAGTTTAAAAATAAAATAATTATTTAATTTACATTAATATTAAATTAGTAATGACTAAAAAACTTTTTAAATTTTTATAAATTTAAAGTCTTATAACTTCTTATATAGTAAAGATAACTAAGAAGTTATTACTTTATATTTTAGACTATATAAAATACTAAAAAGCTAATATTTTAGTATTACCTAACTAGGTTAGTTAAATTTTAAATATATATTATATAATAATAATAATATATTACTAACTATTAATTACGACTAAAATGTATTAAAATATACTTAAAATTATAAAAAATTTTAGGCCAATAACTGCTGTTAACACCTATTAGTTACTTTTTTAACTTTATTTTTATATAAAATAGAAATTATAATTATTTCTATTACTTTTCGCTCCGTTTATATATATATAAGTAGTATAGCGTTTAATAATAGTTAATATCTTTTATTTATAATTATATTTTTTTTTTTTACTTATAACGATTACTGCGATACTAAGTACGCTAGTTTATTTATTTAGTCTATATACTAAAGAAATATATATATATAGGCCCCTCTTTAAACTTTTAAATATTAACTACTATATAGAAATATCTTAGATTTTTTATTACTTTTACTTATACTTTTACGCTGTCTTTACCTTTGCTGCTAGTACCCCTAGTAGTACTTTATATAACTACGCCACGTACCCTAGACTACATATCTCTATTATAAAATTAATATTAACGCGTTATCTTTTTTTTATTTTTTATAATTAGTCTAGTACTACGCCTACTTTAGCCTTTTTATTTATTTTTACTTTTACTAATACTATTACTTTCGTATAGGCTAGCGCTACTAATTTTAGATTTTAAAACTCTATAGCCTCCGCTATTAATAGTATTATAATTTTATTTATTTAGTTACTATCTATTATATTACTATATACCTTATTGTCTAAGATTTTCTAGTATTAATAAATAGTACTTTTAAAAAATTAATAAATAATTATATTATGTATAGAATACTTAGTAGTATTATTAAAAACTTCTTATTATATATTACTGTCTAGGTAGAATACGAGGGAGATAGCTTATATATATATAATAGATATATTAAAATTAATTTAAATAAGTATAGTATCTGCTAAAACAAAAATAGAAATAGAAGAAACTTTAAAAAATATTTTAAAAAATATTTAGTAAATATTTTTAAATATTTAGTACTCTATATATCTCTTTTTTAAAAAATATAGCTTCTGTACTAGACTTTTTATACTAGAGTTTTTTAATATATTTATATACTAATTAAATAAATAGTGTGGCTGTGGTGGCTTGGGGTAACCAAAAGGGGTTTTAAAAAAGGAGGAGTATATATATACCTTTATTAAGAATTTTTTAATTTAATATTTTTTTTAGGGGGGCGCGCCAAGTGCACTAGTATATTAGTAGCTATCGTAGTACTATTTCTTTTTTAATTTAGCCTCATCTAACTTTTTTAATATATTAAGTATAAAGGTATATATATACTCCTCCTTTTTTAAAACCACTTTTAATTACTTATATAGCCACTATAGCTACACTATTTATTTAATTAATCTATAAATATATATATATAAAATTTTAATTACGTAATATATATAATAGTATTTCTTAATTTTTACTATTTGTTAATGTTAATAAAATATAAGATAATTTTAATAAGATATTATTAATGTATAATATAAATATTTATATAAGTAATATACATAGTATAGTAATATATATATTTTAAAGCTAATTTTATTCGCTAGTAAAAAACTTATATATACTTAAAGTTAAGAATAAAAAAAGTCTTAAGTTTAGGATTATATAACTAAGGCTATAAATATACTAAGCCTAATTAGGCTTTATTATACAATATTTTATAACTTTCTCTATAAGAAACTTTTGTTTTAAATTTTTAAATTTAATACTTATAGAGGAATTTTTTTTTTTTTTAAAAAAAAATAAGCCTTTTATATTAAGGCTACCTAACTATTTAAGAAAAGTACTTTATCTCCTAAACGAACTAGAATTAGTTCTTTAACTTTTAATCCTAACTAATATTTTAAATTATATTACTATATAAAGTTATATTAAATTACTAGTCTATTTAACCTAATTAGGTCTAGTTCGCTACGCTAAGCCTATTTAGAAATAGATTTTTATCTTATCTAACTTTAGATAGTAATTTAGTTTAAAATATTTTTAAATAGTATATATTCTATATAGGGATTTTAGCTTTTTTATAGTTTTATATTAATTTTTTAGTAGTACTCTATACTTCTAAAAACTCTATTTTTTACTAGTAAAGTAGGTGCGTTTAAAGTATACTATAATAAAAAGAGGAATTAAACCCCTAATATATAAGAAAAATTTAAAAACTTAAGAAATCTTAGTATTTCTAGACATATACCCACTATACTACCCCGCCACTTATAGAGTTATTAAACTTTTAAAAACTAATTTTTTTTAATTAGTCTCTTGTTTTTGTTACCCCCCTGTAATACTTAATTTTTATATTAAATATAATTTTTATAAAAATATTAAAATTAAATTAAGAAACTATATATTTATATATTAATTAAATAAAAGAGTGTGGCTGTAGTGGCTGTGTAGGCGACTAAAAGAGGTTTTAAAAAAGGAGGAGTATATATATACCTTTATTAAGAAGCTATATTATTTATATAAATTTAAATCGAAAAGTAATAAGTACGCCTAGACGACGATCCAGGGGATATAAATTTAAATAAAATAAAAAATTATAAAACTATTAAAAATTATATTATAGGGGGGTAATATAAAAAAAGGGTAATAAAAAAAAGATATCTTTTTTAAAATAATATAACTTTTTAATATAGAAGGTATTATAGTATTATAGTACTATAGTACTATTTAGTTTAAAAAAAAAGAGTAGAGATAATAATAGCCCTATACTAGTATACTAAACTTTAGTACGCTAAACTATATACTAAATTATATACTATAGTTATAAGTTTATTAATTAAAAAATTTTTTTTTTTATAATTCTAATATACGCTTATTTTTTTTACCTATATTTAGAAAAATAACGTTTTTTAGCCTATACCTTTTTTAGACTAGTGTCTCGGCACTACACTTTATCTTTATTTATATAATAACTTTTCTCTCTCTCCTAAAGTTACTACTGTAATATTATATAACTTTAAACTAACTCTTTAAACTTTTACTATATAACGTAATTAACGTTAACTTATTTTAATAAACTTCTTACGTAGTAACTATAACAACTTTTTTACTAGCGCTAATAACCTATAATCTTTTAAATAAATAGCACTTAAAGTATTAAAATATAATATAGTACTCTTTATAAAAATTCTTAATTTTTTTATAATACCTACTAACTTCTTAATAGTAAACTCTTATATAACTACTTCTTAGAGTTTCTCTACGCGTATATACAAAAAATGTTAACTATTTTTAGAAATTTCTTTTTTTAAAACTATGCCTACTTTTCTTATACTACTCTAAAGAATTTCTTTTTATTTATTTTTAAGCGTATATTATTCTTTATTTTACTTAGTAAGCCTTTAGTACTTTTAAACTATTATTTTATTAGCTTTATTATATTATCGTAGACGTTAAAATTATAAATTATTTTATATTTAAAAATAAAGAGCTATAGAGTAATCGACCTAGAACTAATAATATTAAAAAAAGATAGCCTTTTAAAAAGACTAGCCTCTTTTATAAGATTATAATAATATTTTAGGTAGTTCTTAATATAGCCCCGCTAGTTATTTAGATTTTTAGTAAAAGTTAAAATTACTATTAATTTCTAGCTAGAATTAGTTATAATTATTAAACGCCTAAATATAAGCTTTAAAGTCTTCCTCGCTATAATAATCTAAAAAAAAAATATTTTTGGTATTATAGGAAGGGGAGAAAGTTCTTTTAGTCTATATACTTACCTTTTTAAATACGTTATATATATCTCCTACAATATTACTTTCCCTAAAATAATAAACTATAAATACTTATTTTTATTTTATAGTTATTATTTTACTATTATTATAATTATTATTTAATAAGTAATTTATTAAGTTATTACTCTACTAGCTATAAAATTTAAAACATTTTATATTTAATAGACCCTAGTTATAGAGTCTATATATTTACCTACCTATATTAAGTAAGAATATAGTATACACAAAGTTAATATAGCTCCAATAAATAAATATAAAGAAATATAATAACTTTCTAATTACTAAGTCTAAAAATACGTATATAATATCCTTTTAAAGAGAAAGTTATAGAAATCTATACTAGAATTTTAGTTACTAAGTATTTATTACCTATAATATATTAAAATTACCTAAATATAATAATTTTTTTTAGTCCCTTCTTTAGGTCTATATAACCTATTAGTTAATAAATATATTTAATAAAAATTTTAACTATACTATTTTTACTATAGCTACTATACCGTAACAATATTATAAAAACGGTAGTAATCTTAATAAGGACCTATAAGAGTCTAGTCTAAAAAATTACGCCTATAGGTTAAATATAGAATATAATATAAGTATATAAAAAAGCTATGTAATAGAATTTATAGTTCTATTTTATAAATTTATAGATCTCTAGATCTACGACTTTATAGAGGTAGAGCTAAAAAGCTAGTAGTATATTTTAAGTATATAGGCTAGTAGAAGTCCTTTAGAGTTAAACTTTATTATTAATTTTATATATTGCCTATTACTATTAACGTTTACCTTTATTAGCTTAGTATAACATATATATTTTTTTAATTTTTAACTTATTATATATCAGGATAAGTTTACTACTTATTAAAATTAAGTGTATCCTACTACACTTTAATAATTATATTTTAAAAATAACTCTAGAAATATACTAAGCTATAACTTAATAATAGCTTTAATAATATTTTTATAAACTACTTTTTTAGACTCTATAGACTAGATTTAGATAAAAAATAGATTAACTACCTTAATAATAAGAGTAGATTCTAAAAAAAGATATATAATTAGTTAGTAAAGTAAGTTAAGGCTACTCTAGATAAAAAGCGTAAAGAAGTTAATAGTAACTTATAAAACTAGTTTAATAAAATTAAGGTATAAGTTATAAATTGACTACTAAAACTTATAAAACTAAATAAGTTTAATAGTACTTATAAAAGGTTTTAAAAAGTTTTAGGCTTAATAGTGCTTTATATTAATCTTAACTAAGTATACCTTAATACTAATAAAGATAAAGTAGTATATATAGCTACCTACTTTAATAAAAAAATAATAAATTAGTTTAATAATTACTTTATAGATTAATAGATAAATATAAAAGATAATTAAAAAATTAAAACTAATTTTATTTTTAATAACTATAAATACTTTAATTAGAAACTTGAGTAGGGTTTTAGTAATATTAATACTAGGTAAATAGTAAAATAAAAACTACTAAAATTTTAATAGGTTAAATCTATATCTCTCTATATATGTTTTTTTTTTAAATAAATAGCTAATAAAATCTTAAACTAGAGTAAACGTATTTTAATAAATTACTTTTATAAATAACTAAAGTCCGATATCTAGTATAAAATAATAAAAATAAAAAAACTAATAAATTTATTTATAATAATTAAATGAGCTATTTAGATTAATAATAAGCTTTACTTTTAAAAATAAGATAATAGAGGGGGTAGCTAATATAGAGCTAATAGAAGCATTTAGTAAATTTATAATAAAAATAACCTAATAATTCTTAATATAAATAAGGAGATTTTAGACAAGTGTCTCAACGCTACACTATACCTCTTTTTATATTATAAATAAGGAGAATAGGGGACTAGGAAACTAAAATATAAAAATATATATATATATGTAAAGGATATTAATTTTAGTTATAGATAAAAGGACTATATGACTAAAAATTATATAAAAAAGGACTAAATAACCCTAAAGAGGGGGTTAAACAGGATTCTAAAGAAAATCAGAAATCTTAAAAACAACTAACTAGTAGTAGAGAGTCCTAGACTATATATTTGGCTAAGTACTTAAATAATATATATATAACGTATATATAAATAAAGAGGGATATAAAATACTAGTCTAAAAGGTAACTAGTAATAAATAAAAAATTTAAAACTCTAAAATAGTTTTATAAAAAAAAGTAGAATATCTAAATTCTAAAATATTTTAAAATACCCCTTAAATTAGATAAGAAAGAGTTAAATAGTACTTCTAATAATTTAAATAAATTAATAGAAATACTATTCTAATTAATACTTAAGGGGGAAGAAGGTTTTTTTTTAGCCTAAAAAAAAACCTAAGTTGCTAATAATAAACGTAAAAATAAAAGGGGTAGAATATTTTAAATACTTAAGTCTAGTATAAGAGGAAGCTAGTTTAGAGTACTTTTATTTTACTTAAAATATAATAAAGAATTAAAAGTTTTACTTAAAAGAATTTAAGGCATAAACTATCTATAAAGTCTATGAAGTCTAAAAAATAAAATACTTTTAAAATATAAAATTTACTAATTTTAATAGTAGATTAAAAGAAATATAGTTTTAACTAATAGAATACGTAACTAATATAAATAAAAAAACGTAGATTATAAAATTTAATAAATAAATAAGGCTTATATACTATATACTTTTATTAAATATTAAATATTTATTTAAGAGAAACCTATTACTAATAATATAATAGAAGGAGAGAATCTATAAACTTTATCTAATTATTTGGTTTACTATAAATTAGTATAAATATTTTATATTATTTTAAAATGCTTGACGTACTAAGTACCTAAATAGAAGTATAAAACTTATTTTATAAAAGTATATAAAAAGCTATATTTAGACGTAATTCTCAGGGATAAAATATATAGCTAATACTTTAACTAAAAATTTAAAGAATACCTAATTTTTATAATAAAACTATTATTATTAATAGGGTATATTATAAGACGGCTATAATATAAATATTTAAAATATAAGTGCCTAAAGCATATAAGTAAAAAAGTTTAAATAAAGTTTTAGCTAAAAGAAAAGAAAGTACTAAAGGGTATATAGGGACTTTATATAATAATTTAAACTAAATACTAAAAATATTTTATCCGGACTATATTAATAGCGGAGTAATAAAAAACGTAATTTTAAAAATTTTTATAAAAGAATGTAGTCTCTATTATAGTAATAAAGAAAATAAATAAATCTTTTATAATATTAAAAAACATTCTCTAAGTAAATATATATAAAAATAAAACTAGAAACATTCGTAATTAGAAGACTAGTAGTAAATAATTTTATAATAAATCTAATTAGAATAAATAATTACAAAAATATAATTTTAAGAATATTATAGTTTATATAAGTTAATTCTATTATATATTAGGAAACTAAAATTATCTTCTACCCCTACTAGCTAACTATAATAAGAGATAAGGATATAGAACTACCTAAAAGGTTTTAAAAATTTAAAAATATTTTTTAAATATACTAAACAGAACTATAAGATTAATTTCTAATTAAAAAAATAACCTACTTAAGAACTAATATATAATACTATAAACTATTTAGTCGCCCTAAGCCACTACAACTATACTATTTGTTCGATTAATATACAAATATATAAGACTATAGAATAAGAGGTAAAAATTATAAAAAACTATATATAAAATAACTTTAAGAAGAGTTATATTAGACCTTTAACCTTCTTAGCAGCTTATAGAGTTTTTTTTTTTAAAAAAAAAAAGAACTTTAAACTATAATTTTATATTAACTTTTATACGATAAATAATATAATAATTAAAAATTACTATCCTCTACTACTAATATTAGATATATAAGACTAGTTATCCCTCCTAAGTAGGAGGCGAAAAACTACTCTACTTAAGTAACCTAAGTATAAAACTACGTTATATTTACTAGAATTAATATATACAGTTTACTATTACTTTAATAGTTTTTATTTAATAGAGTTTAATCTAGTTTTATAATATTTTACCTTTAAAAGCATTAAGACTTTTAATATAAAATTTTTCTACCGCCGTTACTAGCAGATTTCTTTAATATTTAATAACCTAATAATAATAACCTCTTTACTAACTCTTTCTTTATAAAGATAATTTTATAGGTATTACTCTTCCTTAAAGTACTAATTAATTTAAGCCCTTTTAGGCGTTTTTACTAGTTATAATTTAAAAAATTATATATTTTAAAATACTACTACTACTACTACTACTACTGCCGCTACCTACTATAAATACCTATACTTAGTAACCCTTTTACGCCTTTACCTTCGCTTAGTCTCTTTGTTTACGTATATATAAGTATATATTTTATACCTATTTTAGTTATAGCTTAAAATTATAAATCCTATTTCTATAGTATACTACTAGCTTTTTTATACTTTTAGTAATAATTACTGTATAATCTTAAAGTAATCTATTTATAATATTATATAAAGTAGTAAGGGCGTTTATCTAGTCTATATACTACTTATAAATAACTATATTACTATATATTTAAGTAATAATATTAATTTTAAATATAGTAAGGGCTACTATATTTAGCTAGAAGAAGTATATACGCTATTTAGGCTAGATAAAATTACTTTTATATAATTTTATATTTTTAATTTTTAATTTAGCGATTTATAAAGCGTAAAAGTATAAATATATATTTATAATTATATAGAGGTCGTATAGAGGGCTTACTTATATGTTATTTTTTAATACCCTATTAGTTTTAATAGTAAAATATAAATACTATTTAAACTTTTTAGTATTAAATATAGCGATTAAGTAACTTTAATAATAAAAAAGTTATAGAGGTTTCTATATAGTTCTTTTACTATTTATATAGTACGCGTAAGTAACTATATTATATTACCTACTCTCTATAGTATCTACTAAATACCTGCTAATATAGACTACTAGTTTAATACTAACTACTAGCCTACTAGTATACTTATTATTTAATTAAGTAACTATTTAAATAGATATTATCCTTTAAAGTTAATTTTTATAAATTAGCTTTTAATTATTGCGTATACGGTTTAGTACTTAATAAAATTCCCTTACTACGTTTATACTTCTGGATCGAGGTCTAGGCGTACTTTTACTTTTTAATAAGACTAGTTATAATACGCGAAAATATTTATATAATTAGATATATAAAATACCTATTATTAGATTAGAATAAGGGAGGATAAAATATAAAAAACTATATTTTAAATTAAGTTTAGACTCTTTAAATATATAGTAATATCTTTTAGGCTTATAAATATCCTAGCAGTTATTTAATAAAAAAAATATTATTTTAGAAAAATACCTAAGAAGCTATATAATAGCTTATTTAAATAATATTCTCATCTATTATATAGAGGAGGAAGAGTATAAAAAATATATATAAAAGATTTTTTAAAAGTTAGAGTAGGTAAAACTCTATTTAAAATTTAAAAAGTATAAATTTTATATTACTAGTACTATTTATTTAGAATTTATTATTAAACTAAAAAGAACAAAGATTAAACCTTTACAGATTTAAAAAATTATAAACTAATAAAAGTCTAAATACTTTAAAAATATATAATCCTTGTTTAGATTTTATAATTTATATAAAAAATTTATACTATACTAGATAAAAAGTATACAGTCCCTTATAAGCCTTATAAAAAAAATATTTCCTTTAAATAGAGCTTTAAGTGCGAATAAGTAATAAAGAGACTTATATAAAAATTTATAAAGAAACTTATATTAAAACTCTTTAATGTAAAGTACTTAGTAGTCTTAGATATAGATATATTTAACTTTATAATTAGAATATACTTTAGTTAAAAAGATCTAGAGAATAGCGTAAAATTTGTAGTAGTATACTATTTATAAAAATAATAATAGCTAAATTAAATTATAAAATTTATAATATAGAAATACTTACTATAGTGTCTACTTTTAAAAAATAAAAAACCTATTTTTAAAATACTAAGGTTTAGATACTTATTCTTTTAGATTATAAAAACCTTATAGGGTTTATAATAATAAAAGAATTAAATCTCTAATAAATATAATAGGTAGAATACTTAATAATATCTAATTTTAAAATTATCTATATAAAGGGGACTAAGTATCGATATATAAATATCTTAAGCCGAAAATCTAGTAGGGTAACACAGTAGATAACTACCTAAAAGTATTTTAAATTTATATAATTTTTCAAATTTTTATTATTATTCCTTATATTAGAGGTTTAATTTCTTCTCTTATTATAATATTTTTTAATACGCCTACTTTACTAATAAAAAATAAAGTTTTTAAAAGTACGGGATACTACTAAAGCATTAATATAAAACTATAAAAAGCTAAAATTCCTATATAGAATATTATGTAAAGAGAGGTAAAGTGTAGCGTTAAGACACTAGTCTAAAAAAGGTATAGGCTAATAAAGTTGTTCCTCTAGATACAGTTAAAAAATAAGCGTATAAAAGGATTTGTAAAAAATATTATTTATTTTAGTTAGTAAACTTATAGCCACGGTAGGTGGCTTGGCGAGCTGGAGTTCGGTGTAGAATATATTATATTTATAAATATATCTTACTATCTAAAGTTAAATAAGATAAAAATCTACTTCTATATAGGCCTAGCGTAGTGAACTAGGCCTAATTAGATTAAATAGATAAGTAATTTAATATAACTTTATTTAGTAATATATTAATTTAGAAATTAAAGAGCTGGTTATTAGTTTACTTAAAAGATAAAACACTGTTCTTAAATAGTTAAATAGCCTTAATATAAAAGGCTTATTTTTTTAAAAAATAATAAAAAAAGCCGAAAATCTAATTTTTAACAAAAAGTAGAAATATTAGAAATAGTGTTTTATTTTAATAAAAATAGTACTATTATTTATAATATACCTAGACTAGCCGCAATAATAAAAATAAAAATAGATAAATAATTAGAATAGATTTATTAAGAAATAATTTTAAGTAAAAATAGTCTTGACTATGTCTCTAATAACATAATATTTAAGACTAAAATATTTAAAATATTTAGAAGAACTTTCATCTCTATAAAAATATAATAAGAATTTATAAAATAATTCTTCGAAGTACTAGTATATAAATATTAAAAAGTTAAGTAAATATTAAAATAATATATAAGGGACTATTATTTTTTTTATACTAAATAAACTATAGCTAAGATATTATAGGACTATATAGATTATTACTAAAATAAACTAAATAGGTACGCTTTATATAGATACTGTAAAGGAAAAACGAGCTAGAAATTACTAGTTTCTAAGATTGAAAAATTAGGACTAGTAATTTTTAGCTTATTTTTCTTTTATAGTTATAAGTCTAGCGTTTTAGAAGTAAAAGAATATTTTCCCTACGTACCTAATTATTAAAAATCCTATTTTTTAAAGCTCTAATTAATTTTTTATTTTTTAATTTTAAAGTTTTTAGTTCTATAGACTTCGTAAGTATTACTTTATTTATATACTAATAATAATCTATATTTTTAGCTATTAATCGCTTAGTAAGTCTTGCTATTAATAATTTTCTAAGTATTATAATAACTAAAACTATTTTATTTTATTTAACTAATAATATCTATTTTACTAATTCGGCGAGCTAGTTAACTTAGTATATATAACTTAAAGTATAGTATATACTTTACGGCGTTTAGAATTTTATTAATTCTAATTTTAAATAGGTTAGTAATTTTCATAATTTTTTTTAATACTAAAGCTTTTTTATATTTTAAAAGCGTCTAACGTAAAAATTATAAAAATTTACTATAACTATATTATTAAAATAGTTATATACTAAGCCCGCTTAATTAAATATACTATTAAAGTAAACTAAGTAATAAGTATTAAAAACTAAGTTAGTATAATAGTAGCTCTAAAGCTTATAAGCATTATTTAAATATATTACGCTATTAAAAGGAATATCTTAACTTACTTAATTATTTATTTTTTTTAAATAAGAGCTTTTAACTACTAACGTAGTAGCTAAGAATATTATATAATAATAATACTATACTTATTTCAAAAACGTAAAATATAGAAAAATAGTTCCTAAACTATAGTATTATAAATAAAACGTTCTTTATATAAAGGCGAAGGTATATAAGTTTAGTAATATTTAAAATAAATTAGTTATTACTAACTTTTTTACTGCTTTTAGTAAGAAATTAATACTTAATTAAGTAAAACAGATAAGTATAATCTAAGTCTAAAAATTAATATTTAAAAATAACAAGCTCTCTCTAATAAAAGTAAAAAAGATTTTTTAATTAGTATTATAAAATAAAATTATAAAACTATTTTTTAAGAGTTTTAAGATTTTTATAATACTTAATAGACAGAGCCCCTCTTCCTAATTAAATAACTTATAGCTAAAAAATAAGAATAAATTATACTAATACCCTTATAAACCTAAAAAATACTATTAAAAATCTACTAAATACTATTAAAAATCTACTAAATACTATTACTTATAGTTAGTGTTAATAAGTATTTATACTAGGTATACTATGCCGCTCTTTAAAAAAGATAAAAAAGAGCTCTTTAAGTATTTTAAACTTAATAAATTTATAGCTCTTTATAATATACTTAAATAAAAAAAATAATGTAAAAAAATATTTTATAGAGTAAAAGATCTAATAAGCTAAAATTCTCTTACTCTTTTATATATATAGTTATTAATCCTTCGCTTATTATATATAGTAAATTAAAATAAAGTAATAGTATATATTTTATATAAAATTATAATACTTATACGCTCTCTAAAAGTATTATTTTTAATAATAGTACTACTTTATATTTTATAAATAATAGATTATTACTTATTTTAAAATTCTTTAAGAAAGCTAATAGTATTTATACTATTAAAGCTAAAATATAAGCTTTTTTAATCTTTAGTATAAATATTTAAATAATTAAAAATACTTTAAACGGTCTAAATAGAAACTTTATAAAAAACTTTATATTAAAAAATATAGCTATTATAGAAGGATTTTATCTAAGTATAATATTTAAAACTCGCCTATATAATAAAAAACTTTAGTATTTAGGCTTAGAGAATATACTATATATAAAATTTTTAAAATAAAATTTTATACTTATAACGCTTATTTATAAGTATAATTTTATATTTATTAAATATAACTCTTTATTCTTTTATTATTTAGTCTAGAGCGTAACACTAGCCTATTAAAAATTTTATTTATAGTTAATATATCTACGTATTAATACTAAGGATATATAGTACTAGAAAGTAAAATATTTATATTAAAAAGTTTTATATACTTTAGTTAAAAGAGCGTAAAATATTTATATTTTAAATACTAAATATATATATTATAAGTAATATTTCCTTACATATACAGCTTGGATAATCTTTAAAAAACTAAAAAAAAAATTTATTTTAACTATATTAGCGTATTTTATACAATCTTTTTAATATACCTAAAGAAAGGCTTAAAGAGTAGTAGATATTACTAGTTAAAAATAACTATAGTAAGAAGGTTTATATATAGAGTTTATAGGTAAAGTTACTTTTAAATTTTATTAAAGTATTTTTACGTTTAATTACGTAGGGATATATCTAGTATAAACTTAAGATTATAAAGATTTTTTAAAATAATAATATTATTACTTAACTATAGCATAAAAGATCGCGCTTTAAAAAATAAATAAAAGAGCTTAATATAAGTATTAAAATACTACCTTTTTATATATATAAGCTAAACAGCAGCGCTAAACGCGTTAACAAAAATATTATTAATAAAATTATTATTATAAGACTTAGTGTAAACCTACTAAAAAAGTTTTAGTTAAAAATTATAAAAGTAGCTCTTATATTTTATAATATTAGTCTAATAGCTTTTAAAAGTATATTATTTCTAAATAAGGTTTTTTATAACTAGTTTAGACAGTATTTCTATTATTATAAATTTAAGCTTATAAAGTACTAAATAGCAGATTTATATTTAAATTAAAATAATATATATACTTATAGTTATTACGTATATTTATTAAATAAAAATTATATAGTCGGGCATAATCGGCGTAGAATTAAAATAAATCTATATATTTATAATAAATATTTAATTAGTTACGTAGCTTTTAATATCTATAACATTGCGTACACGGTTTAGCACCTAACAGAGTTCCCTCACTGCGTTTGTACTCCTGGATCGAGGTTTAGGCGTACTTTTACTTTTCAATTAATATCTATAGGGTATAAATATTATTACTTAACTACGTTATTATAACGCGTAATATTATATTTAATAAATTTTTTTTTTATAAAGAGAAAGAAGATTAGTCTATTTTATAAAAAAAGGCTATATAGTTTATAAATATCTTATATACTATTAAGATTATAGATATAGGTAAGGTAATTAATAAAATTCTTAATATATAAACCTATAACTTTAATAAGCTAGAAATTAGTAAAAATATTACGTAATTTAAATAGTAGTTTAAAAGTGCTTTAGCGTAGGTTTTATATTTATTTTTTTAGCTAGTTAGTTAAGTAAAGCTTATATAAGCGGTATATATATAAACTATTAATATAATTAGCTAATAGCCGTAAATTTATATATTATATAATATAAATATCAGTTTAATTTCTCTTTAGCCTATTTTAAAACCTAAACAATTTAAAGATATAAACTCTAAAAAAGATAAATACTTTAGTATTTTTTATAAAGTATACTTTAGTAAAGAAGCGGAACAGTCTAAAATAAAAAACCTATAAAATTTTTAAATAGTAGGTAAAAGCTTATTTAATACTATTACTTAAATTAGTAATATAGGGTTTCTTTTATTAAGTAAAATAATTAATATTTTTACTTATAAAACGCGGGAACTTATAACAGACTATAGCCTAATTACTTAATAAAGCTAAAAGTAACGTAGGTTAAATTTTAAAAATCTTAATATACTAGAGAGTAGAAATAAAAACCTATTTAATATTTATATACTATTATACTTTAATTTAGAGAGTAAGCTATTACGTAATATAAAGTTTATAAGTATTTTACTTAATAGTATAGATAGCTCCTACTAGTATAATTTTATAAATATATTTATTTTTAGTATAAATCTTACATAGGAAAAGTATAGAAAAATTATAATTATTAATATTATAGTTTAAACTACTATATAAAATAAAGCTTTAAAAAAAATAATATTTTAAAATAAAACTTATATATACAGTAACGAGCTTCTAAAAAAGCTAGTAATATAAAAAGTAATTTTTTTATACTTATATAGTCCGCTCTTTTATAAAACTATATATAAAGAATAAACTCTACTTTTTAAAACGTACACTTAATAGGTAGTTATATATTCTAAAAAATACTAAATAACTACTTCTACTTAAGCGAGTATTTACCTATAAATTTTATTAGAATAGTTACTTTATAAAGTATAAAATACGCCTTATTATTAAAAATAATTGTTAGTTAAAAAATATACTATTATTAATATATATTATAACTCTTATAGTACGCTCTTTTTATATAACTATAGTAATTATAATAAACTTTAATATCAAACTTTAATAGTTTAATATAATTAATATATTTTTTAATATACTACATAATTTCTTAAATCTAGTATAGTATAAACTACCTAATAGCTATAAATAAAAAGATAGTTATATAAAGCTTAATTAAGTCTTATATAGCCTACGCGACTTACCTATACTATAGTATAAAAAATTTTCTAGTACTTTAGCTAAGTTTAGCCTTATTTACTTAAAAGAAAAATTTTATTTATTTTTTAACGCAGATCGTAAGATTTTTATACTTTTTTATATAAATAATATTTTACTTTTATATTGTAAAATTTATTAGTTAGAAGCTTTTAAAATATATAATAAGCTTTTAGAAATATCTAAAATAAATATATATAAAGCTGTAAAATTATATATTAAAGTATAGGTAATTAAAAATAAAAGAAATAAATAATTACGCTAATTTATAATTTATATATTAAAAAGATTATAAAAAAGATTAAAGTAGCTAATTTATTACTCTTTTTACCGACACCTTTACTATTAAAAAAGCTAATTAAGAATAAGAAAGAAGTAATAAAAGCTAAAATTAAAATATATTAGAAGCATGTTTAATTTATATTTTATATTACTATTATAATACAACTAGATATAGTATTTACTATTTTAAAATTATTTATTTTTTAACTAATTTAAGTAAACAGTACTTTATTATAGTAAAATATATAATTATAATCCTTTATAAATTATACGTTTAAGTAATCTAATATAGCGTATATAACAGCCTAAAACTTATAATTTATTTAGATACTTTATATATAAATAATTTAAAGAGTAGACAATTTTCGTATAGCTATATTATTATATTTTTAGGGGTGTAATTATTTAGAAAGTAGTAAAATAAGCTATTATTATAATATTAACTACTAAAGCAGAGCTCCTCACGCTTAAGTATATAAATAAATAAATAATAGCTTTAAAGCACTTTTTTAAAGAATTTATTTTTGATTTTAGAATTATATAGCGTATATTCTATAATAATTAATAAATAATTAGGCTAGTTATAAGTAAAAATAAGCGTATAACTACTTATTTACCCTATATAAATATATAGAATATATAGTTATATTAAAAGTATTTAAAAAAAAGTTTTAAAATTAAATACTTTTAGATATGTAATATATAAGCTAATAAATTAATAAAAGCTTTTATAGCTTAGTAATTTTAAAAATTTAAAGAGTAACTAAATCTTAAGAATATAAAAGAAAGAATTACTAAACTAGAATTCTAAAAAGTTATATAATAATAGAGCGTAAACGCTTTAAATTAAATATTACAGGGGGGTAATATAGACAAAGACTAATTAAAAAATATACATTTTTTAAAATAATATAACTATTTAATAAGTAAGCCTAAAAATACGAAAATAATACCGATTTAAAGATAATAACTAGCTTATTCTATTTACCTACTTAGGGCTGCTTACTAAGGGGTTTAGGGGTTAAAAAAATTAGTAAATATAGATAATTTTTATAGTCCTACTTTAGGCTATAATAACTTTTTATTTAAGGTATAAAATTTAGTTATTTTTATATATATTATTTCTTTACGTTTATCTGTAGGAGCTGTATCGACTTTGTGTACGCTACGTCCTTACTTAATATAGGTAGGTAAAAACAGAGACTCTATAACCTGGACCTATTAAATATAGTATTTTTTAAATTTTATAGCTGGTAGAGCGATAACTTAACAGACGACTTGTTTTATATATATTATAATAGTACTTATAATATATAAGTATATAAAATATTTTTATATATTTATATATTATTTATATAATCCGCCTTTATTATCTTTCCTTTCACACGCCTCCTTGTACGCGTGTATAAGGTAAAAGTACACATCCTTATGCTGTTACTTTACTTTTAGGCTAGCCTACGTCCTTTTTGACTTACTTTTAACAATTATTTATATAATTATATATAAAAGTCCCTTTTTTAAATTTTTAATAATAAACTAGTAAATAATAAATTACTAATATTTAGTATAGTAACCTTTAGTTTCTATAATTACCTTATAACGGTTAGGGAGTAATGAAATATAATTATTAATAACTTTTTTAGGTATTTTATTCTACTCTTTAGTAATAGCTTTTTTAAAGGCCTCTATACTTTATATACTAGATCCTATACCTAAATCAGTCTCTTTATTATTATTTAGCCCTTATTTTAAATAATCTTATATATTTTCTATAGGGGCTAAATCAGGACTATAGGCTAGATAAGAACATAGTATAATTTTATTATTTTTAAACTAGTTTAAAACGTCCGTAGTTTTATAACTAAAGCCGTTATTTTATTAGAATTACTAACCTAAATTAATGTTAATAAAAAGATTATAATTATAATATAATATAATAATATATATACGCTAGTAAATAGGTCAGGGTTACCTAATATTAGATTAAGGTTAGGTTAGGGTCGCACAGATAATAGATTAGAATTAAATTAAAATTATATAGATTAGGGGTTAGGGTTAAGTTAAAATTATATAGACTATAGACTAGGGTTAAATTAAAATTATACAGACTAGGGGTTAGGGTTAAGTTAAAATTATATAAACTAAGAGTTAAAATTAAATTAAAATTATTAGAGTTTCTTCCTTAAAAATTACTAAATTAAATATAATATAAAACTCTAGTTTAGTTTATATACTTATAAAAATTAAATGATAATAATTATTAATTACTATTTCTTATAATAGCGTATAAACTTTTAACGCTTTTATAGAGGAAAAAATAATTTAATTTTATAGTTTTTAGTACCTTTTATTAAATCTCTATTTACGCTATATATATTTTTTATATACTTTTTAATAAGCTCTTAAGGTACTAAAAGGTCTAGTAAATTATTAACTTTATTATAAAAAGCCTTATTATCTTTTATTTTTATTACTATATATTATAGTCTAGTTTACTTTTCCGTCTTTTAAAAAATTAAATTAGTAAAAATTATTATCTATTAAACTATTTAAACAGAAAGTTAATACCTTTAATTACTAATAATATTTTTAGTAACGTTAAAAATATACTTAATATTAACTTACATAATTAGTATAATAAGTATATTTTTTATAACTTAAGCTAATTAAAGAAATATATCTTCGTACGCCTATTACTAATTTAGTATATTAAAACCCTTAATTATTTTTACGTAAGAAGTACTTAAGTAAACTTTTTTTTTATATACTTAGCTACTAGCCTTTTCGGCTTCTTCTATAAAAAACGTCTAGCTTAGAGTTAAAAAACTACTTAATAAAATAATAAACTTTGAAAACTACTTACTACTTTATAGTTATTATATAAAGGGGTTTAATACTAGTATATAACTTATACGCCTATTATTATTATAGTAATTAAAGTAATTAAAAAATTATTCTTAATAAGTATATTTATAGTAAGGTTTCTATATATTATTTTAAACTAATAGTTAGAGTTCTACTATAATAAATATTTATAATAATTATATCTTATATACCGTAAGCTTTTATATTAGATTAAAAATAGTTATATAATTAAATATAAACTTTTACTCTACGTCTATCTTTAAATAGTATTTACTTAACTTAGTATAGTTACTTTTAGCTATAGATTATATTATTTTTAGCTACTTAATATTCTTTTTATATTTTAGGTTTTTATTATCTAACTTAACTATTATCTTATCTATAAAATTAAAGAGATAGTTATATATAAGCTAAATATATTAAATTTAAAATTTCCGGTTCTCGCTAAAAAAATTTATAATATTTTTAAAACGTTTTAGTATTTTAATAAATAGTTTAAAATAGTACTACTCCGTAAAGAATAGTCTAAATTACTTAAGATTATAAAAGTCTATCTTAGCTATATTACTATTAACCGCCCTAATAGTTATATTAAGTATAACCTCTTATTTTAGCTATTTATTAATATATTTCTAGATTTTAAGTATACGTATATATATATTAAATATTAAATTTTATTATATTTTAACGTTATAGATAACAGACAACTATTTTTTAAATAATAAATATTATTATATAGTAATAAAACGCTCGTAACGTTATATTAATATATTAATAATAATATAAATAGTCTAGATCTAGTAATTACTTAGTATATAATAAATATATATAATAAAAGCGTACGTACTTTATAAAAAAAGTTTAAAATAAATACCTACACTTCTATTTTTTAAATATATTATTTTTATAATATTTCTATATTTTTAACTGCAGGTAATACTACTAGCTTAAAATACTTAATAATATTTTAGATAACAAGATTAATAATATAAACTAGATATAATATAGTATTCTCTTATAAGCGCTAAAAGATATTCTTAAAAACTAGTTTTTTTTAAATAGTACAAGTAAGCGTATTATTATTACTAGTATTATTATAAGTAATAGCTAGGAGGTATAGTTTAGTATTTATCTCTAATAATACTTATAATATATTTATTATTATAAAACTATTAGTATACCTTCTACGTATTAAAATAAAATTAAATAATTTCTTTTAAAGTTGCTAGTCGCGATTAATATAATATACCTTAATAGTAAAAAAACTAAAATAATTAAACGTAGGCTATATATCTAATATAATTAAAATTTTAGTTATTTAGTTAAAATTATTAAAAAAATAAACTTTAGCTTATTAAAACTAACTCTAAAATATTAGGCTAAATTTATAATAGCTAATTATTATAGCCTCTAGTTAAAAAAAATTAAATAAAGCGCTAGAATAATAGCTGCTTAACTATTTAAAAAGGCTAGTTATTATTAATTATAACTTATATAAGCTTCTTCTTAAAGATTATAGTAGAATATAATAAAACTAATATAAGTATATTTTTATTTTAATATTAAGAGGAGAGAGTAAAAGGTATAAATTATTATTTATAAATAAAAATTTATATACCTCTATAAGACTAAGTACCTAGATAGTTTATAAGATACTTAGTCCTAATACCTTATTTAAGCCTAGTAACTTTTACTAATTGTCGCGGTATATAAGCTTTATTTCTTACTAAGTAAGAGGTATTTATTTTTTATAACAGTTATAAGCCCTTAATTCTACTAAAGCTTATTTAAGTAGGCCCTCCTTAGTTTATTACTAAGGTAGGGAACTGCAGAAGCGAAAAAATAGTAACGTAAAACTACGTAATTAGCGTTTAAGTAGTTACTAGTCCTAGTTAGGCCTAGTAACTGGGGGGTGTGTCGCGGTATATAAGCTTTATCTCTTACTAAGTAAGAGGTGTTTACCTTTTATAATACTAATAAATATTAAAGAATAAGGCTATAGTTAAAGTAGAATATATATAGATAGCTATTTATATAGTTAGTAACTTCTCTAAATTAGTCCTATACCTAACTAGAGCAAGTATAAAAATTTTAGTATAAAATAATACTTATAGAGTCTTTAGCCTACCTAGTTATATCCTACTACTTATTTTATATAAATAGTACCTTTTTTTTTTTTTTTTTTTTTACTTAATATACTCGGCTAAGAATTTAACTAAGTTAATTTTTTTTTCTCCTTTAACAGCTCTATAGGTAATTATTTTAAATAAGTATAGTACTTTTAGTAGTTAGTAGCTAGATTTAATTTTTAATAATTTATAAAAATATTTAACTATAGTCGTTAATACTAAGTAAAGAATATAGTACCTTTTAAGTTTTTTAATATTATAATTTTTTATAATAGTAAGGGGTTAGCAAAATACTAAGTAAAATTTTAATTAAATACTTTATTCTTAGTATATAGCAGCTATGTAACTTATTAAATTATATTAATATAAATATAAGTACTAGTAGCAGCCTATATATTAGTAATATTTTAAGTAACCTTATAAACTACTATTATTAGTTATAATAAACGCCGGCTAGCCCGTATCCTATATACTATACTAAAATAGTTAGTACATAAAAATAGTTAATACGCACCCTAATATTAGTACTCTACTAATAACTTAAGACTATAGCGCTTTATATAAAAGCTTTTATTATAAAATTTTATTATATGATATTTCTAAAGTAAAATTTTTTAGAATTATAAATAGTTTTTATATATTTATATTATATAATATATTAGTTATTAATATACTATATTAATTAGTATATTATTTTTTATTATTAAAACTAAAGATTTTTTTAACTATAAACCTTAGTATATTTATACTTCTTAAATACTTTTTAATTTCGTTATAAAATTATTATATATTAATATTATAGTTATAGAAAAATAAATTTAACTAATATAATAATTTTATGAATTAATTATTAAAATAATTTAAATTTTATACTATTAATATTTAGTTTATAATACACTATATATTTATTTATATTAATTATTAAATAATAATAAGTAATTGAACAGTTCTAATATATTTATGTCTTATATACTTTTTTAAAAAAAAGTATATATTATTTCTACTATTTATTATTATATATTAAAGAATAATTAATTTATATTTATTATTTATAAATATTTTTATAAAATGCGGATATATAATAATTTTAATAAAAAATTAAAAAGTATTTAGTAAGTATATACTTATAAAATTTTAAAGTTAAATATAAAACTTTAATTTTAATAATAGGAAGTAATATAGTAATTAATATAGTATAATAATAACTATATTATTATATAATATAAATATATAAAACTATTTATAATTTTAAAAATTTACTTTTTAGAAATTTTATAATAAAGCTCCTAGGTATAGTTTTATAATTTTAAGTTATTAATAGTGTGCTAATGTTAGGGTATATATTATTATTTAAATATAATAGTACAATTTAATAATTTTTACTTATACATTATTTATAATAAAATTTTTTTATATTATTTTAAAAGTGCTATTCTATTTACTCTTTCTAAAATATAGTTAATTCTCTATCTATAGTATTACTAATAACTTTAATTATTATTTTTTTACTTTATATTTATATATATGTCTCTTATAGTACTTATTAATTATTAAATTATTATTTATTTTTTTCTATACTTATTATATTATTACTTAAAACATATAGTTTATTAGCTTTAAGAGTTATATTACTATTAATAAAAAACTCTTTTATAAATATTAACTTATATTGTATATAGTAATTAGTACGTATATATAATATAATAAAATAATAAACTTACCTTTAATTTTAGACTATTATTATTATTAGCTTTATTAATATTATATTTTTTATAAAAGTATACTATTTATTTTTAGTATTTTTAATTTTAAATATTTTTAATTATAATATTAATAATTTCTCTAAATACGTATTTTTTATTATATTTTATATAATATTTTTTATATTATATATATAAGTTATTATATAACTATTAGTTTTTTTAAGACTACTTATATTAGTTTAAAAATAATTTTTAAAGCTTTTATATATCGTTTATTATTAACTTTTAGTATAATATATTTCTATATTATAAAAATATATTTAAGTTTTATTTATAACTACTTAGTTATACTATATTAGTATAATACTATTGTAAATAGCTATTATAACTTATTACTCTTTTTATTATAAATATTTTTTTAGGTTTTTTAAGTTTTACTTTTACTACTACTTTTTTTTAATATTATATTTAGTTACTTTAAGCTTTTTTATATATTAATATTTTATTAAATAATTTATTGTAGTAGCTTTTTTAAAAATCTTTTTTTTTTATATTTTTTATATTTAATTAATATTTTTATACTATAGCGTCAGCGCCTAAGATTAGCTAATTATTAAATAATACTTATAAATTTATTAAATAACTTTTTATAACCCTCTTATATCGCGTATTCTAAATAATATACTAATTTTATTTTACTTTATAAGTAAAACTCTATACTTATTAAAAAATATTCTTATATTTAATTATATTAATTACTTTAGTAAGTTTACTTTACTTTTAATACATTAAATTTAGTAAAATATTACTTTTATATAACAGTAGTAGTCTATTTATATATTTATAAGTTATTTACTTACTATAATTACTAATAAAGTATAATAATATAATAAAAGTATATAATAATATATAGATTAAATATAAAATAAAATATAAATTAGTAAATATGTAAAAAAAAACTAGTTTTATTTAAAAATTATTTATATTTAATTAGGTAATAGTACTAGTAGTAGCCCGTATACTATTATTAATTTAATTTTTTATAAATACTTAATTATTACTTTTACTTATTTTATTACTAATTTTACTAACTACTTTTTATTATTTTATATAATTATAATAGTCTAATATATATTTAATTATTGATTTTATTTTTATAATATTAAGTATCTCTCTAAACTATAATAAAATTTTTATTATAAATAATAGTCTAAAATATCTTTTAAAAGTTATAAGTAACTTAATAACAGAACTACAAGTAATAAGGGTAAAAATAATAGTAAAAAATTTATAAAATTATTAGTAAAAATATCTTAAAAAAATACTAATTTAACCTAAAAACTAAATTTTTATAGCTTTTAATAATAGTAAAGTATTATTTACTTTTTATAAAATTAAATACTATTAGTAAAAAACTAGTTTACTAATATATAATTTATAAATAAAAATTTTTTATTATAGTTTTTTATATTATAAACTATATAAAAAGCTTAAAAAGATTTTCTAGTTAAATATTTTAAAAGTATTTTAACCTATACTATATTATTTACTATATACAAATTATTATAAATTATAATATAAATAATATTTATACTAAAAGAATTCTTATTTAAACTAAAAAATCTTAGTTAGTAATAAGGTATTTATAAAAATAGAACTATAATTTTTAAATATTTAATTTAGTATAGAGTATAGCGTAAATAATAAATAAATTATATTATTATTTAAATATAATTATTTATATTATAAATTATAATAGACTATAATAACTAATTATAATATATACTCTAATTAAAAGATTCTAATTTATATTTTATATTTTACTTTTAATTTATAATTTATATAATTTTTATTTACTTCTAATACCTAGTCTATATAACCCTAATTTTATTTTAACCTATACTAGTATTAAAAAAATAAATTAAAAATATAGTTAAATTAGAGTTTTATATAAGCTAACTTAACCTTAATTTAACTTTAACCTATTTACTAACGTATATTAGTATATAATTTTATAAAAATTAATAACTATATAATATTAATCTTTAACTATTATTAAAAGCTATAAAAACTTACTTTTTAGATTAAATTAGTATTATATTTCTTTATAGTATATATAGTAGTAATTTTTATAAATTATTTATTATCTTTTTTACCTTTTCTACTAGTAGTTATTTTTTTAAATTATATAAAACTTCTAAAAACTTTATTAAATTATTATTTATAAGTAATTATTTTATTATAATTAAGATAGATATGTAATATTATAAAAGTAATATAAATAATTAAACGTATATTACGTTGTTATAATTATATATAATAATAAAAGGTAAGTAAGTTAGTAATAAAATAGATAAGAGTAATAATTAAGTATATATAAAAATTTGGACTAGTAGTAGTCTATAAATTATTACTATAGTAGTACTATTACTTAATTATATATAAGTTATTTTTTAAATTAAATTAGCATTTTTTATTTATACTATTTTACTATACTCTATATTATATATAAAGGGGTAATATATAGTATTAAAATACTAGTTTAAAAAATATATAAGTTAAAAATATTATTTTTTTAAATATATTATTTAAAAAAGCGTATATAAAAATTATAAATAATATATTTATTTTAGTTAATAAAATTATAGCTATAACGTATACTATATATTATATTTAACTTATAAATTATTATATATTTTAATTATATTAGTATATTATATTATATATTCTATTAAATAAAGAAATTTAAATTATATAGATAGACTATTACTATATTATAAAATTAAGGTTTTACTAAATTTTAGACGTAATAAGTAAAATACGTATATAAGATTAATTAATATAATTATTTATAATAATTTAACTTAATTAGTATAAGATTTTACTTATAAAATAGGTAAAATTAATAATATTCTTAATATACGTAGTATAAGTACTTTAAAAAAAATTATTTAATAAATTTATAAGTACTATTTAAGAGCTAGCTAAGATTAAATATTTACGCTGTAGTATAAAACAATTAATTAAATATAATATATATAAAAATAACAGTTTTAATAATAACTACTATAGTAGATTATTTTATAATATTTTAACTTATAAAAAGGTTTAGAACGACTAAATATAATACCTTTAAAAAATTAGAATAGACTTAAAAAGTTTAAGAAAATATAATTATATATTAAAAATAATAGTAAATTATTATAACTATTTATTATAGTTTTATATTAATATAGTATAACTAAGTAGTTAGAAATAAAATATATAGGTATTCTTAAAAAATAAAATAATTTTATATAAAAAGTTAATAATAGATAGTATATAAAGACTTTAAAGAAGATTTTATAAGTTAATATATATAGTTTAAATAAAATAACTAAAAGTTATATAGTAATATATATATATAATTTAAATAGTATTATATAGAAAATTATATAAAATATATATTAAAAAGATTAGTAAAACTAAATTTAAATATATTTAAAAATAAAGTAATTAAAATAAAGTAGTATAGTTCTATAAAAAATATAATATTAAAAAACTAGTAATAGTAATAGCTTAAAATTAAAAGTAAGTTTAATCTATTATTTTATAATATATATATCCTAATTACTATAAAAAGTGAAGAAGAGAGCTTATTAATAATAATAATATAACTTCTAAGTCTAATAAATTATATATTTTAAGTAAGAAAAATAATAAGTAAGAGAAGAAGATTAATAATAAATTTAAAAAATTTTAATAAAGTAATAATTATTATAATTAAAATATTTATAATAATAAGTATAAAATAATTATAAAATACTAAAATATAATATTTTTAAAATATAATTAAAAAGTAGTTAGTAGATATAAATTTATAAAACTTTAAAGTTAAAACTAAAACTTTAGTTTTAATAATAAAAAGTAATATATTCATTAATATAGTATAATAATAACTAAAATATTATATAATATAAATATAATAAACTATTTATAATTCTAAAAAAAATTAATTTTAAAAAATTATATAATAAAGCTTTTAGATAGAGTTTTATAGTCTTAAGTTATTAGTAGTGCGCTAATATTAGGGTATATATAAATTATTTTAGTATAGTAATACTATTTAATAATCTCTACCTATATATTATTATTAAAGAAACCTTTTTATATTATCTTAAAAGCGCTATTCTATTTACTCTTCTTAAAAGACTTCTTATCCTCTACCTATAGTTTTATCTATAACTCTTACTACTATTCTTCTATTTTATATCTATTACTAAGCCCCTTATAATACTTATTAATTTTTAAATTATTATTAACCTTTTTCTCGTATTTATTACTTTTATTACCTAAAATATACAGTTTATCGGCCTTAAAAATTATATTACTATTACTAAAAAGCTTCTTAAAAAGTATTAGTTTATACTTCCTATAGTAATTAGTACGTATATATAATAAAATAATATAATAAACTTACTTTTAATCTTTAGTTATTACTATTACTAGCTTCTCTAATATTATATTCACTATAAAGGTATACTACTTATTTTTAGCCTCTTTACTTTTAAATATATTTAATTTTAGCTTTTTTAATTTTTTTTAAATACGTATTCTATATAATCTTTTATAGAGTATTACCTACTTTATATATATAAGTTATTATACGACTTTTAGTTTTCTTATTAGGGTTACTTATAGTAGTTTAATAAAACTTTTTTAACGCCTTTATATACTACTTATTATTAACTTCTAATATAAAATTTTTTTATTTTTTAAAAATACGTTTAAGCTTTATTTATAGCTACTTAATTATACTATATTAGTATAAGACTATAATAAATAGTTATAATAATTTATTACTTTTTTTATTACAAAACCTTTTTTTCTTAAACTTTTTAAACTTTACTTTAATTACTTTTTTTTAGGTATCTTATTTAGTCGCCTTAAATTTTTTTATAAGTTAGAATTTTACTAAATAATCTACCGCAGTAGCTTTTTTTAAAGTCTTTTTTTTTATATTTTTTATACTTAATTAATCTTTTTATATTATAGTATAAGTGCTTAAGCTTAGCTAGCCCTTAAATAGTACTTATAAATTTATTGAATAACTTTTTTATAAGCTGCCTATACTATATATTTTAAAAATTTTATTAATTTTATCTACTTTGCAAGTAAAACCCTATACTAGTTAAAAAATACTATTATAAATAACTATATTAATTACTTTAGTAAACTTATCCTACTTATTACGCTTAAAATTTAGTAGAATTTTAATTTTATAAAATAATAGTAGTCTATTTATATAATTAAAAGCTTTTTACTTAATAGAATCTATAATATAGTGCGCTAATATAATAAAAGTATATAATAACGCGTAGGTCAGGTATAAGATAAAATATAATAAAATAGTAAAAGTAAAAAATACTAGTTTAATCTAAAAAGTAGTTTATATATAATTAGGTAGTAGTACTAGTAGTAGTTTATATACTACTAGCCTAATTACGTATATAGGCTTAATTATTACTCTTATTTATTTTACTACTAACTTAATTACCTACTTCTTATTATTATATATAATTATAACAGCCTAATATATATTTAATTATTTATTTTATCTCTATAATATTGCGTATCTATCTAGCTTATAGTAAAAACCCTACCTCTTTTAATAAATAATAGTCTAAAAAAGCTCCTAAAACTCTTAAAAAACTTAAAAAGGTAACTACTAGTAGTAAAAGTATAAAAAGTAAAAAATTTATTAATACTACTAGTAGGAATACCCTAAAAAAAAAATACTAATTTAAGCTAAGAGGTAAGTTATTACAGCTTTTAATAATAGTTAAATATTAATATTATATAGCTATTACCCTCCGTAAGATTAAATACTATTAATAAAAAACTAGTCTACTAATTAAAAAAATACTCTTTACTTAACTAGTCTATAAAATTACTACTATAAAATTTTTTAGTAAAAATTACTAATTCTAATTTTTTATATTAGAAATTATATAAGAAGCCTCTAAAGCCTTTTTAGTTAAATATTTTAAAAATATAATAATCTATATTATATTATTTATTATATATATTTATATACTAATTAAATAAATAGTGTAGCTGTAGTAGCTTAGGGTAACTAAAAGGGGTTTTAAAAAAAAAAAAGTATATATATATATTTATACTTAATGTGTTAAAAAAATTAGGTAAGGCTAGGTTAAAAAAGGTATAGCGCCTCGCACTAGCGTACTAGCACGCTTAGTACGCCCCTCTAAAAAATATTAAGTTAAAAAAGTTTAGTACAGACTACTGTGTTTTTTAAAAATATATAGATAGTAGTAGTAGTTACTACCTATATATCTTTCCTTTATCTTTTTTTACAGTTAATATAACTAAATTACTAAAATATTATTTTTCTTTAAAGGTTCTAATACTACCCCTTCTCTTATTAATACTAACGACGAGATAATTTTAATTAATCTTAAAGTATTTATAGTTACCTAAGCTTTTCCTGCCGTATTATTTTATTTTATTAATAATAAAGATACGACTCTAGCAGACGCTTACTAGTATAAGTACCTTATTTATTTAGTAGTTAAAGAAATTAATTATAATAAAGTTATAGTTATTTTTAATAATAAATACTACCCTAAATTAAATAAGCTAAACGAGCTAATTAGATTATTAATAAAAAAAGCGGTTAAAATTATAAATATCGGATTAATAGTATTAGTAGCGGCGGTTTTAATAAATAGAAATATAATAAAGGTAAAAAAGATAAAAAAATATAATATATAGTTTATAGTAAAGTTAATAGGTAAGGCGAGTATCTTATAGATACGGTAGGTACTCTTTAGCGTAAGAGATATAATAGAGGTAGAGGCGAAGGTAAAGGTAGTAAAAAAGGCAATAGTAAAGGCAATAGTAATAGTAGTAGAAGTAATAGCAGTAAAGACAATAGTAAAAACGTCCTAAAAATAATTAATATTTAGGAATTTAGGGGGGCCTATAGGTAATTTTTTTCTTTAGTACGGTAATACGTAGGCTAGGTAGGTATATAGAGCGTACTTAGTATCGTAATAATTATTATTTATTATAGGTAAAGAAGGAGATATAATTATAAATAAAAATATTAATTATTATTAAACACTATACTACCTATGTGTATATAGGCGGAGCGAAAAGTAATAGAAATAAATATAACCTCTATTTTATATAAAAAATAAAGTTAAAAGAAGTAACCGACAGGTTATAACAGCAGTTGTCGGCCATTATTTATTATATACTAACTATTATAAACTATAATATAAATTATATTTACGCTAAAAAAGTTATTATTTAGGTTAAAGATTTGCGTTTAGCGCTTAGATATTTAGTAAAGTATAATAGAAATTCTAGATTTTTAACTTTTATAATTTAGTATATAGTATAGTATAGATAATAAAGAAACTATATTATAGTTTAAATATAACTATTTCTTTTATAAACTATAATACACTACAATAATTAACTATAATATATACCCTAATTAGAAGACCCTAATCTAAATTTTATAACCTAACCCTAACCTATAGTTTATATAACTTTTACCTAATTTTAACCCCTAGTCTATATAACTCTAACCTAACCCTAACTTATACTAGCGTTAAAAAAAATAGGTTAGAGGTATAATTAGGTTAGGGTCTTACGTAAACTAACCTAACCCTAATTTAACTTTAACCTATTTACTAGCGTAAATATATATATATTATTATTTTATTATATTAATAAAAAAAGAAATAAAAAATTATTATAAAACTTACTTCTTTTTATAAAGAGTTTAACCTTAGGTATAAAAACTTTATGTAAATAATTTTTACTAGTATAAAAAGTAAAAAAAATAAGTATTTTAATAAATACTAAATTACTTTTACCTTTTACCTAAATTGTACCCTAAACTTATAATGTAAAATCTCGTCCTATAAAATAATTAATATAAATAATATTAATAACCTAAAACTATAGCTTAAAAATATATAAAAAGTTATATATTTTAATATTTTAAAAAGTTAAAATAACTTACTTTATAATTAGCTAATAGCTAGTTCTCTTTTAACTTTATTATTACTCTTTTTTCTATAATATTATCTATTCTTTTATTCTCTTTATATTACTGACTTATTAGAAAATATAATCTTTTCTAAATTTATATTTTTTAAATTTTTTATATTCTCTTTAGCGTATTTTAACCTCTTTTTAGCATTTTTTTATTTATAATTAGTTTTATTTTACTTATATTAATTATATAACCCTTCTTTTTTAAAACTCTTTATTATTATCTTTTTATAATCTCTAGATTATTATCTAATAGTATCTTTTTATTTTCCTTTTTAGGACTTTAAGTTAAGTCTCTATTAATAACTCTTTTATCTCTTGTAGTTAACTTTTTTATACCCTCTATATAAACATTTTTTATATTATAACTCTTTTTATTTTTATTTATAATTCGTTGTATTGCGTAATAAATAGTAGCAGGAAACTTTTTTATAGTAATAGTAATTAAAGTAGAAGAATTATTTACTTTTAAATATAAATTAATATTATATTTAAGTTTTAAGAATGTTGGCTCTATTTTAAGGAAATAGGAGTTTAAGTTTATAAAAGTTAAGAGATATTATAATATACTAAAATATTAATATATATTTATATACTAATTAAATAAATAGTGTAGCTGTAGTGGCTTGGGGCGACTAAAAGGGATTTTAAAAAAGAAGGAGTATATATATATCTTTATACTAAAACATTAATAATATATTACGTAATTAGTGATTATATAAGTCTTAGTAATATTTTTATAATTAATATAATTTTATTATTAGATTACTAATATACTTCGAAAATCTAGTTACCTGACCTATACTAGGCCTAAAATGGTATAGTTAAAATTTTAGTTAAATATATTTATTAACTAAAAAGTTATAAGAACCTAAAAAAGGGATTTAAAAATGTATTATATTTAGGTAATTTTATTTTATTATAGGTAACAAAATGGACGTAGCTAAAATTATAATATAAATCTCTATTATTTTCTCTTTAAAACGGTATAATTTACGTATTTTTAGGCTTAGTAATTAATTTTATATTAATTTTTAAAAATAGTAACTTTTTAGATTAATTCTTTCCTAATGTCACCCCCCTGTAAAATTTAGAATTATATTCTACTTTAATAAGAAAAGACGTATTAGGGTTAAATTAGTATTAAAGACGTTAACTATATTTATACTTTTTAGATTAATATTTAGACCTACGTACTACTATAATATAAATATAATTTAATTAATTTATTATATATTTAATTTATAGCTAAGAAACTATCTAAATAAATTATTAAGTACTAAAATTAGTCTGTTAAAAATTTATTATAAAAATTTATAAAAGAAATGTATACTTTTATTTTAATAACATATATTATTTATTTTTAAATTATTTTAAAAAGAAACATTATACTTTTTAATATTTTAAGTATAAAAATATATAAATACTACTTCTATATAAAAATTTATTTTAGTAATTTCTAGGTACTAGAATTTTATTTTTATTATCTAGTTAATATATATATATAATCTACATATACTAATTATATAAATAAATATAGTTATAGTAACTACAAATAATAATATAAAAATTTAATATAAAAAAAATATTAATTTTTTTAAATATATATATTACTATATATAAATAGTTTATAGAGAAGAAAAAGCCGCTACGCTTACTATTTTAAACGCGCTATATACGGCCTATAATTCTACTCTACCTAAAATAATAATTTATAAATACTTTATTATTATTTTATAATTATTACTCCACTAATATTATTATCGCGACCTAATAAGTATATTAATTTAGTTATTATTCTACAACTATAAAATTTAAATAATCCTATATTTAATAGGTCCTACTTTTAGCGATTTTAATTTTTTTTACCTACTTTTATATTAAGTAAACACGTAGCGTACACTAAGTTAATATAGCTCCTATAAATAAACCTAAAGAAGTATAAATCTTTTATATATAATATAGTATTTTATAAGACTTTTATATTAAAAAATATATATATAATATAATTATTATATAAATCTATTATATTTTTATTTAATAATAAAGTAATTTAACTATATATTATTAAAAATAAGAATAAATAAAAAGGATTCCCTCCCCTAGAGTTATTATTATAATATTACGCGACTCTAGACTTACTATTTAAACTTTTACTATATTACGTAATTAATTAACTCTTAGTAAGCTTCTTACATAGTAACTATAATAACTTATTACTAGTACTAATAACCTAGAACCTTTTTAATAGTAATTAAAGTATTAAAATATAATATAATACTTTTTATAAAATTTTTAATTTTTTTATAATAACTATTAACTCCCTAATAATAAGCTTTTATATAACTGCCTTACAGTGCTATAATATACCCTCTTATTATTATTTACTACTTACTCTACTTTTATACGTATTTATATCCCTACATTTAAATAATTTTAACTACTTTAATAATCTTTTTTTACTAGAGCTTTACTTCCTTTACTACTTTAAAGAAGTTTTTTTTATTATTATTAAAGTACTACTATTACTACTACTATTACTACTACTATTACTACTACTATTACTATTACTACTACTACCGTCGCCGTTCTCTATTTTAAATAAAAGAGTCTTATTTTATTTATACTACTACACTATAAGGTGGGGTGGCATAGTGGGTAAGTGCCTAGAAATGTTTAGATTCGTAAAATTCTTTAAATTTTTGTTGTTATTCCTTATATTAGAGGTTTAATTCCTCTCCTTATCGCAGTTTTCTTTAAATACGCCTACTTTACTAGTAAAAAGTAAAATTTTTAGAAGTGCAGGGCACCGCTAAAGAATTAATATAAGCCTATAAAAAGCTAAAATCCTTATATAGAACACGTTACATCTAAAAATATAAATAAAGTATTTAGGCTAAAAATTACTATCTAAAGTTAGATAAAATAAAAATTTATACCTAAATAGGCCTAGCGTAGCAAACTAGTCCTAATTAGGTAATAGATTAGTAGTTTAGTTTAACTATTTAGTAATATAATAACCTAGTTAGGAATTAAAGAGCTGATTCTAGTTCGTTTAGAAGATAAAATACTTTTCTTAAATAGTTAGGTAGTCTTAATTAAAGGCTTATTTTTTTTTTTTTAAAAAAAAAAACTACACTATAAAGTCTACTAAATTATTATATAATTTAAAGTAGACTTTAGCGTTCTGTTTAGTATTATTAAGCTTAAAAATTATAACTATTTTAAGCAAGAAGAGGCGCGTTAAAATTAAATTAAAATTAAAAATAATATTAATTAAAAAATCTTTTAACTAATAAAGTTAATTAGCTAGTCGTATTACGTTAAAATAAAAGTTAAAATAATCTTTAATATAACCTAACTAGTTATTACTATTAGTAATAGCCTATACTATATATTATAAGTTATTTAGCTTAATAGTCGTCTACTAAAACGCTAAGGTTATAAATATAATAATAAGAAAAGATTTTTAGAGTTTAAGTATATAGTATTTATAACAAGGAGAAAAGTTATTATATTTATTATTTTAAACGCTCTATATATTAAATATACTATATATAATTTTTATAATTTTATTTATAATAAATTATTATTATTTTATAATTATTACTTCACCGTTATTACTGTTATAGTCTAATAAATTATTAGTTTAAGTTTTTACTCTACTAGCTATAATATTTAAAAAATTCTATATTTAATAGGTCCTAGTTATAGTACTATTATTTTTACTTATTTTTATATTAAGTAAAAATATAGCGTACTAGTACTAAGTTAATATAACTTGTATAGATAAACGTAAAAAAATAAATAAGAAGTATATAATAATATAACTTAATTATTTAATAATAAATATAAACTTAGACTTTAATTTTAATTTAACTATATTAAAAAATTAATATAAGTTTACTACTATTCTTTAATAATATATATTTATTTATATAAAAATTAATAAAAACGTTTATTATAGCTACCTTACTAATATTACTATAGTTTCGCGTTTCTATTATTTAGTCTCTATCTACCTCCTAAAAACGCACTTACTACGTTCACTCCATAGTTATCGTTTCCTGGGCGGGACTTAGCGGAACTTTAAATAGCAGGACCACCTTTCCAAATATGGCTAGTCACAGTCACGTGCTTCCGCGCCAGCCTTGGAAATTTGGCCTTCAAACCTCAGCGACCATGAATCTCATCACCGCGTCTGCCATGCCACGCACCCCCAATGTCCCTCCTTAGGCATGCCGAACGACAAATTTCCAATTTAGGGAAATACTCCCACCTGAATGCCTTCATCAACGTCGCCGATCGCGATTCTGTCCTCGCTCGCGCCGCCGCTGCCGACGAAACATTGTCCTCAGCCTGCGATGTAAACCCTCGTAGCCCTTTTGGCAGGCTTGTCGCCATCAAAGACAATATCTGTACAACCTACCTGCCTACCACGGCCGCTTCCGGAATACTGAGGCAGTTCAAGAGTCCATACGATGCGACTGTCGTGAAGAAGCTCCGCGAGGCAGGTGCAATCACCGTCGGGAAGACAAATTTGGACGAATTTGGAATGGGGTCGCATAACATGCATTCGCATTGTGGAGCTGCGAAATGGGAGCATAAGGGCGAAGAGAAAAGTGCAGGAGGGAGCTCCGGTGGCAGCGCGGTTGCGGTTGCAACTGGGCAGTGCTGGGCCGCTTTGGGCACCGATACGGGCGGCTCTGTGAGGCTACCGGCTGCATACACTGGGACCGTTGGATTGAAACCGAGCTACGGCCTCATCAGTCGCTGGGGCGTCATTGCGTATGCGAATTCGCTGGACACGGTGGGAATACTGGGCAAGGATGTGGAGAGTGTAGGGGGTGTCTTCGATGCCCTCAACTTCTACGACCCTCAGGATCCCACGTCCCTACCTCCGTCGACGCGCTCGCGGCTTCCTATCCAGGCACAAGTATCAAGGAAACATCTCAGAATTGGTGTTCCACTGGACTACAATATCACCACTCTGCACCCAGCCGTCCGGAAGGCGTGGATGCGTTCGCTCCGAATACTGGAGATGCGGGGGCATACTTTGCACGCAGTGCGACTACCAGCGGCTCAACACGCGCTCTCCGCTTACTACGTGTTGGCACCTGCCGAAGCCTCGAGTAACCTAGCCAAGTACGATGGCGTCCGCTACGGGTCCAAGGCAGAAGGCAAAGACGGCACACCTGACAGCGTGTTATTCTCAAGGACGCGCGGCGAAGGCTTTGGTCCCGAAGTGCAAAGACGAATCCTACTCGGTGCGTTCTCGCTGAGCGCACAGGCCATCGACAATTATTTCATCCAAGCACAGAAAGTGAGGCGATTGGTGCAGCAAGATTTCGATAAAGTGTTCGCAACGCTGAACCCGTTGCTTACCTCTCAGGCCGGGGTCAATGGGGAAGGCGTAGATGTCCTGCTGTGCCCCACAGCGCCGACACTCACGCCGAAGCTTTCAGAAGTCAATGACCAGAAGCCGTTGCATGCGTACATGAATGACGTCTTCACGGTACCTGCGAGCTTGGCCGGACTTCCAGCTATCAGTGTCCCGGTGCACGATGACGAGGTTACGGCGGAAGAGGGATTGGCGCCTGCTGGGATGCAAATTATCGGGCAGTATGGCGATGATAGGATAATACTTGATCTCGCTAAAGAGCTGCTTGCGGAAGCTTCTCCTAGAATATCGTCCGCAAGCATGTACGATGCTGTATGAGGAGTGTATACCCCTGTAGAAAATCGCGAAATCACATATTTTACAACGCAACCTGCATTCAGTTGATACTGCAACGTCTAGGACGCAAATGCGAGATACTCCCAGGCCTAAGGCTTTCACGACCGTTGCCTTATATAGCTGCGGAGTTGCAGTATGCGTATACCCGGACGGATTTTCAAGATGGCCTTGTTTCCTGCTAGAGACTCGACAATCTCTCGTACGAAAGTACACGGCCTGTCTATGCTTGATACTCTAGCTTTCAATGGGGCACTCGATTGGGCACCCTTTTTCGCGACTTGAATCTACGACTGTCATTCAGTCGATCTGTCCCTCTGCGTTCTCGAGCAATTCGTTACTTCCGTGTGTGTTTAGGTCGTGGTGATTAATGTAATATATCTCGTCTCGCGCGCTTTTCAGAGCTACCAATAACTCAATACAGTATCACATCGAGATTTTAGAATCACGCGAATCCCGTCAAGCGTAAAGATCATTAATTAGCCCATTTTCAGGAATCAGTACTCTACTAAAAAGTAATACATTTTGCACAGGTATCGAACCATATCCCGTCGTTACCATATGTTACGGTTCCTCTGCGGGGAACGAGGCCAAAGAATAGCGGTACCAGCTCACAGCGGATAACGCGCACCAACGTTTCACGGTGAAGTGCCTCTATATAAAAGGTATACGCTCCTCTCACGCCATTAATATATTATAACTTAGGACGCAGTACACTACTAATCGATTAGTCACACTGACAAATTTTGTGGGAACTCTGAGGTGGAATAATCGTGTATAGAGTCGTCGGGTCTAATAGGACGGCTGACACGGCTCGTACATCGTCTTCCCTTTAGGATCGTTCCGGATTCCCGATATCATGGTGAACTCTAGTGTGGGAGGTATCTGTCCATCGCGCCATGTACTGGTACATCCACCGCGGGTACCGCGACCTACCTCCGTACGGAGAATTTCTCTGTTGTCCATAGAGACATCCCCACAATAATGGAGAAGCTCTTGGCTGGAAGTACACGTACGTTCTACCAGCAGTGTCGCTAGTTCCAAGGAATCACGTAAAACTCCGGAAGACCTAAGTCTCAGCCTCGGTCACCCACGCGGCGAGCAGGCTTAATACGAAGTAAGCCCTTTCACGCCGATGGCCAGTTTGTCCTTAGTGTACACGCCTACTTAATAAAATATTAATTTTACTTTTATAAAGTTAACTAGTTATATAAACCTATAGTATTATTTAATAAAAAATCTATCATATTACTTTTCGTATAACTTCTTCTTAGTATACTTTTTTTTTATTATACTTTTTTCTTAGAATACTTTTTTGCGTATACATTTTTTTAATCTAATTTTTAGCTTAATACTATTTATAACTATTAGAATTATAAAACTAAGTAATAATATCTATTATAATATTAACATTATACTTATAAAAATATTTATAAAATATATAAATTTAAAAGCTCTAGTACACTAATATATAAGAGTAAAAAATAAAATAATAAAAATTATATTTATTAATTAAGCTATTATATTATATTTATTATAGAGTTTTAGTATTAAAAGAGCTAAAATAGTATATAAAAAAATATAAAAACTAAATATAGTATTTAAAAAATTATAAAAAAATACTTTTAAAAAAATATTATATTTAGTTTTATATTTAATTATTTAAAAATAAAATTTTATATTAAAATACGTAGTTAACGTTTATATATATAATTTAACTTAATTTAAAAAAAAAGTATAGTAAAAAAAGATAAAACTAATTTATAAATTAGTTATACTACATAGAAATACTAAATAAGTAAAACTACTAGAGCCGATAGCTAGACCTATAAGTAATTATTCTACGTATAAGGCTAGACTAATATAAAAAATTATTTTAGTGTTTATAAATCTATATTTATTAAATAGGTTATAAGTAATAGTTTAGTATATATATAGCTATTTATAGTCTAATAATATTACTCTTAAGTCTATACTATAGGTATAGGGGTGAATATTTTTAAATTCTCTACTTTTTCTTATTTACGCTAGTTTAGATTATAGTTAATAATAGCGTATATAACCTATTTAGTAAGCGAACAGGTCCATAGTAGTAATTGTGAATATTTACCCTTGCAACTATAGTAAGTCAGCCCAAGCACGGTACTTTGCAATTGTTATCTCTACGCACCACGAGCACTCGCATATTCTTAAGACTTTATCTGAGATTCCAGCAGATGTTGCTACTCAGGCTAACCCCTCATCTCGGCAGCACAAACCCCGCATCGCTCTTCCAACTCCACGCGTCTACCATGCATCCACGGCTCGGCGTTGCACCTCTCAAGCTGTCCCACGCTATCTCGGGCAGACGTACATTCCACGGTAGGATCGACGCCTCTCCTGTGGAGAGGTGGTGCCGTGCCCCCCGACCTTATAGGACTCGTTCTCGCCCAGACCTCCACTTGTTAACGCGTCACGCTCACCCTCTTGCCCACACAGACCATCACGCGTTTCCTACCCCGCTCTAACCATCGTATCCGCCGTTCTGGGTCCCTCTTATTGGAGGGGCACGTTCGCCGGTGCGTTTCTCCGCCTGCCATCAGTGAGTAATCGGCATGCAATATGCATGCGCGCGTGACGTGCGCTGCTGTGCTTTTTCTCTTAGCTACTCCTGGTCGGGATATTGGGGGTGGGAGAGACCGGAGCTGGTGCGTTGGAGAGAGTATATATGAAGGTGTTGGCTGCGCACCTTGATGGCCACACGCCTCCGCACTTGGACTCCAGAACACCAACAACCAATCACCTACCAAACCAGCTTCCCAGCTACCAATCACTCACCATGTCTCCCTGGTACGTGGAACTCTGTTCCCAGCCTGGTGGGCGAGAAGCGTGACTTCGACTCTTCGTTCAGAGCAGCAGTGCAGCGTGGCTGCCCAGCGCCAGCGAATCCTGGACAAGGCTAACACAAATGGTTACAGCTCCTGCCAGTCTTGTGCCAACTGCAACGGAAACTGCAACAATTGCGGCTGCGGTAGCTGCAATCACTAAGAGCCCCACCTCACGCAACCCCACGAGCGATGACAACCCTCTGCGGACACGAAATGTGCGAGGACAACACAACGAGAGCTTAAGTGCAGGGAATAAGGGTTATGAATGATGGATCGCTCGCCGGCTTCGTAGTGCATCAATGAAATTAATCATTCCGTACCGCGTACCGTCTATGCTCGTCCACACCTCCCTCACATTAGCGTCCAATCTTATCCCTTGTTTCGTGTCGCGCAGTCAGAAACGCTTCAGAATACATGGTCGCATTCTCTCCCAGTTCGTTGTCACAGTGGCCTCAGTCCTCCAGTCTACTACGGTTTAATTTTACCCTCCAGCTTCTTTGCTACGTGACAATGAAGTCTCTACCCTACCGTATCTGCCTTCTCTATCGTTTTAGGAACACCTTCGCTTCCGTATAACCACTCTATCTTGCCTCCTACAGGGCTCTCCACACCCATATACTGAACGCTTATCCTCACCCGTCCACATCAGCCCTAACTTGAACGCCACGCCCAGTCGTCGCAAGGCCCCTTTCAATGCCGCCTCCTGACATGCAACTACGGTTCATACTGATTCATATCTCACCCAAACATTGCGTACATAACCCAAGTAACAAGCTAGCCATTGATGGTATCGCTTAGGGTTCTCTTCTAATAATATTCACCACATCGTTATGTTGATGATTATTTCTCAACCGCTATACCACAGGTTTTACCTATTTGTGCGGGCCGAACCTTGCCCGCAGAAACAAAGGAGCGTATATATAAAAATACACTCCTAACTACCCTAATAAATAGCTCTCGAGATAGGTATTAAACTTTAAATATAAGTAAAATAGAATAGTATTACTATAAATAAGATTAAAATAATAACTATAGAGTTAATAAAACTCTAATAAATAAAAAATTTTTAATATATTAAATAAGTTTATACTTTAAGTTACTTTTATTTTTAGGATTATTATCGTAATATTATATAATTTTAAACTAGCTATTTAAACTTCTACTATATTACGTAATTATTAACGCTAATTTATTTTAATAAACTTTTTATATAGTAACTATGATAATATTTCTACTAGTACTAATAACCTATAATCTTTTTAAATAATTAGTAATTAAAGTATTAAAATCTAGCGTAGTCCTCTTTATAAGATCTTTTAGTTATTTTATAATAACTATTAACTTTCTAATAGTAAATTCTTATATTTACCTTATAATACTATAGCGTATTTTTTTATTATTTATTTTACTCTTATGCGTACGTATATCCCTATATTTAAAGTATTTTAATTATTTTAATAAGCTTTTTTTACTAAAATTTTACTTCTTTTACTACTCTAAAATGATTTTTTATTATTATAAAAATATTACTATTACTACTCCTACCACTACGACTACTACCGCTATTCTTTATCTTAAATAAAAAGAGGCGTATTAGAATTAAATTAGAATTAAAAATAATAATAACTAAAATATCTAGCCTATTAAGTAGACTAGCTAGTTATATTATATAAAAATAAAAATTAAAGTAGTATTTAATATAATTTAATTATTACTACTTTTTTAGTATACTAAGTAAAAAGATATATATATACTCCTCTTTTTTTTAAAAAAAAATCCTTTTAGTTATTTACACAGCCACTATAGCGATATTCTTTTATTTAATTAATATATAAATATATATATTAGTTATTACTATTACTAAAAGCCTACATTATATATTAGGGGTTACTAAGTTTAATTATTAGATACTAGTATAAAGTTAAGATTATAGATATAATAAAGTATAAAATAATATATTTATATTTATATATTAATCGAATAAATAGTGTGGCTGTGGTGGCTCGGGACAACTAAAAGGAGTTTTAAAAAAGAAGGAGTATATGTATGCCTTTATACTTAATATAAAGTATAAAATAAAAAATAAAATTTTAATAATAGAACTACAAAGATTTTTAAATTTTATAAAGTATTTTGTTTTTAAAAAATAAGTCTTTATATTAAGGCTACTTAATTATTTAAGGAAAGTGCTTTTATTTTTTAAATAAACTAGAACCGGTTCTTTAATTCCTAAACTAATATATATTACTAAATAAAGTTATATTTAATTACTACTCTATTACCTAATTAGGCCTAGTTCGCTACGCTAGACCTATTTAAGAATAGATTTTTATCTTATCTAACTTTTTAGATAGTAAAAATACTTTACTTATACTCCTAGCCGTAACGTGTTCCGTACGGAGATTTTAGCTTCTTATAGCCCTATATTAATTCTTTAGTAGTACCTTATATTTTTAAAAACTTTATATTTTACTATATAAAGTAGGCGCGTTTAAAAAACACTATAAAAAAAAATCAAATCCTTATTACGTAGAAGACCTTAATAATTTAAAAAATTTTAGTATTTTTAGGTATATGCCTACTGTGCTACTGCGCTATATAGTATTTATAAAAAGAAAAAAAAGCTACTATACTTGCTACTTTAAACGCGCTATATATTAAATACGCTATATATAGTTTATAGTTTTATCTATAATAAACTATTATAATTTATAATTATTACCCTGTCCTTAGTAATATTATAGTATATTAAAATTATTAGTTTAAATTATTACTCTACTAGTTATAATATTTAAAACATTCTATATTTAATAGGTCCTAATTAAAGTATTATTAATTTTTATTTACTTTTATATTAAGTAAGAACGTAAAATATACTAAATTAATATAACTCTTACAGATAAATATAAAAGAAAAAATACTTTATTTTACTAAACTATTATATTATTTAATATATTTTAATATTGTAAATTTATGTTTTAGTAATTTATAAAATATAAAAGTAGAAATATAGATTAATAGTTATATAAAAATTATATAGAGAACTTAATTATATTTTATCTTTTAACGCTGTACTAGTTTTAATAGTAAAGTATAATATATATATATATTTATATATTAATTAAATAAAAGGGTATAGCTATAGTGGCTGCGTAGGCGACCAAAAGGGGTTTTAAAAAAGGAGGAGTATATATATACCTTTCTATATAGTAAAGTATAAGTATTTTTTATAAAAGAGTAATTAAAAAAATACTCTAACAATTTTTTTTTAAAAATTATATAATTTTTTAATTACTAAGCCTAAAAATACGAGAATAATATTATATTAAAAAAGTTACTTAATTTTATTTACACTATTAGGGGTTACCTATATAGCTCCTAATAAGTAATATAGTAAAATTTAGTAATTATAATTAATTTTTAGACTTACACTATAGAGATTTATAATTTTTTATTTAAAATATAAAATTGGCTAGTATTTATATATATTATAATAATAGCCCTTTTTTAAATAGTAAAGTTACTATTAGTATCTAATTATAAAGGCATACATATACTCCTCCTTTTTTAAAACCCCTTTTGGTCGCCCTAAGCCACCACAGCAACACTATTTGTTCGATTAGTATACAAATATAGTATCTAATTATTTAAAGAAAAGTATTATATATACTATATAATTTAATAACTAACTGTTAAACGTACTATTGTAAGTTTAATAAAAATAATTATATTTACTAAAATAGGTATATTATACTACTTAATAGTACTTAATAGTTTTATTACTTACTATAATATATTATTTTATACAGTAATTTATAATTATATATATATTATTATAAACTATAGGGGGGGACATTAGTAAAAAAACTAATCTAAAAATTACCGGTTTTAAAATAATATAACTATTTAGTTATAAGGCCTAAATATATAAAAATAATACTTTTTTAAAGAGAAAGATCAGCGTATTTTATTTACCTTATTAGGGGCTGCTTACTAAGGCGTTTAAGGGTAAAAACAAATTAGTAAATATAGATAATCTTTAGAGTTTTACTTTAGACTATTATAACTGTTTATTTAAGATAGAAAATTTACTTATTTTTATATATACTATAATAGTATCGATAATATATAAGTATATAAATTATTTTTATATTTTTATATTTTTATATATTAATTATATAATAATATAGAAAAGTCACTTTGTTAAATTTTTAATAATAAACTAGTAAATAATAAATTATTAGTAATTAATAGAGTAGCCCTTAGCTTCTATAACTACGTTATAATAGTTAGAGAGGAATAAAATATAGTTATTAATAACTTCTTATAGTATATTATTTTACTTTTTTATAATAACTTTATTAAAAGACTCTATACTTTATAAATATAATTCTATACCTAAATTACTCTTTTTATTTTTATTTAGTCTAGATTTTAAATAACGCTATATATTTTCTATAGGGGCTAAATTAGGACTATAAGCTAGGTAAGGAAAGATAGTAATTATATTATTTTTTAACTGGTTTATAATATGTATTATTTTATAAATAGGGACATTATGTTATTAAAAGTATTAACCTAAATTAATATTAAAATAAAGATATATTTATATATTAATCGAATAAATAGTGTGGCTGTAGTAACTCGGGGCGACTAAAAGGGGTTTAAAAAAGGAGGAGTATGTGTATACCTTTATTTATAAGTAATAATATATATATATATATATATATAGTATTATATTAATAAAAAAACAGGTAACAAAACTTTATATAACTAATCCCTTTTTATCTTCGGTTTAACTATAGGTATAAGAACTTTATATATATAGTCTTTACTAGCATAAAAAAATTTAGCGTGGTAATAAATACTAAATTACTTTTACTTTTTATCTAAATAGTACTCTAAACTTAGAATATTATATAGTAGTCTATAAATTAATTAATATAATTAATATTAAAAAAAGTAAAACTATAACTTTAAAATAGATAAAATATAGTATATATTAATATATTAAAAATTTAAAATATCTTACTTTATAATTCGCTAATAGCTAGTTCTTTTTTAACTTTATTATTACTTCCTTTTCTATAATACTTTTTTTTAATCTTACCCTTTTGTATTCCTGACTTATTAGAAAATACAATCTTTTTTAAATTTATATTTTTTATATTTTTTAGCGTATTTTAATCTTTTTTTTTTAGAGCGTTTTCTTTATTTATTATTAGTTTTTTTTTACTTATATTAAATGTCTAATTCTCCTTCTTTTAAAAAACTTTATAAATATATTATTATAATATTTAGATTATTTTTTAATAGTATGCTTTTATTTCTATTTTAAGAACTTTTAGTTATATTTTTATTAATAACTCTTTTATATATATTAATTAACTTTTTTATATCCCGTGTATAAACTTTTATTATATTATAATTATTGTTCTTCTCTTTTTCTTACTTTTTAATTTATTTTATAGCATTATAAATACTTTACTAAGGCTTTTTTAAAGTAGTTGCAAAAATAAAAAGAGGTATTTATATATAAAAGTAACTAATTAACGTACTTCGCGAGCTTTATCAAGCCGCGGTATAACGTAATAATAAGAACTTAATATATACTACATAGCTTAATATAATACTTAGAAGACTATATTTAAGTAGTATAAATTTTAAGCATTTAAAAGTTATAATCTTTTCTTTTAGTATGGGTAAATTATTTTACTAAATATAGTAACGCTTCGCTTATACTTTAATTATATATTTATAATTAAGTAACTACTCGTAATTATTTATAAGGCTATTAGTAATTACTATTTATAATTATATATAACACGGTTAGCCTAAAAAGTTACTAAATATATAAACTTTAGAACTAAAAAGAGTTATTAAACTATTATTTACAGTCTATATAACTAAATATTTAGTTTTTAAGTAAGTCTAGTTATCCGCCTAATACTTTATACTATATTATTAACTTCTATTTCTTAAAGTTATATTATACTATATTATAATCTCTATAAATTTTTATTTTAAAACGCGTATTACTATACTAATTTTAGTTAGGCGCCTATTATACTAACCGCCTCTAATAATAATATTAAATATAATATAACTCTAAGCTAAAATAAAATGTAAAATTAACTAGAACGTAATTCTTTTATTTATATATAGTTTATTAACTAGTTTTATATTAATTTACGTATATATAACCTTCTAATAGAAAATAGCCTTTTTAAATATATTATTTTTAGCTACTTTAAAGCTTTTATTAATACGCTGCTATTCTTTATAAATATATACATAGTTATATATAGATTCTAAACTAATAAAATAATAGCTATATAAAAGTAGGTAGTTAATAGAAAAAGACTAAAAGATATAGTATTATTAATAAAGCTAAAGGTAATAAAGTAATTTAAAAATAGACTAATATAATAAAATAAATATAGTAGTATACTTGTAAAATTTAAAATAAAAATAAATAAATAAGCGTTATAAACTTTAGAAAGTCCTACTAGTACGTATAAAGTTAAGTAAGTATACGCTTTTATTCTTATTTAGTAAGTATTACTAACTAGACAGTAGATACTGTAGGCAGTATAGATACTAATAATAGTAAATATAGTTTATTTTATTTTATATATTTATATAATAATCGAATAAATAGTGTGGCTGTAGTGGCTTAAGGCGACTAAAAGGGGTTTTAAAAAAGGAGGAGTATGTGTATACCTTTATATCTTATTTTATAAGACTACTAAATAAGTTAAGTATATACGGAACTTACTTTAGTAAATCTTTATTAAAAAGTAATAAGTACGCCTAGATGACGATCTAGGGCTACAAACGTAGTAAGGGAACTCTATTAAGTACTAAACCGTGTACGTAATATAGTAAATCTTTATAATATTATTATTTTAGTAAGAAGTTTAATAAATATTATAGACGCTTAGCGTAGAATTAGATAAAAAAATATTACTCTAAATTACGTAATAAGTTTATAATAAAATTATTAATTTGCAGACTGTTAGTAGGCGGGGTAATATATAATAAAAATAAAATATAAAAGAATATATAAGCCTTTTATACTCCTACTTAAGAGTAATTTATAAGTAAATTTACTTTATATTTAAGTTTTAAAAGATTTACTTCTATTTTAAGAGAATAGAAGTTTAAGTTTATAAAAGTTAAAAGATAATATAATATACTATAATATTAATAATATATTACGTAATTACTAATTATATAAGCAAGCGCTAAACTTTTACTAATTATATAAATTTATTATTATATAATAAATTATTATAAATAATTAGGATACGTAACTAATACTAGTCCTAGAATAGTATAGTTAATATTTTAGGTAAATATATTTACTAACTAAAAAGTTATAGGGACGTAAAAAAGGGGCTAAAATAATTATTATATTTAGGTAATTTTAGTTTATTACATATATTAACTAAGTAATTATTAAAAGTCTTATAAAAATCTCTATAGCTGCCTGTTTAATATAGTATAATTTACGTATTTATAGGCTTAGTAAGTAATTTTATATTAATTTTTAAAAATAGTAACTTTTTAGATTAGTCTTTTCCTGATGTCCCCCCTATGTAAAATTTCTTACTAGGGTCCCTATCCTCTTTATAAAAAAGAAGAGTAGTAGTTTTAGACTCTATATAGACTATAAAAGCCTTAGTAAAATTATAATTAAATATTATAAAATTATTTTACTAATTATACAGTTACTAAATCGTTTTATAAAAATATAAATCTATACTAAAGCGCCTTCATTGTCTCCCCTTTTACACGCCTCCTTGTACCCGTGCATATGGCAAAAGCACACGTCCTCATGCTGTTACTTTACTTTTAGGCTAGCCTACATCCTTTTTGACTTACTTTTTAACAATTGTCTATACTAAATATAATTTATAAAAAGCTTACTATTATATCTCTATTATAAAAAGTAATAAGTAAAATACTACCTTTTATATAATATTTAGCTATTATATTTATATATTAATGGAATAAAAAGTGTGGCTGTGGTGGCTCAGGGCGACCCAAAAGGGGGTTCGAAAAAGGAGGAGTATGTGTATACCTTTATTATATATAGCTATTATAACTATAGAGTTATACCTTTTAATTTAATAAATATACTTATATAGTTTTAATAGTTTGTACTATAAATACTAGCTAAATTAGTTAATATAATCTATGTTATATATTTTAATAATATACTTACCTGTTTAGATAGTAAAGATATATATTAAAATTATATAAAAAAAGTATTATAGTGTATATATAAAGTAAAATATTACTTTAATAAAAAATAGTATTCTTCATATACTACGTTTATAAAATATTTTAGGTTTATTATTAGGCTTTACGACTTTTTAATAAATCTAATTTAGGTTAAAGTAATTTAAAATTAGCTTAAATCTATCTATATATATAATATTTACATTTTTATTAGTTTTCTAAACTACTATTATTACTTTATAAATAATTTTTTACTAGTCCTACTACTTACTAAATTAATCTAAAAGGCGCTAGGTAGCACTAAAAGCGGGCTAACTATAAAAAGAAAAGAAGGGTTTATGTTAACTTAGGTAATACTAGTTAAGAAGCTATTAAAAAGTTTTAAAATATTCTTTTTAAAGTAATACTCCTTTTATATTTTAAGTATAAAAGAAAAACTTAAATTAAAATAAACTTCTTTAATAAAACTATTAGTACTATTATAAACTAATTAGTTTTTAAAGAGGATAACTTATTTTAGTAGTAGCTAGTTAACTTTTATTTAAAAAACTTAATTAATATACAATACTATTATACTATAATATATATAATAAAAATTTTTTTACTATTATAAAAATATTAAATACTAGAAATAATATTTATAGGATACTTATTTTAAGATTTGTATAGAATATAATAATTTATAATAAATTTTTTTATTTCAAAAAAATTAGCCTTTTCTATTAAGGCTACCTAACTATTTAAGGAAAGTGCTTTTATCCTATAAATAATCTAATAACCAGCTCTTTAATTCCTAAATTAATATATTATTAAATAAAGTTATATTAAATTACTAATCTATTTAACTTAATTAGGTCTAGTTCACCACGCTAAATTAATTTAAGAATAGATTTTTATTTTATCTAACTTTAGATAGTAAGATATACCTATAAATATAATATATTTTATATAGGGATTTTAGCTTTTTATAATTGTATATTAATTTCTTAGTAATACTTTATACTTTTAAAAACTTTACTTTTTACTAGTAAAGTAGGCGTATTTAAAGAATACTTATAATAAAAAGAGGAATTAAACCTCTAATATATAAATAACGACGAAATTTAATAAATCTATACATTTCTAGGCACTTACCTACTATACTACCCCACCTTATAATAGTTAATATAAATAAACATTTTATCGCCGTGTTAGGTATAATTATATCTATTTCTCTTTAAGTATAATATTAATATATTTTATATAATAAATTTAATAAATCTAATTATTACTCTATTTTACTACTCTAATTATATACTAGAGTTTAGAATGGCTTAGTATAAATGTAATATAGTTTTTATAGAACTTATAAAAAAGTTATTATAAGTTTTTATTATAAAGATAAATAGAGCTATAGTATTTATAATAATAATTTATATATAAATAAATTAAAAATGTAACTTAAAACTAATATAAGAAATTTAATATTTCAGACTACGTATTTTACTTAAAAGGAAAATAACTATCTTAAAGTATCTAATAGATTTAAAAAATAAAATATTAAACTTATCTAAAGATAGTAATAATAACTTATAATTAAATAGTTTAAAGGGTACTAAGGTAAGTCTAGTAGAGCTAATACGGTTCTATACTCTTAAAAATAAAATAAAGGTAATTATAAAATACTATAATAGTTCTCTTATAGAGTATTTTAGCGTAAAGTAAACTCTTAAGCGTGTATAGTATAAATATATATAGAGCAGTGTATTTATAAATATTATTAATTATATTTATAATTATAAGCGTTATTAGTACACTAATTTAAAAATATATAAACTATATAGCCTCCTCTATTTATTTTTACATTTTAATAGACTATAGAAATACGTAAGTATAAATTTTATTATAAACCTACCCTCTAGTCGCTTTACTATAATTAATTATAATATAATTTTTATAATTATAAACTATTTTTTAATATAGTTTATTACGTACTAGTAAATATAAATTAAAAGAGTATTAATCTAGTCTAGTCTTAAATTTATATAATTATATAATTTTATAAACATTTAAAAATAGTACTATTTAATAAAAATCTACTTATATAAGTAAAGTATTAAAATACTTTTTACTATTATTTAAATTTATAGTAAATTTTAGTGTCCGCTTTTTATTTATAGATGGATAGGTAGATAAAATAGTAAAATAAAATTTTTAAATAGTATCTTTATATCTTCTATTATCTAAAATAAAATAATTAGGTATTAAAGATCTTCTATATAGAATTTACTAATAATAATAGTTAGTATTTAATTACTAAATATACACTTGTTTAAGTCTACTATAGATACAGCCTAGAAGAGCTAAATTAGTCCTTATAGGTATTAAGTAAAAAAAAACAAAAATTTACTTATTTGCTTAGTCTCTAAAATTATTAATATTTATAGTAAAGCTAAACGAAAACTAAAAATAGATTTAAAGTATTAAAAGTATTTTATATATAATACGTTTCTTACTAAATTTAAAAATAGAGTGTAAAGTCTAGATTTTAAATTATTATATATAATTTATAAAACTAAGTAAAAATATTAATAAAAATAATTAGATTCTAGTATATTAGTTAAGTATATAGGTAGTTTACTAAATATATATATAAGTTTATAGTTATAAGTCTAAAATAAGTCTATTTATTTTTTATTTTTTATTATTAATATTATATAAATCCGAAGATATATTACTAGATAAGTAGAAGTTAATAATTAATATATTATACTAATTTAGTAATAATTTATATAATATACAATATATTATACACTATAGACGTAATAAGTTAAGTTAATAAAAATACCTTATTAAATAGTAAGACTATTAAAATAAAAAAAATTACTAAAAAACTAAGTGTCTTAATTAGTATAATAGGGTTAAAAAAGTTTTAAAAATAATTTAAAATTACTATAAAAACATTTAGAATAACCCTAGTGAACTAAATAATATAAAAGTAAAATAAACTTTTTATAAAGGGTAATAATTTACCTACGAGTATACTAGTATAATAAAAATAAGACTAGTCTTCTAAAAAGAAGAGAATAGTTTAATATAACTCTATATATATTTTAAAAAAGTAATAGGGGAGTAATATTAGAAAAGACTAATCTAAAAATAATCTTTTTTAAAATAATATAGCTTTTTAGTTATAAGGCCTAAAAATACCAAAATAATACTATTTTAAAGAGAAAGACTAGTAGAATCTATACATCCGATTAGGGGCTACTTACTAAAAGGTTTAGAGGTAAAAAAAACAATTATTAAAAGTAAGTTAAAAAGAATATAGGCTAGTCTAAAAATAAAGTAATAGTATAAGAATCTATATACTTTTACTATATATACGGGTATAAAGAGATATATAATAAAGGGGAAATAATAAAGGCGTTATGCTAAGACTCCTAATTATATTTATAGTTAGTAATAGTACGTATACTTCTACTAAAAAAGTTTTAATAAAGGAGATAATAAAGTTTAGTAAGAATACTATATTAAGAGGTAGTACGCTATAAAATAGATTATAGTTATTTTATACGTATTACCTCTTTTATAATAGTTTTTACTATTATAATTACCTTATTATCGTAGTAGCTAAAAATTAGCAGCTAATATATACTATAGTATATTATATACAATAAACTAGATTTATTAAAACTTATATAGGTTTAACTATTTTATATAAGAATTTATTTTATATATAAATTAATATTATAACGACTGTAGAAGGAATTAAAACTAATATTTATTAAAAAATTACTTAGTAGTTAAATACTTTATAGCTAAATTAGTATAATTTAGTTATTTACTAAGCTATTATTATTATTAAAGTATATTGCGTTATAGATATTATTTATATAGGGGTCCTAAAAGCGTTTAAACTATTATAACTCTAAAGAATAGCAGAATAAAATTTAAAAAATAAGAGAACTAGATACGTATAAGTATAGATATAAATAAATTAAGTTACGTAGGGCCTCTATAATAGTATTAATTAGTACTAAAATAATAGATAAATTAAAAATAAAATACTACAAATAATAACTTATAAAAAAAGTATTACTAAGATCTAAGAAGTTATAAAAGTTATTATATAGGTAAAGGTAAAAGCGAAGGTAAGGTTAGGGTTAAATGTAATAAAATTATTTTAAGCGTTTTATTTTAAGCGCTAAGCACAGAGCGCAAAGGGCAAAAAGTAAAAAATAATAAGTAATAAAAAGGACAGCTATATAGAGTTAGTATATTTAGAAATATAAGAGCTTATAAAATATAAAAAGTAATAAGTATAAGTAATAGTACTTAGGATATTACGTTAGTTAGTAGGCGTAATTAGTTATATTTTTATAACTTTAAAAATAACTATTAGACAGCTACTAGAGCTATACTTCTAATAATTATATAACTAACTTGCTAATAATAATAATAAGGGGATAGTTTAATAAGAAAAATAATAATAACTAAATAAATAAGTACCGGCGGTAAAAAAAAATTAGTAAATATAAAAAAATTTTAGAACTCTACTTTAGGCTAAAATAACTTTTTATTTAAGGTATAAAATTTAGTTATTTTTATATATATTATACTAGTACTTATACTATATATAGATATAGAATATATATATTTATATATTAATCAAATAAAGAGTGTGGCTATAGTGGCTTAGGGCGACTAAATAGAGTTTTAAAAAGGAGGAGTATATATATACTTTTATACTTAGTATTAAAAAAGTAAATATATAATATTTTTATACTTTTTCGACACATTAAGTATAATAGTATACACATACTCCTCCTTTTTTAAAACCCCTTTTAGGTCGCCCCGAGCTACTACAGCCACACTTTTTATTCAATTAATATATAAATATATAATATTTTTATATTTTTATATATTATTTATATAATTATATATAAAAGACTAAGTATAAAGGTATACATATACTTCTCCTTTTTCGAACCCCCTTTTAGGTCGCCCTAAGCCACTATAGCTACACTTTTTATTTAATTAATATATAAATATAAAATATATATATATAAAAGACACTTTTTTTAAATTTTTAATAATAAACTAGTAATAATAAATTACTAGTACTTAGTATAGTAGCCGTTAGCCTCTATAACTGCCTTATAACGGTTAGAGAGAGATAAATTATAAGTATTACAGGGGGGTGACATTAAAAAAGACAAATTAAAAAAGTTACCTTTTTTAAAATAATATAACTTTTTAGTTATAAGGCCTAAAAATACGAAAAAAATTCTATTTTAAAAAAAAAGACTAGCATATCCTATTTGGCTATTTAGGGGCTACTTACTAAGGGGTTTAGGATTAAAAGAAAATTAGTAAACATAGAAAATTTTTAGGACCGTACTTTAGGCTATTATAAATTTTTATTTAAGGCGTAAAATTTGCTTATTTTTATATATATTATAATAGTACTTATAATATATCACTATATAATATATTTTTATATATTTATATATTATTTATATAATTATATATAAAAGTCATATTTTTATATTTTTAATAATAAACTAGTAAATAATATATTACTAGTACTTAGTATAGTAGCCTTTAGTTTCTATAACCGCCTTATAATAGTTAGGGAGTAATAAAATACAATTATTAATAGCCTCTTAAGGTATTTTATACTACTCTTTATTAGTAGCTCTTTTAAAGACCTCTATATTTTTTAAACTATTTTCTACACCTAAATTAGCCTTTTTATCTTTAATTATCTCTAATTTTAATAAACCCTATATATTTTCTATAGGGACTAAATCAGGACTATAGGCTAAGTAAAAAAATAATTTAATTTTATTATTTTTAAACTAAGTTAAAACGTCCCTAGTTTTATAAATAGGGATGTTATCTTCTTAAAATTATTAACCTACATTAATATTAATATAAAGATTATAACTATAATATAATATAATAATATATATATATATATATATTATTACATTAATAAACAAAGGGGTAAAAAAAGGTTATATAACTTACTACTTATTATATAGAATTTAACTTTAGGTATAAGGACTTTATTTATATAGTCCTTACTAGTGTAAAAAGTAAAAAAATTAAATATTTTAATAAATACTAAATTACTTCTAACTTCTACCTAAATTGTACCCTAAATATATAGAGTAAAGTCGTAACCTATAAAATAATTAATATAATTAATATTAAAAAACTAAAACTATAGCCTAAAAATACATAAAAGGTGAAAGATTTTAATATTTTAAAAAGTTAAAATAACGTACTTTATAATTAGCTAACAGCCAGTTTTTTTTTATCTCTATTATTACCCCTTTTTCTATAAAACTTTTTTTTTTTAGCTCTACCCCTTTGTATTACTAACTTATCAGAAAAAATTTTTTTTTTTAGTTTTATATTTTTAATATTTTTTAATTATTCTTTAGCGTATTTTACTTTTTTTTTTTACGCTTTCTTTGTTAATTATTAGTTTTATTTACTTATATTAATAGAGTAATCCTTCTCTTTTAAAACTTTTTATAATTATCTTTTTAAAATCTCTAGATTATTTTCTAATAGTATTCTTTTATTTTCTTTTTTAAGACTTCTAGTTAAGTTTCTATTAATAGCTCTTTTATCTCTTTAAGTTTTCTTTTTTATATCCCCTTTATAAACTGTTTTTATATTATAATTATTCTTTTCTTTATTTTTAATACGTCTTATAGTATTATAAATACTATTAGGAGTTCTTTTTAAAGTAGAAATAATTATTAAAATAGAAGTATTTAATCTTAAAAGAAGATTAACTTTATATTTAAGTTTAGTTAAATTTGGCACTATTTTAAGGGAATAGGAGTCTAGGCTTATAATATTCAAAAGATATTACTATATACTATAATATTAATAATATATCACGTAATTAGTAATTATATAAGTCTTAGCAATATTTTTATAATTAATATAATTTTATTATTAGATTACTAATATACTTCGAAAATCTAGTCACGTAACCTATACTAGGCCTAAAAGGGTATAGTTAAAATTTTAGTTAAATATATTTACTAACTAAAAAGTTATAGGATCCTAAAAAAGGGGTTAAAAAATTGCTATGTTTAGGTAATTCTAGTTAATTATAGGTAATATATATAACGTAACTAAAATCCTTATATAAATCTCTATTATTTTCTCTTTACAACAGTATTATTCACGTATTTTTAGGCTTAGTAATTAATTTTATATTAATTTTTAAAAATAGTAACCTTTTTAATTTATCTTTTTCAATGTCACCCCCCTGTAATAACTTCTTATAGTATATTATTCTACTCCTTTATAATAACTCTTTTAAAGGCCTCTAAATTTTATAAACTAGACTCTATTCCTAAATTAGCCTTTTTATTTTTAATTAGTCCTTATTTTAAATAACTCTATATATTTTCTATAGGGGCTAAATTAGGACTATAGACTAAGTAAGCAAATAGTATAATTGTATTATTTTTAAACTAGTTTAAAACGTCTCTTATTTTATAAATAGGGGCGCTATCTTATTAAAATTACTAACCTAAATTCATATTAATATAAACTTTATACTTATAATATAATATAATAATATATATTATTATATTATTATATTAATTAAAAAAGGGGTTAAAAAAAGGGTTAAAAAAACTTTATAAAACTTACCCCTTTTTATTCTCGGTTTAACTTCAGGTATAAAGACTTTATATATATAATCCTAACTAGTAAAAGAAGTAGAAGAATTAGGTGTTTTAATAAATACTAAATTACTTTTACCTCCTACCTAAATTATACCCTAAACTTATAGGGTAAGGTCTTGGCCTATAAAATAATTAATATAATTACTATTAAAATACTAACACTATAACTTAAAAATATATAAAGAGTTATATATTTTAATATTTTAAAAAGTTAAAATAACTTACTTTATAATTAGCTATTAGCCAGTTCTGTTCTAAATCTATTATTACTTATTTTTTTATAATATTATTTATTTTATATTCCCTTTTATATTGCTAACTTATTAGAATATATAATCTTTTTTAAATTTATATTTTTTACATTTTTTATATTATCCTTAATATATTTTACTGTTTTTATTAGCATTTTCTTTATTTATTAATAGTTTTTTTTTTTACTTATATTAATAGAGTAACCCTCCTCTTTTAAAGTCCTTTATAAGTAAGTTTTTATAATATTTAGACTATTTTTTATTAATACTCTTTAACTTACTGTTCTAGGACTTCTAATTATGTCTCTATTAATAACTCTTTTATATCTTTTAGATAACTTTTTTATACCCCCTATATAAACTTTTTTTATATTATAATTATTATTTTTATTATTATTTTTATTATTTTCTTTCTATTTAATTCGTTTTATAGCGTTATAAATACTCTGCTAAGGCTTTTTTAAAGTAGTAGTAATTAAAGAAGGAGAAGTATTTACTTTTAAAAGTGTATTAACTTTACGTTTAAGTTTTAAAAGATTTAGTACTATTTTAAGAAAATAAAAGTTTAAGTTTATAAAAGTTAATAATGTTTTTATTTTTTTATTTTTTAAATAAAGCTACGCTTTTAGCGTAGTACCTTTATTTTAAAAGAAATAACTACTAGCTACTATAGGGGTTCCTGCAAAACAGCTCTGCGATATCCTGGGCACAATAATAGGAGATAAACAGCGCACGGTCACATATTAACCCGTTACGCTAAGAACATATTATTAATAATATTATAATATACTATAATATTAATAATATATTACGTAATTACTAATTATATAAGCAAGAGCTAAATTTTTACTAATTATATAAAATTATTATTATATAATAAATTCTTAGTAAAAATTTAGTTACGTAACCTACGCTAGTCCTAAAATAGTATAATGAAATTATTAGTTAAATATATTTACTAACCAAAAAGTTATAAGGACCTAAAAAAAGGACTAATAAAATTATTATATTTAGGCAATTTTAGTTTATTACGTATACTTACTAAGCAGTAACTAAAATCGTTATATATATTTCTCTAACTTTCTCCTTATAACAGTATAATTAGCGCATTTTTAGGCTTAGTAATTAATTTTATATTAATTTATAAAAATAATAACTTTTTTATTTATTTTTTCCTAATATTACCCCCCTGTAAAAAATATAGTTTTTTTTTCTTTTAGTAGTTATAGGTAATAAAAAAGTCTAAAAGCGTTTTTAGTATAAATTAATAGTTTATTTTAAACTACTTTAGGTCTATATTCTTTACTTTAGATAATATTATTATGTTTTACTTTTATAGTTTAATATATATCTTTTATAAAAGGTTTAGTAATATATATAGTCCTATTAAAAGCTAGAGTAGTTTAATAGTATAATTAAAAAATTATAAAGAATATATAAGTATACTCTAATAAAATAAAAATTATAATTATTAAAGATTAATACTATTTAGATTAAATTATTATATTATAAGCCTACCTACTATAGTTATAACTAAAGGGTTCCTAAACTCCCTATATAGAGAACAAGAAATTTAAAAAATTATAAATATATTTAATTACTTACTAAATAGTTTTAAGAGTAATATTATTTATTACTTAACTCCTAAATAAGATTATTAGGATATTTAGCTAACTAATAAATATAACTAATAATACAATAGATTATACTTTTCTAAAAATAATAACTAGTACTAAATATATAGTTAATGTATATAATTTATTTTATATTTATATTAATAGAAGCGGGACCTATATTTATAAAATTAAAATTTAAAAAGTATTATAATTAGTTAAGTAGTATAGGAGGTAAGCATTTAAAAATATATAAATTTTTCGTAAGTTTTTAAATATTAAAATATTTTATTATATTAAAAGTTTAATTTTTTTTTTACTATAGGTATTCTTTAATCGGGCCTATTCTACTAGTAAGAAGTAGAATTTTTAAAAGTACAGGATACTACTAAGAAATTAATATAAAGCTATAAAAAACTAAAATTCCTATTAAAGAAAAGAATAAGTCTAGTATAAAATACTAAATAGCTAAAAGTATTTATTACTATCTTAAGTTAGATTAGATAAAAATCTATTTCTAAATACGCTTAACGTAGTAAACTAGGCCTAATTAGATTAAATAGATTAGTAATTTAATATAATTTAATTTAGTACTATAAAATTAACATAGAATAAAAAAAGAAAGACGTCTTAAAAGTATAATAAAAAGGAGTATATATATAGCTACCTCCTAATTAGGCAGGTACGCTAAATATTAGGGTCTATTTTTTTTTAGATAGAAAGTGTTTTAGTTATAATTATAAAAAAAACTTATTAAAGGAGCCATTATAGAGATCTAGACCTAAGTTAAAAACTAAGTATTATTTTTAGTAACTAAATAGCTCTAATTAATTTTTAAACTAGTTAGAGTTATTTTATAAGTAGTACTAAATTTTTAATAGGTACGTTAGTTATTAAATATATTAAAAAGTACTAAATTAGTTTAAATAACGCTATTATACTACTATAGAGAATAGTTATACCCTTTTTACTCTATTTAAAACTTATCTAAAAGTTATTAAAATTATTTTTAATCTTAATAAGCTTTTACTTTTAATTTAAACTATATTAAAATAACTCCGCCTATAAAAGAGAATTCTAAACTTAATATACTTATTAGTAAAATAAAAAGTACTATTATAGATATAGAATATTTTTAAAAAATCTAATAATACTATTATATAATATATATTTATATATTAATCGAATAAACAGTGTAGCTATAGTGGCTTAGGGCGACTAATAGAGATTTTAAGAAAGGAGGAGTATATATATACCTTTATATTTAATATACTATTATATAATAATTAGTGCTATATTACGTTAAACTTTTATAAACCATTTACATACGTTGTTAAATCTACTCTAATTTATTTATAAATAGACTTAATCTTTTTATTAGTTTACTTTTATTTATCCTAGATATTTTTATACGCTTTACTTTTATTTATCCTAGATCTTTTTATACGCTTTACTTTTATTAAAATTTTTAAAAATAATAGACCAAGTTATTTAATATACTTAACCTTTATAGAAATCCTAAGGTACTTAATATAGTAAAAATTTATAATATAATACTTATATTTAATAAGTTAGACATTATATATTATATAGCGTTACTCGTACGCCTTTAATTTATAATAAAATAGTTATTTTTATTAGTTACTAAAGCTTTACTAATAGTACTCTCTAGTTACTTACAATAGTAAAATTAGTAATATAAAAACTAATTAGTATAATTATTATTTTATAACGCCTAATAATACTAAATTAGCACTTACTATATAATAAGTATTATTCTTCTTAAAATAAGAGAAATATATTTTAAAATAGTAATCTTTATAAATAGATAATTTTTTTTATTAGAAGTTTTTATACACTTTTTTTTATACATAATAAAGTTGCTATTAGCAACTACCTAATTAGGAAGAGGAGTACTAAATATACTATATAAACTAATAATTAGCTCTTAAAAAGTACTATACTAAGTCTAATTAAGAAAAGTAGTACGAAAATAGGTACGTAATAACTATTTAATAGTATTTAATAGATTTATAGCTTAGTATAATTTATTACCTTATATAGTAATTTATACTAGCGTATCTACTATTATAAATTAATACTAAGCAAGTATTTATAAAAAAAAGGATATTAATATATTATAATTATAGTACGTATTACAGCGTCTAAGGTACTATTTATTAATAGTAATATACAACTACTCTATAATTAAGATACGCGCTCCTAGCACGTTAAAAAATTAAATTTTAGTAAAATATATATACTAGATTTACTGCAGCCTATACTATAGAGTATAATATATATTTTAAGCTTTTAAATTATACTAAATAAATAAGAAACGTAAAATAATAAAAATATTTAATATAGTTACTATACTACTATTTATCTTTATAGGTAACCCGTAAAAGTTTAAATTTAAGTAAAATAATTTTATTAATATAGGCGTAGACTTAACTATATATAAAAAAAATTATAATATTTTATAAAAAAACTAAAAATCTACTAGTTAGGGGTATAGCTAAATAAAAAAATAATATTAAAATTACTATAGCTATACTACTATACTAAGTAATTTATAAATAAGGGTAAGTTACTTACTACTAATAATAACGCTAATGCTAATAACTATAAAATACTAAAATAAAAAGATAATATAGTTCTTTAATAAGTAATTAAATATATTAAAAACTATAGTCTATAGCGTAAAAGGTGTATATAACTCTAATCGGGGTAACATAAAATAAAAGTTACTAATATATAAAAAAGCGCTATAGCTTAACGCTGCGGAGAATATCTAAAGGTAAATAAAAAAAGGTTTTTAAAAGGAGGACAATATATAGCTAGTATAGAAAAATATAGATAATTAGCTTCATATATAACTAAATAAAATAGAATATTTTATATTAATTATTTTATTATAACTCTAAAATCCCTAGGTCTCTATTAAGACTATTTTATATACTAATATTTTTTATTTAAAAAGCTATACTCTACTATAACTTTTAAATAACTAATATAAGATATTTTAGTACGTTAATTATTTTTTTAAATTAGTTAAATATAGAAGGTTTAAAAAGTTTTATATTTAATAGATATTATAATAGTAGAGATTAAATACTAATATAAAAATACTTATTATAATTTAGTATACTTATATAGTATAATTATTATTAAATTTTACTATTTTATATTTTATATAAAATACTTATCTTTAGAAAATATTATTTAGACTAAAATAAAAAGTAAGAACGAAAGTCCCTAGGGCCTATTATTATAATTACAAATACTAAAATACTAGTATCGGTAAAAATAATATTATTAATTAGTATATAATGTAATATACTATACTACAGGAGGCTAATATTAGGAAAAGAGTACTCTAAAAAGTTACTGTTTTTAAAATAATATAACTTTTTAGTTATAAGGTCTAAAAATATAAAGAAATACTACACTAAAGAGAAAAACTATTATATTCTATTTACGCTATTAGGGACTGCTTAGTGGGCCCCTAAGGATTAAAAAGAATTTAGTAAATATAATATACTTTTAAAACTATATTTTAGACTATTATAACTTTGTATTTAATATATGAAATTAACTAGTTTTTATATATATTATAATAGTATTAATAATATATAAGTATATTATATATTTGTATATTAATTAAATAAATAGTATAGCTGTGGTGGCTCAGGGCAACCAAAAGGGGTTTTAAAAAAGGAGGAGTATATGCATGCCTTTATATATAAGTATATTAAATAATTTTATATATTTATATATATCGTATATAATTATATATAAAAGATACTTTCTTAAATTTTTAATAATAAACTAGTAAATATTATATTATTAGTACTTAATATAGTATCTTTATTATTCTATAAGTATCTTATAATAGTTAGGGAGTAATAAAATATAATTATTAATCACTTATTATAGTATTTTATTCTACTTTTTAAAAATTGCTTATTTAATAGTCTCTATACTTTCTAAACTTAATTCTATACTTAAATTAGTCTTTTTATTTTTACTTAGCGTAGATTTTAAATATCTCTATATATTTTTTATATAGACTAAATTAGTATTATAGGCTATATAAAAAGAAAAGTTTACTCCTGGGTAGATATATAAAAGACTAATTTATTCTTTTATATTTTATTTTTATTGCGTTTTACCCCGTCTACTAATATAATAACTAATAATATTATTATAGACTTATTACGTAATTTAAAATAACGTTTTTTAATCTTATTTTATACTAAACCTTTTTAGTACCTATTAAATTTTTTATTAAAATAATAATACTATAAAGACCTATTAAAATAAGTTATATATATACCTGGCTTATCTAGTAGCCTTATAAAATAAAAAAACTATATCTACTATTATTAGCACCTACGCCGCCTATAAATAAAAAAAATACTAAGTACTTAGTTAGTAATACCTACTAAATAAAAATAAAAGTATATACTTACTTAACTTACGTGTCCTAATAAAACTTTCTAAAATTTATAATATTTAGTTAATTTTTTTTTTCTAAATTTTATAAGTATACTAATATATTTATTTTATATTATTAGTTTATTTTTTTAAATAACTCTATTATTTGTAACTCTATTAACTACGCTAAATTTCTTAGTTTTTCTCTATTAACTAGCACCTTTTATAAAGTTTTTATTTTATCGGCCTAGGATCTGTCTAAATAAAATAGTAGTATATTAATAAGGGCTTTAAAATAGATAAAAAATAATATACTCTAAAAGGCTATTCTCTACTAAATGATTATATATGCGTAGGTTAATATAGGACTTATTAATAAGCTATATATGTAAGTAAAAGAATTATATTTTAATAGAAGTATTACTGCTATTAATAATAGTTAGTATAATAAGCGGTAATCTAACTAAAATTAGTATTATAATAAAATATTTAAGAGATAAAAAAGATCTATAGAAATGTAATACAGTAGAGTACCTTTAAGTAAAAGTTAATAATATAGTATAGTGTATAAAATAAATAGCTAAACTTACTTAAAAACTAAATATTTAGTAATATACGCTCTACGTAATAGCTAAATAACTCTCTTTAGTTCTAAAGTTTATACATCTAATAACCCCTTAAGCTAAGTACATTATATATAATTATAAGTAGTAATTTTTAATAATCTTAAGAATAATTACGAGTAGTTACTAATTAATAAATATATAATTATAATATAAGCAGATCGCTACTATATTTAGTTAAATATTTTATCCTTACTAAAAGATAAAAGTATAACTTTTAAGTATTTAAAATTTATACTACTTATATATAGTCTTATTAGTATAATATAAGTTATTTAGTATTTATTACATTATTATTATTACGTTATACTACAGCTTTATAAAGCTCGAAAAGTATATTTAAAAAAAAATTATCTAAATTATTATTAAATAAGTGTAAAACGTCTATTATTTAATAAATAAGAGTGTTACAGGGGGGTAATATAAGAAAAGAGTAATTAAAAAAGACTAGTTTTTGAAAGTTTAATAACTCTATAAGTTTTTTTTTATATATAATAAAGTTGCGATTAGTAACTACCTAATTAAGAAAAAAAGTATTATATATACTATAGGACCTAATAACCGGCTCTTAAAGGTACTATACTAAGTCTAATTAGAAAAGGTAGTACTAAAATAGGCACGTAATAACTTCTTAATAGTACCTAATAGATTTATAGCCTAGTATAATTTATTACCCTATATAGTAACTTATACTAGTATATTTACTATTATAAACTAATACTAAATAGGTATTTATAAAGAAAGAAATATTAATATATAATAATTATAGTATACGTTATAGTATCTAAGGCACTATTTACTAATAGTAGTATACTACTACTTTATAACTAAAGTACGCGCTCTTAAAACGTTAAAAAATAAAATTTTAATAAAATATATATACTAAAATTACTTTAGCCTATACTATAGAGCATAGTATATATTTTAAGCTTTTAAATTAAATCGAATAAATAAGAAATACAAAATAATAAGTATATTTAATATAATTATTATAATACTACCTATCTTTACGGGTAACCTATAAAAGTTTATATTTAAATAAAATAATTTTATTAATATAGGCGTAGAATTAACTGTGTATAAAAAGAAACTATAATATTTTATAAAAAAACTAAAAATCTACCGTTTAGGGGTACTATAAAGTAAAAAAATAATACTAAAATTACTATAGCTATACTACTATACTGAATAATTAATAAGTAAAAGTAAGTTTTTTACTACTAATAATAACGCTAACGCTAATAGCTATAGAGTACTAAAGTAAAGAAATAATGCAGTTCTTTAATAAGTAACTAAATATATTATAAACTATAGTTTATAGCGTAGAAGATATATATAATTTTAATTAAAATAACGTAAGATAAAAATTACTAATATATAGAAGAGTACTGTAGCTTAATACTATAAAAATATTTAGAGATAAGTAAAAAGGGATTTTAAAAAAGAGGATAATAGATAGCTAGTATAGGAGAATATATATAAATAGCTTAGTATATAACTAAATAAAATAGTATATTCTATATTAATTATTTTATTATAACTTTAAAACCTTTAGGCCTCTATCGAGACTAAACTCTATAAGTATTATATTTAAAAATTTAAAAGAAAGTTTATTTATAGACAAAGTTATTTTTTTATATTTATTTCTTTACGTTTATCTGTAGGAGCTGTATTAACTTAGTATATGCTACGTTTTTACTTAATATAAAAATAAGTAAAAATAAAAATACTATAACCTAAGACCTATTAAATATAGGATTTTTTAAATTTTATAGCTAGTAGAATAATAACTTAATAGATAACTTATTAGGCGGTAACTGCAATAATAGTAGGGCAATAATTATAAAATAGTAATAGAGTATTTATAGGTTATTATTTTAAGTAGAATTATAAGTAAAACTATAAACTGTATATAGCGCGTTTAAAATAATAAGCGTAATAGCTTTCTCTCCTTTTTATAAATACTATATACTTAAAGTCTAGAAATCTTTATTATATTTATAACTTTAATTTTATACTAGCATCTAATAATTAGACTAGGTAACCTCTAGTATATAGTATAGACTTTTGCTAATAGTAATAATTAGTTAAATTACGTTAAAAACTACTTTAACTTCTACCTTAATACTGTATAAGAGACTAGCCTATTTAATAGGCTAGATTTTTTAGTTAACGTTTTTAATTCCGATTTAATCCTAACGCGCCTTTTTTTATTTAAGATAAATATAATCCTTAACCTTAATAATACCTATAAAGACGTTAAAATCTACTTTAAATTATATAGTAATATAGTAAACTTTATAGTATAATAGTATAAAAAAAGTAAAACTTTTTTATTTAAAGTAGAGAACGTCGGCGGCAGTAGCAGTAGTAACTTAATAATAAAAAAAAAACTTTTTTAAAGCAGTAAAGGAAGCGAAGCTTTAGTAAAAAAAGCTTATTAAAATAGTTAAGATTATTTAGGTACAGGGATATATATATACGTAAGAGTAGAACTTTAAAATAAATAGTAAATAATAAAAAAAAAATACGCTACGGCGCTGTAAGATAGTTATAGGAGCTTACTATTAGAAAAATTAGTAATTATTATAAGAGAATTAAGGAATTTTACGGGGAGTACTATACTATATTTTAATATTTTAATTACTATCTATTTAAAAAGGTTATAGGTTATTAGCGCTAGTAGAAAAGTTATTATAATTACTATATAAGAAGCTCGTTAAGAGTTAGTTAATTACGTAATATAGTAGAAGTTTAAATAGCTAGTCTAAAGTCGCGTAATATTATAGTAATAACTCTAGGGAAGGGAATAGATAAAGTTATAATATATAGTATAATAAAACTTAATTAGGCTTAGCGTATTTATAGCATTAGTAATATAGTTTTAAATATATAACTTTTTATTTACTTAACTTTACGTATATATAACTATTTAACTAGTATATAAAATTAATTATAAAATATATATATATTACTATATTATATATAATACTTATATAACTATTTATAGGATAAATTAATAGTATCTTACTAAAATTATCTTATATATTATTATAAGAAAGAAATCGTATTAATTAAGTAATAGTATTATATATCTTACGTAAGTAATATTTTATATAATATTTAATAGAATTTTACATATTTTAGTCTTAATTTATAGTTTATAATATATTATTACTAGTAGATAATATATGCTTAAAATTAGACTAACCTAATTAGGTAATAATAAAATATTAGCTTCTTAGTATATTATATAATATAAAATATATAATTATATTTATTTAATTATATTTACTATATAAGATGTTATAAGACGTTAAATTAATAAAAATTTAAAAAGTTTTTTAGTTATTACTTACTTTATATAGTAGTAAATTAAATAATTATTGTATTTTTAACCTTACTATACAGTTCTACTTTTATATAGAATTTTAAATTTTTAAAAATAAGTTAAATATATAGTTTGTAAATATCGTCTAAAATTAATAAATTAGGACTTTAAATTCTAAATTTAAATTATTGCATATTTAGATAAGAAATAAAACTTACAAGTTATTTTATAGATATTAGACAGTAATTACTAATATATAGATATTTTATAGCTAATTTTATACGCTAGTTAAAAAGTTATAAATACGTAAAGTTATAGAAAAAAAAGTAATAAGTTTAGGACTATATAACTAAGCCTATAAATACGCTAAGCCTAATTAGGTTTTATTCTAAACTATTTTATAACTTTTTCTATAAGTAAACTTTGTTTTAAATTTTTAAATATAACACTTATAGAGTTATTAAACTTTTAAAATCTAGTCTTTTTTAATTACTCTTTCCTAATATTACCCCACTGTATCTTATTATAATTACTAATATAAATTAATATTAATATAAGGTTTATCATTATAATATTTTATAAGAATATATATTTATATTTATATTATTATATTAATAAAAGAACTAAAAAATTTATTAAACTACTTATTCCTTTATATTTTTAGTTTAACTTTAGATTTAAGAACTTTTTTTATATAGTCTTTACTAGTAAATGAAATAGGTAAATTTAGTAATTTAATAAATATTAAATTACTTCTACCTTCTTACAAAATATTAGTAAAAACTTAGAAAATTAAATTAGAACTAATAAAATAATTAAGAACCTTAATATTATAAAAATAAATCTATACCGTTAGAATAGCTTAAAAGTAGTATATTTAAATATATTAAAATATTAAAATAACTTACTTTTTTATTAGCTAACAGCTAGTTATGTTTTTAATTTTATTATTAGGTCTTTTTTAATAATACTTCTTTCTTGTCTCTTTTATTTATTTCTTTACGTTTATCTGTAGGAGCTGTATCGACTTAGTGTACACTACGTCCTTACTTAATATAAAAGTAGGTAAAAATTAAAGGCGCTATAATTAAGACCTATTACAGGGGGGTGACAAAAAAAGCGTAATCTAAAAAGTTACTATTTTTAAAAATTAATATAAAATTAATTACTAAGCATAAAAATGCGTGAATTATATCGTTTTAAAGAGAAAATAGTAGAGACTTAAATTAGGATCTTAGTTACGTCCTATTTATTACCTGTAATAAATTAAAATTACTTAAATATAATAAATTATTTAACCCCTTATATAGGTTCCTATAACTTTTTAGTTAGTAAATATATTTTACTAAAATTTTAACTATACCCTTTTAGGACTAGTATAGGTCACGTAACTAGATTTTTAAAGTATATTAGTAATCTAATAATAATATTATATTAATTATAAAAATTTTGCTAAGGCTTATATAATTACTAATTACGTAATATATTATTAATATTATAGTATATTATAATATCTTTTTACTTTTATAAACTTAAACTCCTATTTCCTTAAAATAGAGTTAAAATTTTTAAAACTTAAATATAAAGTTAATCTCGTTTTAAAAGCAAATAATTTACCCTCTTTAATTGCTACTACTTTAAATAAATTACTAAATATAATTTATAACGCTATAAGGCGTATTAAAGATAAAAATAATAAAAATAATAATATAAAAAAGGTTAAACAAGATAGAGTAAAAAAGGTAACTTAAAGAGAGAAAAGAGTTATTAATAGGAACTTAATAAGAAGTCCTAAAATAAAAAATAAAAGACTATTAATAATAAATAAGCTAAATATTATTAAAAGATCCTTATAAAGGACTTTAAAAGAGGAGGGTTACTCTATTAATATAAGTAAAAAAAACTAATAATAAACAAAGAAATCGCTAAACAAAGATTAAAATACGCTAAAAAATAATTAAAAAATATAAAAAATATAAAATTAAATAAAATTATATTTTCTGATAAGTTAGTAATATAAAGGGGTAAAACTAAAAGGGAATACTATAGAAAAAGGGGTAATAATAAAGTTAGAAGAGAATTAGCTGTTAGCTAATTATAAAGTAAGTTATTTTCATTTTTTAAAATATTAAAATATTTAACTTTTTATATATTTTTAAGTTATAGATTTAGTTTTTTAATATTAATTATATTAATTATTTTATAGGCTAGGATTTTACGCTATAAGTTTAGAGTGCAATTTAGGTAGGGGGTAAAAGCAATTCAGTATTTATTAAAATACCTAATTTTTTTACTTCTTATACTAGTAAGGACTATATAAATAAAGTCCTTATACCTAAGGTTAAACCCTAGATAAAAAGGGGTAAGTTTTATAGTTCTTTTTTACCTCTTTTTGTAATAATAAAATATATATATATATATATATATTATTATATTATATTATAATTATAATTGTTATAATAATATTAATTTAGGTTAGTAATTTTAATAAGATAATATCCCTATTTATAAAACTACAGACGTTTTAACTTAGTTTAAAAATAATAAAATTAAATAATTTCTTTACCTAGCCTATAGTCCTGATTTAGCCCCTATAGAAAATATATAGGGTTTATGAAAATTAGGGCTAATTAATAATAAAAAGGCTAATTTAGGTGTAGGAAATAGTGTAAATAGTATAGAAGTCTTTAAAAAAGTTATTAATAAAAAGTAGAATAATATACTATAAGAAGTTATTAATAACTATATTTTATCTCTGCCTAATCGTTATAAGATAGTTATAGAAGCTAAAGGCTACTATACTAAGTACTAGTAATTTATTATTTACTAGTTTATTATTAAAAATTTAAAAAAGTGACTTTTATATATAATTATATAATTAATATATAAAAATATAAAAATATTTAATATACTAGTAAAACTTAGTATCTATTATTATATATATAAAAATTATCTAATTTTACACCTTAAATAAAAAGTTATAATAGTCTAAACTAGGGTTCTAAACATTTTCTATATTTACTAATTTTTTTTAATTCTAAACCCCTTACTAAGCAGCCCCTAAGTAGGTAAATAGAGTATACTAGTCTTTCTTTTTAAAATAGTATTTTTTACGTATTTTTTGGCTTACTAATTAACAAGTTATATAACTTTAGGAAAGGTATCTTATTTAATTACGCTTTTTTTTGTCACCCCCTATAAATATAGAATTTTTAAATATTATAGCTAGTAGAATAATAACTTAAATTAATAAACTTATTAGACTGTAATAGTAACGACTGCGGAGTAATAATTATAAAATAATAATAAAATATCTATAAATTATTATCTTAGGCAGAGTAAAGCTATCGGTTATTATTTTAGGTAAAATAAAACTATAGGTTATATACAGCGCGTTTAAAATAGTAAGTGTAGTAGCTTTTTCTTCTTTTTATAAGTACTATATATACGTAAAGTTTATAAATCTTTATTATATTTATAATACCGGCGTTCTAGTGTCCGACGATAGTCTCTTCTATTTATATTACTAACTTTTTAGAAATTATATTCTCTTTTAAATTAATCTTTTTTATATTTTTGTATATTTTTTTAGCGTCTTTTAATATGTTTTTTTAGAATTTTCTTTATAAATTAATAGTTTTTTATATTTATATTAATATTTATAGTAAACTGGACAATACTTATTTTTAAAATAAAAAGTAAATTAATAGTATCTATTAGTTAAAATAATTAAGACTAAATATATATATAATAACTAAGTAATTAAGTAATATAGTTACGTAATTAATATATAATTAAAAAGGGTATATAAATCTTATTATTATAATATACCCTTTAGGTAAGCTGCGTATTAGTAATAAACCTATTTAAAAATTACTTTAGGTAAATTTTATTTTTATAATATTCTACTACAACGCCTATAGCGTATTTAATTTTTTTTATTAAATTTTCCCTTTATAAATTTAAATACTATTTATTTTTATAGTAAGCCTATAGTTTTAAGTAATCTACTTAACTAATTACTTATAGCGGCTTATTATATTAGTTTATTTTTAATAAAACTTATTTCCTATATTATTTTATAATTAGTTATTATTATTTTTATTACTTAATTGTACCTTCTATATTTAGTAAGCAAGTAAAGTTATAGGCGTAGTAAATAGGTAGTAGATTATATATATAAAAGCGACTCTACTACGCTAGTTAAATATAATAATTACTTAAATTATTCTTTTCTTTTTTTCTTTAGTTTATAATAATTTTTACTATAGTAGGTAATACTACTATTATTATTTTTTTCTGCCTACTTAAGTATTAATAACTAATTATAAAACATTTCTAAATATTTTAGTATTTATTTTTTTTATTTATAACTAGTAGTACTATAGCAGCCGCAGTTATAGTAGCTATAATTAACTTTTTAAAAATACTTATTTTTTTAATTTTTTGAAATTAGATAATAACGATAATAATCTTTTAGTCTTAAATAATAATAAAAAAAGTAAAATAGAAACAGTTAACTAATTACTAAATATAAAATAAAGCTACCTTTTAAGTTTAGTAAATAGCTTAATTTAAATTATAAAGCCTATATACGTAATACTCTATTTAGTAATTTAATAAAAATCTATTTTAAAAATTTTAATTTTATAAATACGCGCTACTGTTATTATATTACTTATTTATTTATTTTAATATATATTTTACTAATTATATATCTATTATATATTACTAATTATTATAGTTTTATTAGTATCTATACTATTTATATAACCTTTATTAAGCTTATAATTAAATATAATATTATAAAGTCTAAGGTAAATAATCTATTTTTAAATTTTCTATTATAGGTTATACTAATACGTTTTAGTTTAATAATAAAATTATAGCTACTTTTAAGACTGCCTATAATATTCTAAAATAGTACTTAGCTTTTTAGATGCTAAATACTAAAATAAAATTACTAGGTAATTAGAGTTAACTAGATTTTTTTAATTAAGACTAATATTTAAGTTCTATTTTTAGTAGCTAGGGCTATAGTAATTTAATTAGTAAATATTTTTATAGGTATATTTAGCTATTACTAATTTTTATTTAATACTCTACTACTATTTATTTAAGTAGTAGATAGCTAATAATTATATATAAATAATAGGTTAAAATATTTTTTTAAAAGAGGATCTTACAGACTGTATAGGTAAATTCTTTTTAAATTTAAACTAAAAACGCTTTAATCTATTCTTAAAGGCCTATAATATATTTATAAAATTAAAGTAGTAGTAACGTAATTATAATTATTTTATTTTATTAAAGTAATAAAAGATAAGAAGCGAGTTATACCCTTACAGCTAAAGTTTTTTTTTTAGACTTTTAGCTACTTTTATTTATTTTAGACTCTAAGGCGGTGTCTCTATTTAAATAAAATTAAAAAAAAAGCGTAAATAATTATATACGTTACTTAATTAGGCTTTAGCTATATTATAGGTGTAATTATTTTTTTTTTTATAATATATTTATTTTATTTTTAGATTTTTTTTTTTTTTAGAATAGATAAAATCTAATAGACTTATTTCTTTTTACTTTTTATTTACTTAATAATTAGTAACTATATATTTTATAAATATAGTAGTTTTGTAAAGCGTATAAATTATTATTACGTAAGCGCCTTTATTAATTTATTAATAGGTATATTTTTAGTTTATAGATAAATTACTTTAACTAATTTTTTTTATATATTTTTACACAATTGTTAAAAGTACGTTAAAAAATATATAGGCTAGCCTAAGAGTATAGTAATAGTATAAAGATATATATACTTTTACTATATATACGTGTATAAGAAGACATATAAAAGGGGAAATAATAAAGGCGCTATACTAAAACTAATAAGCTATTAGCTATATTATAGCTAGTAGTAGTACGTACGCTCTTACTAAAAAAGTTTTAATAAAAGAGATAAAGTTTAGTAAGGCCACTATATTAGGAGTATACTATAAGATAGATTATAGTTATTTTATATAATATTTTCTTTATAATAGTTTTTATTATTATAAGTTATCTTATTACTATAATAGTTATTAGCAGCTAGTATATACTTTAGTACATTATATATAGGCTAGATTTATTAAAACTTATATAGTTTTAGGTAATCTATATAAAAATCTACTTTATATATAAGTTAATATTATAACTATAAAAGAAGAAACTATAACTAACGTTTAGTAAAAAATTACTTAGTAGTTAAGTATTTAGTAATTAAGTAAGTAAAATCTAATTATTTACGGAGTTAAATATACTATTAAAAATAAGTATATTAGAAATATTATTTACGTAGAGGTTAAAAAAGTAATTAAAATACTAAAGCTCTAAAGGATAGCAGAATAAAACCTAAAGACTAAAAAAATATAAATATGCTAAAGTAGAAGATTTAGTTAAATAAGACCTTTATAATACTATTAGAAAGAAAGAAGTCTAAGTACTATTAATAATAATTAATAAAAAAAAAATATTACTAATATTCGGGAGGTTATATAGAATATAGAGATATAAGTATAAAATTATTTTAGCCGGTATTTATTTACTTAGTTATTATTATCCTTCTTGTTAAACTATCCCTTTATTATTAGTAAGTTAGTTATATAACTATTAGAAGCTTAGCTCTAGTAACTATTTAATAGTTACTTTTAAAGTTATAAAATATAACTAACTATACTGTCTACTAATTAATTTATAATACCCTAAGTAATACTTACTTATTACCTATTACGTTTTCTATTTTTTATAAGCTCTTATATCCCTAAATATACTAACCCTATATAACCGCCCCTTTAGTTATTTTTTACTTTTTACCCTAAGCGTTTTACGCTTAGCGCTTAAAATAAGCGCTTAAAATAATTTTATTACCTTTAACTCCGACTTTACTTTTAATTTTAATTTTACTTTTAACTCTAACTCTAACTTTGCCTTTATCTATATAATAACCTTTACGACTTTTTAGATTTTAGTAATACTTTTTTTATTAGTTATTATCTGTAGTATCTTATTTTTAATCTGTCTATTATTTTAGTACTAATTAATAGTATTATAAAGGCCCTATTTAACTAAATTTACTATTTTACTATATTTACTCTCTTTAGCCTTTAAGACTTATTCCGCTATTTTTTAGAGTTATAGTAGTTTAAACGCTTTTAGAACCCTTATATAGATAATATTTATAATATAGTATATTTTAATAATAATAATAGCTCTATAAATAATTAGATTGTATTTACTTAACTATAGGGTGCTTAATAACTAAGTAATTTTTTATTAAATATTAGTCCTAGTTCCTTCTACGGTTATTATAATATTAACTTATATATAAAATAGATTTTTATATAGTATACTTAAAACTGCATAAACTTTAATAGACTTAAACCTAGATCTAGCCTGCTATATATAACGTACTATAGTATATATTAGCTACTAATTCTTAGCTACTATAATAATAAAGTAACTTATAATAGTAAAAACTATTATAAAGGAGATATTATATAAGATAACTATAACTTACCTTACAGCGTACTTCTAATATAGTATCTTTACTAAACTTTATTATTTTTTTTATTAAAACTTTTTTTAGTAAAAGCGTACGTGCTACTACCAGCTATAGTATAGCTAGTAGCTTATTAGTCTTAGCACAGCGCCTTTATTATCTCCCCTTTTATACGCCTTCTTATACACGTATATATAATAAAAGTATATATATTCTTATACTATTACTTTATTTTTAGGCTAGCCTATATCCTTTTTAACTTACTTTTAACAATTATATTATTTTAGTAGCTGAGTACAAAGCGTAAACAGTAAAAAACAATAAAAAAAATAGCTATATAGGGTTAGTATATTTAGGAATATAAAAGTTTATAAGATATAAAGAGTAATAAATATAAATAATAGTATTTAGAGTATTATAAATTAATTAGTAGACAGCGTAGTTAGTTATATTTTATAACTTTAAAAGTAACTATTAAATAGCTACTAGAGCTAAGCTTTTAATAGTTATATAACTAATTTACTAATAATAAAGGGACGGTTTAATAAAAAGAATAATAATAACTAAGTAAATAAGTACCGGCTATATTTTTACTATAATTATATATTTTAAATATTAATATAGTATAATTATATTATAATTCTTTTATTCGCTTTAACTATAAGCCTTTTTTTTTATTTTTTTAAATAAAGCTACGCTTTTAGCGTAGTACCTATATTTCTTTTAAAAAAAATTACTACTAGCTACTATAGGGGTTCCTGCAAAACGGATCTATAATAATTTAGGTATAATAATAAGACACGCAGCGCGTATAATTATATATTAATATATTACGCTAAAGATAGTTTATTATTATAATAAGTTAAAATAGCGTTACTCGCTATAAGTTAATATATAACCTTTTCTAACCTAGTACGCAGCGTCTATTTATAAAAAAAAAAGAAAAAGGTAGTATATCTATAGTATATTATAAGATATTAATATACACCGGCGCCCCCGCTACTATATATATAAAATAATAAAAAAGTATAATAAGTAGTCTACTATACTAGACAGCTATATTAAATCTTCCTCTAGATATTATATATATATATTACATAATAATAGCTAAACAACTCTATAAAAGTAATATATATAGCGCCTTCTACGTAACTAAATCTATTTCTATAAAGACTACCCTACTAGTAATTCTTATAAAGCTTTAGTATACTACTAGAAAACTTCGCCTCCGTAGGTAAGTAGGTATAAAATAAATAATAAATCTAATAACTATAGACTGTAATTTTATAATAAAAATAAATAAGTATATACTATACCTATACTAGTATTAATATAGTAATAGTAATTATTATTAACCTATATAGTCGCGATAGTAATAGATCCTAAAAATTTTATTATTATAAATGCTAATCTAAATTATATTTATAAATAGAAGTAGTATCTCCTAGCCGTACTAGATAAATAAAATAACTCTAACTATAGTAAGTTTAAAAATAAAATAGTAACTATTACTTTAATAGTAGTATAGCTGTAAAATATAAAAGAGCTAGTAAGAAAGGTATTAGTAATAATAACTAAATAGGCCTAGCCCTAAGGGCAAGAAGAAAAAAAAGTTATATATAAAATAGCAAACACAATAGGCAAATATAATAAATATAATAATAATATATAGGGAATAAAAAGGAAAGCGTTATAAAATACTTATAAGTATAGGTAAAATAATATATAATAGTTTAGATATAAAATATAATAATTTAGGTATAAAGGAAATAGGTAATTAGTACTAAAAAATAATAAAAAAGCTTTTTTTTATTATAAACCTATTAATAAGTACTATTATAACTTATTAAATCCGGCCGTTACAGTCGAGTCCAGAACTATAAGCCTAATTATTTATTAATTATTATAGTAGATTTTTTAAAATAATTTTAAATAAAGCGTAATTTTATATAAACAATATTTTAAAATTATTACTTTTTTATTTATATACTTTAAAATAATTAGTTTATTTTTTATTACTAAAGTAGTAATAGTAGTGTGTTTAGCTATTATTTAAAAGATTATACTTTTAAATATTATTATAATATAGCTGTAGAATAATATTATTATTTTAAAATTATTAGTAAATAATATATTTTTATAAATTATAAGATTAGGATTATTATATTATTTATATTAAATCCCCTGGCAGCGTATATAATATAGATAAATACTTATTTTATTAATAGTAGTAAAGTGTTATAGACCCAGATTTACTAAATACTATAACAGCTTTAAAATTATAAATATAATATTTAAACGAAGTATAATTACTATATATAAACTAATATTATATATTTTTAAACTTTTTTAACATATTAAGTATGTAGGTATATATATACTCCTCTTTTTTTAAACCCCTTTTAGGTCGCCCTAAGCCACCACAGCTACACTTTTTATTCGATTAATATATAAATATATATATATTTTTAATATTATTTAATATTCTACCTAGAAGCTTCTCTGGTAAATTTAATAAGTTTCTTTAAAGAGAGAGGCGTTTTTAAAAAACGACTACTATTATTAAGACTAAATTTTTTAATAATATTATTAATATCTATATTATAAATAAGTATAATTATTTTATTTTCACGATTATAGATTATTCTAATTTTAAAAAACTATTAAATAGATCTCTTTATTTTAATTTTATATTTTAAAGTAATTTAATTTTAAAGTAATTTAATTTTAGAACTACTTTAATATTATTTTATAATTTATATAATATAGTAGTAGAATATTATTTATATAAAATAGAATAAATAGTATCTTTTTATAATTAAAGAAGAAATAGAACTTTTTTTTAATATTATAAGTTTAATAGCGCGTAGTAAGCTTAAGAATTTTTTATACTAATAGTAAAATAAGTTACGTAGGTTATATAATACTTAATTAACCCCTTTTCTAGGATTATTACCGTAATATTATACAGGGGGGTGACAAAAAAAAGCGTAATTAAAAAAGATTAGTTTTTAAAAGTTTAATAACTCTATAAGTATTATATTTAAATATTTAAAACAAAATGTATTTATAGAAAAAGTTATAAAATATAGTATAATAAAGCCTAATTAGGCTTAGCGTATTTATAGCCTTAGTTATATAGTCTTAAACTTAAGACTTTTTTTTACTAAACTTTACGTATTTATAACTTTTTAACTAGTGTATAAAATTAGCTATAAAATATATATATATAACTATACTATATATATTACTTATATAAGTATTTATAATATAGATTAATAATATATTACTAAATTATCTTATATTTTATTAAAATTAAAATATGGTAAAAATAAAAAATTATAGTTATATATATTACGTAATTAAAATTTTATATAATTTTAAATATTGTTTTAAATATTTTAGTCGTAATTAATAGTTAATAATATATACTTAAAATTTAACTAACCTAGTTAGGTAATAATAAAATATTAACTTTTTAGTATTTTATATAGTCTAAAATTTAAAACAACAACCTTTTAGTTATCTTTACTATATAGGAAGTTATAAGACTTTAAATTTATAAAAATTTAAAAAGTTTTTTAGCTATTACTAATTTAATATTATAGTAAGTTAAATAATTATTTTATTTTTTAACTTATTATATTGGACTGATTTTATTTAGCATTTTAAATTTTTAATAATAAGTTAAATATATACTTTTTTAAATAACATCTAAAATCTCTAAATTAAGTCTTTAAATTCTAAATATAAATTAGTTAATATTTAGATAAGAAATAATACTTAAAATTAAGTATCGAAAGATTTTATAGTGATTACTAATATATATATATATTATAGCTAATTTTATACGCTAGTTACAAAGTTATAAATACGTAAAGTTTAGTAAAAAAAAAGTCTTAAGTTTAAGACTGTGTAACTAAGGCTATAAATACGCTATGCCTAATTAGGCTTTGTTGTACTATATTTTATAACTTTTTCTATAAATAGATTTTGTTTTAAATTTTTAAATATAATACTTATAGAGTTATAAAACCTTTAAATATTAATCTTTTTTAATTACGCTTTTTTTTGTCACCCCACTGTATAACCCTAGACTAGCTATTTAAACTTCTACTATATTACGTTATTAATACTAACTCTTAATAAGCTTTTTACGTAGTAACTATAATAACTTTTCTACTAGTATTAATAACCTATAACCTTTTTGACAGTAATTAAAGTATTAAAATATAATATAGTATTTTTTATAAAATTCTTTAATTTTTTTATAATAACTACTAACTTCCTAATAGTAAGTTTTTATATAACTGCCTTATAGTACTATAGTATATTTTTTTCTACTACCTATTACTTATTTTACAGTTTTATTTTTACGTATAAGTATATTTTTATACCTAAATAATTCTAACTATTTTAATAAGCTTCTTTTACTAAAACTACGCCTACTTTTTTTACGCTGCTTTAAAAAATTTTTTTTTACTTTTTTTTAAGCGTATATTATTTTTTATCTTATTCTTTATTTTATTTAGTAAGCCTTTAGTACTTTTAAGTTACTATTTTATTAGCTCTATTATATTACTATATAAGTATAAGCCGTAAACGTTATTAACGTTAAAAATTATTTTATATTTAAAAATAAAGAGCTATGTAGTAATTAACCTAAAATTAAAAATACTAAAAAAAAAAAATTGCTTTAGACTAGCCTCCTCTATAAACTTATAGTAATATTCTAAGTAGTTTTTAATATAGCCCTACTAGTCGTCTAAATTTTTAATAAAGATTAAGATTACTATTAATTTTTAGCTAGAATTAGTAGTTATAATTATTAGACGTCTAAAAGTAGGCTTTAAAGTCCTCCTAGCTATAATAATCTAAAAAAGAAAAAGAAAAAGATAATTTAAAAGGTATTATATAGAGTAAGAAAAAAAATATAATTTAAGCGCACTATATATAGCCTATAGTTTTACTTATAGTTTTACCTATATACTATTATTACTACTATAGTCTAATAAGTTATTAGTTAAGTTATTACACTACTAGCTATAAAATTTAAAAAATCCTATATTTAATAGGCCCTAGTTATAGAGCCTCTATTTTTACTTACTTATATTAAGTAAGGACGTCGTGTATATATAGTCGATACAGCTCCTACAGATAAACGTAAAAAAATAATACTTAATTAAACTTAACGTATATACTTTATTTTTTAAATCTATTAGGTAATTTATATATTACTAGATTTTCTATTAATATTAAAATATTAAAAAATATTTTTATAATATTATCGAAAAGTAAAAGTTTACCTAGACTTTAATCTATAAATATAAACGTAGTAAGAAAACTTTATTAAATACTAAATCGTGTACGTAATAATTAAAAGCTATCTTTTATAATATTATACTATAGAATCTCTAAGTTAAATTCCGCTATAGGTATTATTATAATATAAAATAATCTTACTATAAGCGTAGCAGTATATATTAAGTGTATAAAATTAATTTTTTAGAGCATACTTTCTACGATAATATATACTTTATATTTAATAAAATACCCGTTTTAATTAAATTAATAAGTCTAGACTTATTTTAATAGTAAAGGTTAGCTATTTACTTATACTTTAGTAATCTTTTCTTTAATTTTTTTTTAAAATCGTATTAATTATAATATATAACGCTTATTGAAATTTAGTACTAAAAAGATATAAAGCGAGATACCTTTACGTTATAGGTAGTAGAGGAAAATTATTTTTATATATATAATATAAATTGCGGTAAGTAGAGTAATTAAAAAATAATATTTTAAATATTTATTTAAGTATTATAGCTATTACTATAGTATTAAAAGTAATATATACTTATAGCTTAGCCTATACCTTTATAGCGCTGGAAAAGAATATATATATAAAATTAATTTAAAAATTATTATTTTATAGATCTGCGATTACTATATAAGTATTTATAAAATTTATTTTACATTCTAACTAATAATTTAAATTATTATTCTTAGGTCGCTTTCTATAGAAGAGTAAATTTATATATTTAATTTTAGGTTTTTATTACTACAGTCTTTTACTTAATTATATTACTTAACTTTAATTAAGCCTTAAGTAATATTAAACCAGTAGTATTTCTATTTTACTTATAGTAGTAAAAGTATTATTTATAATTTAAAAAGTGCTATAGAGTAATTATACTCTAAATTTTAAAAATTATTTTTAAAATATAATAGAATAGCTTTTTTAGTTTTATATATCCTCTAGTAGCTATTAAATACCTTTTAATCTTTTATAAAATTACTCTAAGCGGTATGTAGCGCTAGTATTACTTTTAAAATTATAAGTCTTAATTATTTATTTAATATTATATAGATTATTAAATAATTACTAGCTAAATAATTATTTTATATAACTACTAAGTTCTTAGTAATACTAAAAGAGATTTAGTTTACTACTTTTTTACGCTAACTATAATCGGCACTTCTAAGTTTATAATTAGAATTTAGATATATATTATTTCTTATTTACTTATTTATTAGCTTAGTAAGTATATATTATTAAATACTATACCTAAGTCAATAAATTTATATTTATAGAGTATTTTAATAACTAAAACTATTTCTTTTTTAAGTATCCTATAATCGGATAGCCTTTTATAGAAGAGCTTTTTATTAAAAATAATATTTTAAGTTATAATAACCTAATTAAGTACTACGATCTATATTTTATTAATATTAAAAGTATAATAGATTACTAAATACTTAATATATTTCTACAGATTTTTTTTTAAATTTAAACTTATTACGGCCTACTAAGTATTTCTTATTTAAGAAGTAAGTATAGTAGCCGTATATATAGATTTTACTTTAATTAGAGTGTAAGTTTACTATTATATTTTTTTATAATTATAGGCTCTTACTATTTAAAGTACTACTTAAACTAAGTAGTAAGTACTTTATTTAGTAATCGTATTTTATAAAATAATAATAAACTTATTTTATATAACTATATTTCAGTATCTATTATTTTAGGCTAAAACTTAGTAGGTAATTTAGTACTTAATTATATTTTAATTACTTTTAGAATTATTTTTTAATTTACTCTCTTAGTATTACTATATAGCTTATAAGTATATAGTAGGGTTATAATAAGCTTAATTTTATAATTAGTTCCCTATTTTTTAAAATATAAACGACTATGCTATAGTACTATAGTAGTATTATTATTTTATATAAGTATATAAATCTTTAGATTATATTATATAAAAAATAACTTAATTAAGTTTTTAAAGACTTCTATAATTAATTTTAAGCCCTTTATATAAAGGTTATAATTATAGATCTTTCTACTAAAGTTATTCTTTAAAATTATACTCTATTACTCGCCTAATCTGTCTATTAGTATATTAAAGAAGTTTTATAATATTTAAAAGAATAGCTATAGTAATTATTCTTTTAGTTTTTTAAAAATTACTCACGCTATATAAGTAGTAGAATAGTATATATATTTTAAATAAATTATACTATTAATTTTAATATTATAACATTTTAAGTATACTATACTAATACTTATAATACTGTTTTTTTTTAAATACTCTAATTACTAGTACTATATCTACTTAGTATTAATTTAGGGATAATTAACTTATAATTTTTAAGTTTTATATTTTTTTATTACAGTATAAATTATAGAGTAAAAGGTAATTAGCTTATATTTAATAAATATAAGATTATACTTATATTATAGTTTTATTAAAATAATATTTTATATTAATATACTTATACGTAAAGTATAATTAAGACTTCAGTACTAAACACTTATTTTCCCTTAATAAACTTTAGAGATAATATTAATATAGAATTCTTCTACTACTATAATATTTTTAAATATTAAATTTTTTATATAAGGGCTATTTATACTCTATAAAACTTATTTTAATCATTACTAATGTTTATAATTTAGTTTTAATACTCCTAATTCCGGTTACCTTCTTAAATATTCTAAAAATAAGTATTAAGGAATTATTAATAAAATATATTATAGGACTACTATCTAAAATAGTACTCTTTAAGAGAGGATATATACTAAATATTATAATACTATAGACTTCTATACTCTTTTTAATAGATATAAGTATTAAAGGATTTATAATAGTTACTATAATCTTTTTTAAATATCCTAATTTAGTATTAGTATTCGTCTTCTAATTTTTAAAACTTTTTTTTTTATATTAGTATATTTAGTCTGCTATAAATAATTAAGAATTTTTTTTAAGCGCTAAAAAGCATAATTAGCAGTAATTTATTTAGGTATTTTTTTATAACTACGGTCTTAACCCTATAGTAATAAATTAGCTTTTAGTAGTTAAAATAGATTTTAAATATAAATAAGTAGGCTTACGCTTAGTTTAATACTTATGTTAATTTTTATCAGTATTTAAGTTAGTATTAGATCTACGTCTATAAGGTATTATAAATACTATTAAGTTTTTTTTATAATTAGTACGTAGAGACTACTATTAAAATATTATAAAAAAGATATTTTTAATTTTATTTAGGGTTAAAAGGGGTTATTTAAGCGTTAAATTATACGTAATATTACGCTTTATTAATTATACCTAGTTAAAAGTAATTCTCTAATTTAGTATAATTAAAAAATTATATATAATCTTTTTTTATATTAAGTATTTTATATATACGCGCCTTTCTATAAAAAAGCTTTTATTTATTATATTATTACTTAGGATCCTATCTTTTATACTTAACTTTTTTAAAATAAGTATAGTACTATACTTATACTAATTTTTATATATTAGTATTAGTTAGTATAAAATTAGTTTTAAGTATATATATTATTTTTTAAACCGTTAGCTTGTAGTATTTAAGAATTATAATTATTATTATAAAGGCATACACATACTCCTCCTTTTTTAAAACCTCTTTTAGTTACCCCGAGCCACTATAACCACACTTTTTATTCGATTAATATACAAATATATATATATAATAATTATTAGTTTTAAGATATTAGGGTATACTATTTTATATATCTAGTCTCTAAGATTCTTAAAGCGATTATTATTTATAAACTAATTAGTAAATAGTATTTTATATTTTATTATCTATAAAGAGTACTACTATATTTATTTTTTATATTTTTTAAAATTATTCTTGTATTATTTCCTAGTTATAGGATTATTATTATCTGGAAGAGCTAGGTAGATTAAAAGTAAAGGGTATTATAGTTAATAATTTTTTATAAAGGTAATATTTTTTTATTAGAGTTAATTTCTTTTTAAATCCCTTTTTATATAGTAAGAAATTAGAATTATATATACTAATTAGGCTAGCTTAAATAGCTTATTAGCTAATAGGACTCTATTAAAATTAAGTCGGTTGTAATAATGGACTAATTAATAAATAATTAAAAAAGGGGGAGAAAGACTTAACGTAATAATTAAATATAGTCGTATAATAGTAAAAAATAATTAGAGTATATAAAAATAAGTACCTGCTAGTATTAAGTCGCGTAGAAAGAATTATTCTATAGTTTTAAAATGCTAGACTTATAATTATATTAAACTAGATAATACTTATTTTTAAAGTAAAAAGTAAATTAATACTATTTATTAAATAAAATAATTAAGACCGAATATATATATAATAGGTAAGTAATTAGGTAATATAGTTACGTAATTAATCTGTAATTAAAAAGAATATATAAGTCTTAATATTATAATAATATTATAACCTTTTTCTTTTAAAATCCTTTTATAAGGATTTTTTTATAAAATTAAAATTATTTTCTATGAACAATCTTTTGTTTTGTTTAGGGCTTTTAGTTAAGATTTTATTAATAGTTTTTTTTATTTATATACCCTAACGATTCCTAGGCCTTTTAATTTTATTTATACTATTATTTGTATTATTTTATTTTTAATATATTATATTAAAAAGTACAAGTACGCCTAGACCTCGATCCAGGGATATAAACGTAGTAAGGAAACTCTATTAGGTACTAAACCGTGTACGTAATAATTATTAATATATTATATAGTATTCTAAATACTATTATAAGGTCTTTTTAAAATAAAAAATAATTATTAAAAATAAGGATATTTACTGTTAGAGATAGATTTATATTAGATTTAAGTTTTATTAAATTTAGCACTATATTAAAGCAATAGGAGTCTAGATTTATAAAATTAAAAAGATATTATAATATACTATAATATTTATAATATATTACGTAATTAGTAATTATATAAGAAAGAGCTAAATCTTTACTAATTATATAAATTTATTATTATATTTTTTTAAGTTTATCTGTAGGAGCTATATTGACTTAGTATACGCTACGTCCTTACTTAATATAAATATAGGTAAACATAGAGACGCTATAACCTAAGGCCTATTAAATATAGGATTTTTTAAATTATATTTATAGCTAGTAGAGTAATAACTTTACTAATAACTTATTAAGCTATAGTAGTAATAACAGTACGTAGATAAAACTATAAATAAAACTATAGGCTATATATAACACGTTTAAATTATATTTTTTTCTTTTTTTTATACTATATAATACCTTCTAAAATATTTTTTTTTTTTTAAATTACTATAGCTAGGAGAACTTTAAAGCTTATTTTTAGGCGCCTAATAATTATAACTACTAACTCTAACTAAAAATTAATTATAATTTTAACTTTTATTAATAATCTAGATAACTATTAGGGCTATATTAAGGGTTATCTAATACTAACATATTATTATAAGCTTATAAAAAAGGCTAGTTTTTTAGAGAACTATTATTTTTTAATATCTTTAGTTCTAGGTTAGTTACTATATAGCTTTTTATTTTTAAATATAAGGTAATTCTTAACTTTAATAATATTTATAGCTTATACTTATACGGTAATATAATAAAGCTAATAAAATAATAATTTAAAAGTACTAAAAACTTATTAAGTAAGATAGAGGGTAAGATTAAAGATAATATATACTTAAGAAATAGTAAGGAAACATTCTTTAGAATAATATAAAGAAAGCAGGCGCGGCTATAAAAAGAAACTTCTTAAAATAGTTAAGATTATTTATGCGCGGGGATATATATATACATAAAAGTAGAGCGGGTAATAAATAATAATAATAAAGTATACTACAGTACTATAATCTAGTTATATAAAAGCTTACTATTAATAAGTTAATAGTTATTATAAAAAAATTAAATAATTTTACGGAGAGTACTATATTATATTTTAATATTTTAATTACAATTAAAAAGGTTATAGGTTGTTAGTACTAGTAGAAAAGTTATTATAATTATTATATAAAAAGCTTATTAAGAATTAGTTAATTACGTAATATAGTAAAAGTTTAAACAGCTAGTCTAAGATTACGTAATATTATAATAATAACTCTAGAAAAGGAGAATTTATTATTATATAATAAATTTTTATTAATAATTAAATATATAACCTACGCCAGTCCTAGAATAGTATAGTTAAAACTTTAGTTAAATATATTTACTAACTAAAAAGTTATAGGGACCTAGAAAAGGGACTAAAAATAATATTATATTTAGGTAATTTAATTTTATTACGTCTATTAACTAAGTAGTACCTAAAAAACTTATATATATCTTTCGGACTTTCTCTTTTAAATAATATAATTTACTTATTTTTAGACTTAGTAATTAATTTTATATTAATTTTTAAAAAGAGTAACTTTTTAGAATACTCTATTCCTAATATTACTCTCCTATAAGTAAAGATAATAAAAAATAGGTAGTACTAAATACTACTAAATAATAGTCCGTATAAAAAGGTCTTAAAAAGAATATTTAATTCTATTATTTAATACTACTATACTAGTATAGACTAAAAAATACTAAATTAGTATATATTAGCTAAAAGTCGTTCCAGAAGGGGAATAATATTATAATATAAGTATTTTTACTCTAAATTAAAGCGTACTTATATAATAAAAAATATATAGTCTACGCTATAGGGTTTTAGCAATATAGTAATTTATCTCTCGAGTTTTATAAATAATATATACTTAATTTATTTTATATATTATTTTATATTACTACGCTACTATAATTCCTAATAATTTTTAATAAACGTTTAAATATATTAACAATAAATATATATATATATATAGTATTTTATATATCCCTTTTTTATAAATAAATATAGTATCTATTATAAAGGCATGCACATACTCCTCCTTTTTTAAAACCCCTTTTAGTCGTCCCGAGCCACTACAGCCACACTATTTATTCGATTAGTATATAAATATATAGTATCCATACTAGACTTTTTTAATTTAATATTTTTTTAGGAAGCGATTAAGCACGCTAGCACTAGCGTAGCACTATACACTTTTAGTATTACTTTACTTAGCTTTTTTAATATATTAAATATAAATATATATATACTTCTTTTTTTCTAAATCTCTTTTAGTCGCTTAGAGCTACTATACCCACACTTTTTATTTAATAAATATATAAACATTTTCTTATAGTAAATTTATATATATATATTATATACTATATTACTAGTTAATTTTACTATATAAGGTTTTATTTTAAAGTTTAAACAATTAATAATTTAAAATTTAAATATCTCGTTTACTATAATAGTTATAAAAATTCTAAATAAACTATTTTTAAAAAAAAAGCTTTATACTATGTTTTATATATTTCTTACCACTTCTATAATTATTTAATTAGATAATAAATTTAATAAATATTATAAAAATATTATAAGTATATAATACGTTCTATAATAATTTTAAAATATTTTATATTTTATTAGAGAAAATATAATCTATATAAACTAGTATAAGGAGTATATTATATACTAATTTCTTATACGAAATATACCGAATATATATAATATAAAATAAATATAAATATTTTACGCGCATATAGGGAATATAAAAAAAAATAAAAGTTTTAATAATATTTATATATTATAATTATTAGTAAATAAAAATTTTTATATATATTTATATACTAATCGAACAAATAGTGTGGCTGTGGTGGCTTAGGGCGACCAAAAGGGGTTTTAAAAAAGGAGGAGTATATACATTAAAAAAATTTTTATATTATATATAAAAATATAGTAATTAGTATTATATATTAGTGTAAAAAATACATATAAAGGTTACTAGCTAAATTAGGCCTACTAGTACTTATCGACTCTGTAAGTATATATATTATATTATATAAGTTATCATACAAACGGCTCTAGGCCGGTTTAGACATTGCTAGAGGGCGTAAGAACAACGTTACAAAGTCAATCTTAGCCGCGACCACTGATCTAGGAAAAGCTACGTGCGCAGCTATCGACGTATAAAGTATGGCAAGGCGCGCCTAGTGAGACATGCTAGCTAAAGTACGCTGCAGTCGATGTCCGACGGTGGTATTAAAATCAGTTGAAAGGTCGCTAACTTCAGGTTTCTGACTTGCTGCCGTGCTCCGGCTCATCGACAACAACCAAGCCCTACGCGAGTTTGAGACCCCGGCATTTCGAACGATGATGAAGGTGGCTAAGCCAGGGCGGCCGCTGCGGAATTTTGCGTTGGTTGGCTTCTGTAAATTGAGGTTCCAAAAATGGTTTGGAGCGTCGCAGAGGCAGCGGTGATCCATTACGCTAATCACTGCTTTCCGGCTTGCCACCACCAAACGGCGTTCCCTAACTACGTTGCCGCTTTTGGACGAAGACCTGGCGTACCTCTGGTACTTGATCCATTACGCTAACTTTAGGATTATAGAAACTCTTTGGAACCAAAAACAATCGCTGCTAACCAACATTTCCAGTACCAGCATCACCTTGCGTACGCTCTAATTGGAGGCTCCTTCGTAACACCCGGTCGGAACTCCAAAATATTCAACCCGGCCAGCGGAATCAAACCCTCAGTCGTGCTCACATCTCCCACATTTAGCGCCGGATGCGCCAACTGTTGGCACACCGTGCCCAAATCCAATCTCTTAGGGTCTGCCGGCCCGCCATTCATCAGGGCATCAATGGCCATCGCAGTCGTGAGCCCGTTGAACAGCAAACTCTCATGTGTCCCGAAATCCCCAGCAGGCGTCCCAGGACACACGCTCTGAATCTCATTATTCGAGACACCTTTCCCCCTTGCATCACGTATGAAAGCCGAAGCCGATGTCCCCGCTTGCGGTTGCACAATCTCGTCGAAAACAGCACTATACAGCGTTGTTGTGGGAACATACGCCGAATCCCCACCCCCAGACCGCAGGGTCTTAATTAGGTTCGAATTAGACTGCTGCTGCAGAATCGCCGGTGGCAACGGGATCTTATTGATTAGTGGTAAATCCGCAATATTCGCAATGACTGTACCATGGAAATCTGGGCTCACGCTAATCAACTGCTTTGTCGAGTTGCGAGTGCTAGGCCAGTACTTCATCGCCCATTGCGATGCCAAGTTGCCTTGCGACCAGCCCAAGACAGAAACTTGTGTTTTCGTAAGAGATGACATGTAGTTCATGGCGTAGGCGATATACTCGGCGTTCGTTTGCACATCGTCGAGCATGGCACCGGGAATGTTCAGCCAGACGGCTTGCGCGATGCTGGGGTTTTGTGCAAGGATCTTGGCGAAGTTGCCGGAGTAGTTTATGCCACCGAGGGCGCCGGTACCTGGGACCAAAATGACTGGATTTGTGGGCATGCCCATGCCTTGGAACGTGGGTGGTATGAAGATGGCGGAGCGAAGTTGCTGCTCCGGGAGCGAGTATGGTGCGTCACCGGGAGCGGCTGAAGGGAAGACGGGGGTCGGTGGGTCTGGATTCGAATTATTGAAGGAGTTGATACTGCCTGGAGGCGCTGGGCTGTCGATAGTCACACCGTTTGTTCCGTCGACTTTGAGACCCGTGACGACGAATTTCAGGCCATTTGAGATTATGCCGGTGGGTTTAGGCCCGAAGATCGATTTTAAAGTCGATACAGCTTCTGGGATGCTGGCTGGTGTTTTCGTTGGTTGTGTGTTTGCGAGTTTTGAGGCCAAGTCTGCGAGTTGGTCTTCGATGACACCGGTTAGGCCTGCGATGGGATTGAAGAGCAGAGGAGAAGGTGCGGGCGAAGGTACTGGGTTTGGAGCCGCATATCCATGGTGGATGCAGCCTACTACCAGAAGGAAATGGAAAAGATGGCCGCGCATTGGAAGATAGGAGAATCAGAGAGTTGGGACGAGTTTGCTAATGGTGCGAGGCTGCTCATAGACAGCATACTATGTTTACCCTTTATTGCTCCGGCATAGCTCCTGAACCATTTTGTCATACTCACAGTGCTATCGGGCATTTCCCTGTCTTGATCTTCCTGTTGCTCTGCCAAGTATGACGGAGCCACGTTGGGATATTTTATTCATGGGCTGAAAGCATGGAAACATGAACTGCGCATGCATCCCATGTGCTGATTGGGAATTCCAAGGGTGTTAGCGGTAACTGCATCAACGGCGATATGGAATGGTTCAATGAGAGTGGCGTCCACGGGAGGGGGAGAAGAGCCCTGGTCGTGTTTGGCGAGGGTGCGTGATGTTATGCCTCGGTTGGATTGCAGCCAACGCTAAATATCAAACATTTCCAACCTCAAGTCTGGGGTACCGCATATGAGTGAGGGGCTAATAATAGGAGTATTGCACAAGAAAAATAAAGCACCAACAACCGAGGATGATCGAGATAGCATGATACCGAGACAAGAAGGGAGTCGAGGACGTGCTGCTCTCCTACGGAAAAGCCGGGACGGGCAATCGAAACGTGTAGAATGAGTTGCTTGACGAATTAATAGTTGGGAACCACTACCTAGGTATGATAGCATTCACATGTACCGAGGACTACAGAAAACAGGTACATGATGTTGGAGGCGGTCTGGATTTATACAGTACAGTTCCCATTGCTAGTGCGAAACGTACATCTCAAATGATGCACCGGCCTGTCGGACTGCAGGTATAGATTACCCGGCATGGTGCTATTGGATAATTGAGGGTCCCGCTTTTCGGCATAAAGTTTGGTTCCAGTAGCGGGTGGAGGACAGCTGCCTCGAGACGCTCGCGAGTACGAGCGGGTGATTTTCGGTATGATCGACCATTCACCGGCTGAGAGCCGTTTGTGTAATCACTTATATAACGTTATATATATACTTATTAAGTTAATAATTATTCATAGGCCTAATTAGGGTCGTAATTTTTATAAGTAAGACGTAGTAATACCCTTTTACTAGTTAATTTATAAAATATTAAATTTTTATTTATTTTTATTTATAATTAACTTATTATTATTATTAATATTACTTTTATTCTACTTACGTTATTATAAGTAACATATTTATATATATTTATATATTAATTAAGTAAAAAGTATAGTTGCAGTGGCTCGAGACGACTAAAAGGAGTTTTAATAAAGGAGTATATATATATCTTTATACTTACTATATTAAAAAAGTTAATTATAATAATTATTATTAATACTTATTAATTTATAATTGTTACTATCGTCCCTACTACTAGCTATTATTAAACTAAATTTTTAGAAGTAATTTTTAGTTTTTTTTTACTATTTTTAGTAACTATATTATTTATAATATATTTATTATAAATACTTTACTCGTCGATTACTATAAATTATAATTTATTTATCTAATTACCTTATTATAATTAATTTTAGTTACTTCTTTAAAATTAAATATATAAATTATTTATATAAGTATTCTAAATTTATTTTTTATAATATTATACTAGGCCTAGTTATTAATTTTATATATATAGACTATTTACAGTACACTAATATAATAGTACTAACTATTAATATTATACTTATAATTTAATTATAAAAAGAGTTTTTAAAGTTATATTTATAATAAGTAAAAAAAAAGAACTTTAATTAATAAAATTTAATATATTTAACTATATTAAGTCGGGTTTAATAAACTATAATAGTAGTTATTAATAGATTTATAAGAAATAAAAACTCTTTTATTTTTTTAATATAGACTATATATTTTTATTATTCTTATACCTTTTAAATTATTTTATTTATATTTATAGATATTGTTTAATACTCTTATCTATTTTATATATTTATATATTATATATATCGCGCTATTTATCTATATTATTATATTATATATTAATCTATTTTTTATTACTACCCTAATAAAATGTTAATATATAATAGTTATAATAGTTATACTATCTTATACATTAATATTTTTTTTATATTTACCTATTAATTTAAATTTGCCTAATTATCTAGTAAGTTTTAAACTATATTTATTTACTTACCTACTACTACTATATTTTTATTTATATTTTATAGCTTTAAGTTTACGTCTAGATTAGTAGTAATTTATAAAATAGTAATAGTAGCACGCTTACTAATAATATATAAATAGTTATATTATTATATTATTTTACTTAGGACGTACTAGTAAAAAAAAATTTATTATATTAAAAGTAGTCTAAAATTATCAGTAGTAAGCTTAACTAATTAGTATACTTCGCGGGCTTTATAAAGCCGCTGTATAATATAATAATAAAAACTTAGTAAATACTAAATAGTTTATTTACGCGATAAGGGTATAGAAAAGTAGTAAAAATTTTAAACTCTTAAAGTTATACTACGTTTTTTTAATAAGGGTAAGGTGTCTTACTAAATATAGTAATATAACACTTATACTATAATTTATATTTATAAATTAATAAGTACTTATAATTACTCTAAAGATTATTAGTAATTACTACTTATAATTATATATAAAATAATTAAGTATTACTAGGCGGGGTGGCACAGTGGGCATATGCCTAGAAATACTAAAATTTTTAAGTTTTTAAGGTCTACTTATGTATTAGGAGTTTAATTCCTCTCCTTATTATAGCGTTTTTTAAACGCGCCTACTTTACTAGTAAAAAATAAAATTTTTAGAAGTGCGGGGTACTACTAAAAAATTAATATAAAATTATAAAAAAGCTAAAATCCCTATATAGAACGCGTACTATTTAGAAGTATTTTAGGCTAAATTACTATTTAAAATTAGACGAGATAAAAATCTATTCCTAAATAGGCTTAGCGTAGCGAACTAGGCCTAATTAGATTAAATAGACTAGTAATTTAATATAACTTTACATAGTAATATAGTTTAAATAATTAGTATTAGTTAAGAGTTAAAGAGCTAATTCTAGTTTATTTAAAAGATAAAGCACTTTTCTTAAATAGTTAGGTAGCCTTAATATAAAAGACTTATTTACAAAAAAAAAAGAAAAAAAAAGTATTACTAGATATATAAATTTTAAGACTAATAAAGTTATAAAACGGTTATCTAGTCCCTATAATAAAATATTTAGTTTTTAAAATAATTTTAGTTATTTCTTTTATATTTTATACTATATTATTAACTACACTAGTAAATTCAACGGGGTTAGAGTTAGATCGGAGTTATAAAGCTAGAACTATATTTTATAAGAATATTAAAGTATTATTAAAATATATTTACTAACTTTGTAATTATAATTAATAAAATAATTATATAATACTAAAGGTTTTAGCGAATAGGCTAATGTTAAATTATAAAATATAAATATAATACTTTTATTTACTAGATTCTACATAATTTAAAATTTAAATACGTTTCTCCTTTAGATTTTAAATTATGTAGAATCTAGTAAATAATAGTATTATTTTTATATTTTATAATTTAACTTTAGGTTAATGGCTAAAACCTTTATTATTATGTTTTCATTTAATTAATTATAATTAAAAGGTTAGTAAATACTTTCTAAAAAATACTTTAATATTTCTCGCTTATTCTTAGTTATATACGACCCCAAGTAGTCTGTATAACCCTAACCCATTCGTTAGCCTATTATTAACCTCTATTTAAAAATATTTTAGTATATTATATTTCTGTAAGTCTTTTTATTTTTAAAATATTTTATTACTATATTAATTTTAGTTAGATTATTACCTATTATACTTCTAATTATACTAAATCTATTTTATAGTAGTAATAGTTTACGTAAAAATAAAATTAAAAATTAATTAAAATAATATTATTTTCCTTATATATAGCTAATTAATAAGTTTTGTCCTAATTTACGCGTATATAATTTTTTAGTAAAAAATTATTTTTTCAAGTATATTATTTTTAGCTATTCTAAAGCCCTTTTTAATATACTATTATTTTATATAAATAGATTCTAAACTAATAGAATAAAAGCTTAATAAAAATAAATAGTTAATAAAAAAACTAAAAGATCTAGGCTAATTAATAGAGCTAAAGGTAATAGAGTAATTTAAAAAGTAAACTAATAAATTGAAATAGATTTATTAGTACGCTTATAGGATCTAAAATATAAAAAAAACTTAAATATTATAAACTTAGAAATAGCCTGCTAGGACGCGTAGGTTAAGTAGGTATATATTTTTATTTTTATTTAGCGGGTATTACTAACTAAGTAGGAAATATTTTTATTTTATTACTTATTAGCAGCGTAAATACTAAAAATAATAAGTGTAGTTTTTTTTATAAAGCTACTAGATAAGTCTAGTATATATATAATATATTTTAGTAGGTCTTTACTATTATTATTTTAGCAAAAAGTTAAATAGGTAGTATAAAAGGTTATAGAGAATTAAATAAAAAATATTATTTTAAATTATATAATTAGTCTATAATAATCTTATTAGTTTATAATATAAGTAGACCTAGTAAAACGCGATAAAAATAAAATATAAAATAATAAATAAGCTTTTATACTTATACTAAGGAATAAGTAGTAAGCTTAAGTTTTATATAAATATTATTAAAAAGTCTTTTAAAAATAAGGGGACTAAGTACTTTTATAGTAGTAGAGTATATAAAAAAATATAACCTATTAGTTTAAAAATATTTTATATTTACTATATGTACTATATATACTATATATTTTATTATAGAGGCTAATAAATGTTGTTATAACCTATCGGTTACTTTTTTAACTTTATTTTTATAAAATAAAGGTTATATTTATTTCTATTACTTTTTACTCCGATAATACATAAGTAGTATAGGGTTTAATAATAATTAATATTTTTATTTATAATTATAAATCCTTTCTTACTTATAAAGAGAGTTAACTATAATACTAAGTAGGCCTATTTACTAGTCTATATACCTAGTCTATATACTAAAGAAAATATATATATAGGCCCCCCTAGACCTTTTAAATATTAATTACTCTTAGTATTTCTATCTACTAAAGACTTTACTATTTTTTACCTATTACCCTATAGGCTCTATATTTAAGACGTTTTACTATCGCCTTTACTATTACTTTTACTATTATTTTTACTTTTACTATATTTTTTATACTAAAAAGTACCTACCGTATTTATAAAATACTTATTTTATTTATTAACTCTATTATAAACTATATATTATATTTTTTTATTTTTTTTACTTTTACTATATTTTTATACACTCCTATTAAAACTGCTGCTAATACTACTAATCTAATATTTATAAGTTTAACTACTTCCTTTATTAATAATATAATTAACTTATAATACTAATATCTATTATTAAAAATAGCTATAACTTTATGTAAATTATAATTAATGTTTCTATTAGCGTTAACTATTTTTAGATAAATAAAATATTTATACTAGTAAGCGTCTACTAGAATCGTATCTTTATTACCTATAAAATAAAAGACTAATATAAAAAGAGTTTAGTTAACTATACTAGGCGTTTATTAGAAATTAGAGTAGAGTAGTAATATAGTATAATATATAAGATAAATTAAGTATATATTATCTATAAGAGTAAAAAAATAAATTACTACTAAACTAAAGCCCCGCAGCGTAGACTATATATCTTTTATTATATAAGTACGCTCCTATCTTAAATAAAAATACTTAAATTATAATATTATTCCCCTTTTAAAACTGCACTTAGTTTAAGAGTAAATAATATAAAGGTATATAGTCTAAGTATACTTATTTAGTACCTTTTAGACTATTTTAATATAATAGTATTAAATATTAAAATTAAGTATTTTTTTTAAAGTCTTTTTCTATAAGTTGCTATTTAGTAGTATTTAGTACTACTTATTTTTTATTATTCTTATTAGGTATAGTTAATTACGTAATAAGCTAATTAATAATATTATTTTACTAGTACTAGCGTTTTAGCGCCTCTAGTTATAAAATTAGACTTTAAGGACTTTTACTCCTATTTTTTACTTTAATTTTAACTTTTTTTTTTAAAAGTAAGTATTTTATATAAGGCGTAAAATAGTAAAATTTAGTACTAATTATACTATATAGTTATTTTAAATTATAATTAGCCCTTCTCCGTCGTATTTTAAGCTATTTTATTAAGTTCTAGTATATACTATTATAATACTTTTTAAATATTATACTTTTAAGGATTTCCGCGTTAAGTTAACTATAAAGAATAAATAATAGACAGAATTACCCTACGTCGGTTATATTAAAATTATAGTAAAATATAGCGTCCTAAATAGTAAGTATTAGTACTTAATAAATTCTAATATAGACGAGTAGAAATTATTTATATATAAAAGTTACTAAATAAAGACTTATTTTACCTATTTTAATAAAAATACTACTTACTATATAGTAAGTACTAGTTTAGTACTATTTAGTACTATTTAGTACTATATAGTACTAATTATACTAATTAGCTATTATATAAAAACTTTAATATCTAAAGTAACTTAAGACTATTATTAGTAAGGCTTTAATTAATAATAAAAATAATCGTCTCTATTTAGGCTAAAAAGCGTTTAATAAACGTCGTATAAGGTATAAAACTAATTTTATAAAATATAAGCGTTAAGTTATAAATTTATACTCTATTAAGTACTCTATAGTTTTTTAAAAAGGCTAGTTTTAATATATAGCTAAGACTACTACTCCTACGTTTTTTAATATAACTAGGGCGCGTAAGAAGATTTAAAAGAATAAAAAAAAGATTAATAAAAAAGTAAAGTCTATTTATAAGCGTATTATAGTAGACTTAACTAAGTAAGTAAATAGTTTATAAGGATTTAGGGCAATTTAGCGCTAATTATTATATAGTAATAATTTTAAATTTTTAATAAGTTTTACGTGTATAATAGCGCCCTTTACCTCTTAAATAAGTACGTAGAGTCTAGTATTCTTTTTTATAATTATAACTATTTAAACTAGGCCCTTAAGAAGAAATAAAAGTATACTAAAACTGAAAATAATTTTAATAACTCCTAGTTAACTCCTAAAAAAAATAAAAAGGGCGTAAGTATTTTTTATAGTAATATAATAGCGTAGTTTAGACTAATTTAGTATTTTTTAGTATATTTAGTTACTAATATATTTTTTAGAAGTCTAGTACTCCCCGTATAGTAGTTTTAATTAGTTTAAAAATTAAATAGAACTATTAAACTACTAATTATATTATTTAGTTTTAAATTTAGGTCTAGTCCTTTATACTATTGTTTTTAACTACTCTTTTCTACTATAGTAACTAACGCGCTTTTTAGACTTTTAGTTTTACTAGTTTAGATTCTATTTTTATTAAGAGTAATAAGCGTAAAAAAGTTATATATTTTAATTACTAATTTAGTACTAATTATTATACTAAAAGTAAAGTAACTAATTTTACTAAAAATTATAATTATTAGAGGCTTCTATTCCCTAGTAACTTTTTTTAAAAAATAGGTAATAAAAAGTAATACTCTAGTAGGTCTTAGATAGATAATTAAATAAGTTTATAGTTTTTTAAATCCTTATAGTTATTACCATAATATATAAACTTTTAATATAATAATTTAGGCCGGATAGTACTAATTTATAATAGTTATAGTTTTTATTTTACTATAATATACTTATATATTTCTTATAATTCTTTTATTATACTATTAAACTACTTTAACTTTTAATAGGGCTATTTACGTTACTAAATTTTTTATAAAAGATATATATAGAATCGTAAGAATAAAAAATAATAATTTTATTTTAAATAAAAAATATAGCTCTAAAATAGTCTCAAATGGACTATTTATCTACGCTAAGGGCCTTTTTAGACTAATTTAGTACTTATAACTACTAAAAGGAAAAAAAAAAGTAAACTTTCTAACTCCTTTAGAGTTTATATAGAATTATTTTAAACTATTCTTTTTTTTTTAGGAGACCGGCCCTAGTCCTATTATATTAATATACTTTTAGATAGATTATTACTTTTTATAAAAAGTTTATCCCGCTTTTATATTATTTAGTCTAGTAGAATTATCTTAAATCTCTTTAAGGTAATTTTAAATTATTTTTAAAACTTTTTTAGTACTTTTATACTAATTAAGGCTTTTAGTTTCTAAGTATTCTTTTTATCTAAATAGTTTTACTATTTAATAAAATATTTTTATTTACTAGACTTATTGCGTCTATAGTTTATAATATATTTTATATTATATATATTATTACTAAATTAGTATAATATATTAACTATTAGTTTTTACTTATATAGCAGTATGCCTTAGGGTTTATATAATTTTAATAAAAAAAGATAAAAGACTAAATAAACTTATTCTAAACTTATAAGTTTAATTCTATAGATAATAGATAAACTACCTATATATTTAATTACTATATTAAGACCTAACTATTTCTAATTAATTTTTTTACTTAGTCTTATAAATTATATATAATAATTTAAAACCTAAATTTTACTTTTTATTTCTAAATTTAGTAAGAGACGCTTTTTATTTTAAAATGTTTTTTAATATTTTTATACTATTTTTAGTTTTTATTTAGCTTTGTTATAGATATTAATAAGTTTAGAGGCTAAGTAGAAAGTTTAAAAAATTTTTTTCTTACTTAGTACATATAAGAACTAATTTAGCTCTTTTAGGCTATATTTATAGTAGACTTAAAATGGTGTATACCTAAGAATAAAATATTAATTATTATTATAGGTAAATTCCGTATAAAAGATCTATAACGCTTAATTATTTTACTTTAAGTAATAGAAGATATAAAGGTACTATTTAAAAGTTTTATTTTACTATTTTATTTACCTATTAATTTATAGGTAAAAGGCGGAAGATAAAATTCGACTTAAATTTAAATAATAGTAGAAAGTATTCTAATACTTTACTTATATAAGTAGACTTTTATTAAATAGTACTATTTTTAAATTTTTATAAAATTTTATAACTTTATAAATCTAGAACTAGACTAAATTAATACTATTTTAATTTATCCTTACTAGTACGTAATAGACTATTTTAAAAAAACAGTCTACTATTATAAGAATTATATTATAAATACTTTTAGTAAAATAACTAAGTAGTAGAATTATAATAAAATTTATAGTTACGTATTACTATAGTCTATTAAAAATAAAGAATAGATAAAAGAAACTATATAATTTATATATATTTAAATTAGCGCGCTAATAGCGCTTATAGTTATAAATATAATTAGTAATATTTTTAAATATACCTATTTATATATATTTATACTATATATATTTAAGGGTTCGCTTTATACTAAAATATCCTAAAAGGGAACTATTATAGTATTTTATAATTACTCTTATTTTATTTTTAAGTATATAGGGCTGTATTAGCTCTATTAATTTTAATTTAGTACCCTCTAGACTATTTAATTATAAATTATTATTACTATTTTTAAATAAGTTTAACTTTTTATTTTTTAGGTCTATTAGGTGCCTTAAAATAGTTATTTTCTCTTTAGAGGAATTATATAGCCTAAAATTTTAAATTTTCTTTATAAGTTTTAAATTACGTTTATAGTTTATTTATATATAAATTATTATTATAAAAACCGCAACTCTGTTAACCTTTATAGTAAAAAGTTATAATAGCTCCCCTATAGGTACTATAAAGGCTATATTACGTTTATACTTAATTATTTTAGACCCTAGTATATAATTAGGGTAATAAGATAGGGTATTAACTAAATTTATTAATTTTATTCTATAAAATACGTTAAAATTATACTTAAAGAAAAGTAGATATAACTATATTTAATATAGTAATAAAGTTTTTATTTATATAAACTATTATAGATTATTATAATTTATAAAAATCCTAAAGTAAATACTCTATAAGTATTATTTTTAGTACTTAATACTTTCTATAATAGTAAAAAATTTTTTATTATATATATTATAATAGCACTACGCGCCGTCTAACTTTTTTAAATAAAAATTAACTAATTATTACTAGAATAATCCGTTCTCTTTAAAAACTAATTAGCTTAAAATAGCGCTAATAGTCTTATTAAAGGTATTAGTTTTAATTTAAATTTATTTTTTATACTTAAAGTGCGAAAATATTAGTACTTTAAAAAAAATATTTTAAATTTTTTTAAAAGCTTTTCTACTAGCGTTACCTATATTTATATAAACACTTTTCTCCCTTTTTATAACTAGCCTGCTTTTAGCGCTATTTAGCGTCTTTTAGATTAATTCAATAAATAGTAAAACTAATTAAAAAAATTAGTTTATAAATCTATAATAGTAGTTTATAAAATTAATAAAAATGTAAATATCGCGTATATAGGTAGATTTAGACTAATTTTAAATTATTTTAACTTAATTTAGGTCTATTAAAAGGCCCTTAAATAAAATAATAAAGCTAAAGTGTTTTATAAATATAGTATACTAAAAATACTTTTTTAAATTTAAGTAAAATTTTATTTTACGTATATACTATAATACCTCTTTTATATAATTTTTATATTTTTTTTTAGTATCTAAGAAGATAGGTATATTATTAAAGTATATAATATAAGTTATATTAACTAATCTAGCTAATATTTATAATATAAGCTATTAGAACTGCGTAAGTATATTTATTAAACTAAATAATATAATTATATACTTAAAATAAGTATATCTTATATAGAATATAGTCTTTAATTTATTACTTTTTATAATATAAATATAATAGTAAGCTTTTTATAAGTTAAACTTAGTATAAATCCGTACTTTTATAAGCTAGTTTAGTAATTTTATAATTAGTAAAAGAATACTATAATTTTTAATTATAATTTTATTAAAACTTTTATAGTTTATATAAAATCTAAGACCGCCTCCCTTCTTTTTTATAAAAAAAATAAGGGCTTTAACTAAAATTTTAATTACTAAATTTACCTACGTTTAAGATATTTTTTTATATACTTTTTAAGAACTTCTAATTCGATAACTAAAAGATTATATATAAAATAATATAAAAGATTAGTACTAGACTTAAAATTAATTTTTAAATTATTTAATTTATAGTCTATAGGGATCTTAAAGTCTTTATCTAAAGCTAAATTTAAAAAATTAAAATATTTAAGTAGTATAGAGTATTCTTTATATATATTTAATTTATTTTAAACTAGAATTTTTATTAACCCTACTAAATATATATATACTTAGATAATTAGGGTATATATAGTATACTTAAACTCTTTTACGCTTTTAAGGGCAATCTTTTTAATAAAAGTATTATTCTTCTTAAAATTACCTCTAAAAAGGACTCTTTAAGTAGTAATATTTATCTTTAGGTTCTTTTAGTTAAACTAAAATAAGTCTAAAAAAATTTTATATTAAAGAAAATCTATAATTATAAATAAAATTAGCTAAGTTTAATTTTAATTATATAAATTAGTTAAATTTATTTTAGTAACTATAGTACTATAAATAGTTATATTAAAACTATATACTACTTATACTAATAGTTTATTAAGAGTAGTTACTTTTAAGCCTATTCTTTTTACTAGCTTAGTACTTATAAAATTTAAAACAAACTCTAAATCTATTAAAGTTTTAATATAACTTCTATTTATAACTTTAGTCTTTAGGGTAACTATTTCTTTAAATTAGTTATATAATTAGTTAAATAAACTACTAACGTATTTAATCTTAAGTATTTTTAATAAATAGCTTATAATAGTTCTAATATAGGTAGTAAATACTATAATTATTTTTACTTCTTCTCTTTTTCTATCTAAATTAATAACGTAGTCTTTTTAATTAATTTTTTAAATCTAGAGACTATTAGTTTATTTTTATACTAGTAATTAAAAGTATAGTAGTTTTTTTACTATAATAGTAATAAATTAGCGTACTAGTAAAAAACTTTATTTTAGTTAATAACTTATTAAACTAGTTAATACTTAACTATATTTATTAGTTCTACTTAAAATATTTTTAAAGTGTAGTAAATTTTTTTATATTTTATATATTTTTTTTTAGGCCTTTACGTCCTAAAATTACTAAAATTAGTTATCTTTTATATTCACTAAAAGAAATTAGTCTTCTTTTTTACTTTAGTAATAGTATTAATTTATTATTTTTTTTAAAATTTATAGTCTAGCCTAAAGGTTTTTATTTAAGTAGTTTATAAAGTTTTAGACCTATTAAAATTTCTTACTAGCTTTAAATATATTTAGCTTTTTTAAAAAAAGGTAAATATAGTCTAAAAGTTTTATAAAGGACTATTTAGGTAACTAAATAGTTTACTTAAAATTAATTTTCGTTTTATTAAACTATTATAGTAGATCTTTAAAGGTATTTAGTATTTTAATATTTAAATAATTCTAAGTTTCTTTTTATAGTAAATTAGTACTAAGTTTTAAAATAATTTTAACCTTCTAAATAGTTTAAAGAGAATTATTAATATAAATAATAGAAAATTTAACCTTTAAAATTTTTATTAAAAAATAGGTTAATAATTAGTAAAAATAGTATTTATAATTATTTTTTTAAAAGTTAAAGTTATATCTGTTTTTTTTTTATAAATATAAGGGGCCTTTAGTATTAGTAAACGTATAATTAGAATAAAAATTAGAGTAGTATAATTTTATAAAATAGTTAGGTTCTTTATAATTACGGCTAAGTTGCCTATATTAAAGTATTAGTAAATATTAAATAGTTACTTTATTTTTTTTTTATTTTTAACCTATTAGAGCTAAGCGGGTATTTTTTTAAAATTAATAAATATAAAGGGTTTTAATTAAAATAAAGGTATTTAACTATAATAGTTAATAGCCGTTTATACTCTTTTATATTTTAATAAGTCTAATAGAGACGTTTCTACGGCTTATATAAAACTTTAAAAAACTTAAGTATTAAAAATACTAAAAGAAGACTTAAAATTATTTTTAAGTTTTTTAATAATTTTAGTATTTTATAAAACTAATATATTACGTATAATAGGGCGATAAGACTTCTTTAGAGCTATATTATACTAAATTACTTCTAAAAGATAAAAGAGTAATTTAAATATTAGGAATTAGAGTAAAGTAGTAATATAATATAATATATAAAATAAATTAAATATATATTATTTATAAAAGTAAAAAAATAAATTACTACTAAGCTAAAGTCTTATAGCGTAGACTATATATTTCTTATTATATAAATACGCTTTTATCTAAAGTAGAGATACCTAAATTATAATAGCGTTTTAAAATTAATTAAAATTATTTTATTATTAGTATTAATAAAAGAAGGAGTAGTATTAGAATCTTTAAAGAAAAAGAATATTTTAGTAAGTATTTTATTTATATAATAAATATTTAGCTATACTGTTAACTATAAAAGAAGATAGAGAAGAGATATATAAGTAGTAGTAATAGTTATACTTTATATATTTCTTTTTTAAAGAATATAGTTTTAGCACTAAACTTTTTTAAATTAATATTTTTTAAAAGGGTATACTAGTACGCTAGCGTAGTCTAGCGCGGCGCTATACCTTTTCAATTTAGTCTTATCTAACTTTTTTAATATATAAAGTATAATAGTATATATATACTTTATTTTTTTTAAATTTTTTTTTAGTTACTTTAAGCAACTATAACTACACTATTTATTTAATTAATATATAAATATAAAATATTATTATAGAGTATTATAAAAAGTTATAATATTATTATATATATATATATTTTTTTATTTTATTATATATTTTTTTTTATATTTTTAATTTTTTATTATTTTTTTTATATTTTTTTTTATATTTTTTTTTATATTTTTTTTTATATTTTTTTATATTTTTTTAATTTTTATTTATTTATTTATTTTTTAAATTTTTAATTTTTTTATATTTTTTTTTTTTATTTTTTATTTTTTTATATTTTTTAATTTTTTATATTTTTTATATTTTTTATATTTTTATATTTTTTATTTTTTTATATTTTTTATTTTTTTATATTTTTTATTTTTTTATATTTTTTATTTTTTTATATTTTTTTATATTATTAATATAGCACTCCTAAGTAGAAGTATAAAAGACTTATTTTTTTTTTTATATTTTACTTTGTTTAATAATATTATAAACTAATAATATTATTATAGAATTATTATATAATTTAAAATAATATTTTTTTATTTAATTTTACGCTAAGCCTCTATAGTATTTATTAAACTTTTTACTAAAATAATAATACTATTTAAAGGTCTACTAGTAAAGTAAGTTATATATACTTAACTTATTTAATAGTTTTATAAAATAAAAACAAAGCTATATCTACTATTATTAGTATTTATACTACTTATATTACCTATTACCTAATTAGTAATATTTACTAAATAAAAATAAAAGTACGTACTTATATAATTTATATATTTTAGTAGACTACTCTTAAATTTATAATACTTAAGCCTTTTTATTTTTCCTAAATTTTATAAGTATATTAATAAATCTGCGTTATCGTATTAGTTTAAGTCTAAAATTATAATTACTATAAGTTTACCTATAGCTCTTTTAATACTAAATCTTTTAATTTTTTTTTTTTATTATTTATTTTTATAAAGCTTTTATTTTATTATTATAAAATTTTTATTTACTAAAAAGGACTTTAAAGTAACTAAAAATAATATATTTATAAAAACTATTTTTGGCTATATCGTCGTGTATACGTAAATTAATATAAAACTTATTAATAAGCTATACGTAGGCTAGTAAATTAAGTTATTCTATTTTTTTTAAATCTTGAATAACTTTTGTAATACTAGGCCTAATTAGGTAAATTTTATTATATTTATTTTAGTTACTCTAAAATTCTAACTAAAATAAAAAATACCTATTTAGGACTAGTATTAATAAAGTTATTAAGAAATCTATTTTAGTAACCCGAATTTAATCCTACTATAGGTTTACTTTTTTAGCCTATACCCTTTTTAGACTAGTGTCTCGACGCTACACTTTATCTTTTTTATATAATAGGGTTACTCAGATAAAAACTTTAGAAACTTTAGTAATACTAGTCCTAATTAGGTAATTTTTTAACTAGATTAAAATTTAAGAGTAACTAAGCTAAATAAGCTAAAAATTACCTAATTAGGCCTAGTATTATAAAAGTTAATAAAGTTTTAAGAAAAAGCTTAGTATTTTAGATTTACTAGTCTAGCTATACGTAGGTAGAAAATTTATATATTAGTTAATTTTAGATTTTATATTAACTTAGAGTATTACTACTACTAAAAGTAGTTAGTATAATAGGTAGTAAGTTAGTAATCTATTTAAAATTATATTTATATATATTTATATACTAATTAAATAAATAGTGTAGCGATAGTGGCCCGGTACGACTAAAAGGGGTTTTAAAAATAAAGAAGTATATATATACCTTTTATTAGGATAACTATCCTTTACTTATACGGAGTAATAGTCGTCTGTAATATTATAGTAAATAGGAAATAGTATAAAATAATAAATAGTAAATAGTTATATCTTAATATTATTAATTAATATCTTTTCTTTTATCTGTGTAATAGCTAGATAAAGTTTTCTACTTACTAGTACAGATTATATAATTATATAACTATAGCTATATAATCTATATACTCTGTATTACTAGCGAATCTATCTAAATTAATTACTCTATATATATTAGTAACTCTTTTTTTTATAGTAATACTATATTAATACTCTATTCTTTTGTATTTCTTTTATATTTTTATATAACTAAATTGTGGTCTGTTATTTACGCGTTATATAATAATAAAAAGTAAAATTATATAATATACTACTACTTATTAATTAAGATTATAGTAAACTAAAATAAAAAATTAATAATTTTATATATTACGCACAAGTAAAGAGTAAAATTATAATAAATAGAAGTAAGAAGTTATTATATAATAGTTAAGAAGGGCCGGTCTAAAGCTATACAGAATAATAATATATAAAAAAAAGTTTTTTTTTCTTTATAATATTTTTTTTTTTTTAGTTTTTATCTATTATTATCTTTATACGTAGTTTTAGATATTATTCTTTTTTTTTTTAACTTTCTAGCTATCTTCTTTTATATAGAGTTAACCTTTAATAAAATATTTAAAATAGCTTTAATTCGGTATAAACAGTAATAGTAGTAATTATAATAAATTATAGTTATATTTAGCTTTATTTTTATATAGACTCCTATACTTAGTAGTTATATTTAAATTACTATTTTTACTAAAATAGCTGCTAATAGAGTATTTTTATTAGTCTTTTATATTAATATATATATATATCCCTATATAATTCTTTCCATACAGTAATATTTTATAAAATAATAAGTATATAGTATACTAGTTATTCTTATATAATATAAATATTATTTTACTTAGTAATACTAACTTAATTCTTTTTACTATAAAGATTATTTACTATAAAAGCTATTTTTATATACTCTTTATATAGTTACGTAAAGTACGAGAGCTATAGCTATATATATAAAAGTATAATAGTAATACTAGACTTTTATTTTTTATAAAGTATTATACCCTAGTACTATTTTAGAATAATATATATAGTTTTTATATATAATAGTCGCGTAAGACCCGGTGTAAGTATTATACTTAAAGTATATAAATATTTTTTTTATCTTTTTTATTATTTTTCCTTTATTAATATGGAGGAGGATTAGGGATATATAAAAAAAATAGAAGAGTTTTCTTTAAATATAATATTTTAAAAGTTCTCCTTTTAACCTTTATACGATAAAGTAAAAGAATATAATATATAAAAAAAAATATACTAAAAAATAATTTATACGATTAGGGATATCTAATTTAAAATATAAAAAATATATATAATATTTTATTAGACCTCTTGTACGGGCTTTAACCTATTAACTAAAATTTTAATACTATAAAAGAGAGTATTATAAAATACTAATTATATAAAAGAACTATTTAGTTTACTCTTTATAAAAGTATTTATAGAATTATTTTTTTTTATTATCTATTATACTTTAGAGATCTCGCGGTTCTCGTATAATTAGTAAATAAATATAATATTTATTATAAGCCTCTTCTTATTTATTATATTAAGCTTAATAAAATAATTATATAAAAATTTTAAATCTATATAAACTATTATAAGAGTTAGTAGAATATTAATTATATAAAAGATTTTATTAATAATCGTACTAAAAGTAATAATTATATTAAAACCTATAACTATTTTATATAACTTACTAGTAAGAATACTTTACGTAACTTATTTATATTTAGTTAAGTTTTAATAAATAATTTTATTATATATAGTAAACTTAGTGTCTATATAATTTTTAATTATAAAAATAATAAAATATTTAAGTTATAAGCTAAGATCTTAGTTATTTATAAAAAAATTATTTATAAATATAAAGAGTTTTATATATTAAAAGTCTAGTAAAATATATAAAACTTTTTTCTTTATATTCTAAATTTACTACTTAATTCTTTTATTTAGTGCCTTTACTTTTAATATAATAGGTTTTTTTATTTATACAGCTATAGAGAGATTAAAAATAGTTTTTAGTTAATAAATAAAAATAATATATATACTTTTTATACGCTATTTAATATACCGCTATTAAGTTTTTAGATTAGTTAAATTTATTATATTAAGGCCTTTACTCTATTTTTTTTTAAGTTATAATAATTATTTTATCTTCCTTTAAAGTAATTTTTATTTTATTAAACTATAAAGGTTTATACGTAAAAAAAAATAATTTATTCTTTATATAGAATTTTGTAACTTATAGTTTATTTTTTTTATTAAAGAAAATAGGTAATATAATACTTAATATATAATTTATTTATATACTTATTAGGCTAAAAGTCTCTCTTTTTTTCTTTATTACAAGTAGGTATAGATTGTACGTAGAGGAGAATATTTTTAGTTTTCTAGTATAGTAGTTATAGTATATTTTAAATTAGTATAAATCTAATTTAACTATACTATATAGAGGCTATATAACTTAAAAAATTATATTAAAGAAAAAAAAATTTTTTTTTTTTTTGGAGTTCTACGTATAGTATATAAAGTAGTAAATTCTTAAATTATATATAGGTTTAAATAATATCCCGTAATTTATATTTTATATTATATAATTTAAAAAGTATTACCTCTAAGACTAAAATAAGTTTTTAGTTTATTTTTTAAATAGTTAGTAACTATATAAGAATAAACTATTTATTATTATTAAAGTAGCTAGCAAGTATATAATAAAATTTTTATATAGAATTATATTCTTATTTTTAACCTCTTATACTATTTTAAAATTAAATATACGGTCTATATAAATAGTAAAATTATACGTAATAGGCTTAAAAGTACTACTTATAATAAGGGAATTAATCTTTATATAATTAGATTTCTTAAATAGAGCTCTAGATATTATAATAATATTATTATAGTATAGCTTTATTACTAATAAAAAATTAAGCTTTTTTTTTAAATTATAAAGGCTTCTACTATATAGTTCTTTATTAGGTAATTTTAATTTTTTAGCTTTTTAGGTTTAGGTTGTATAATTATATCCTCCTCTTTTATAGCTAGAGGGTTATTATACAGAAGAGATTTATAGTAGTATAGTTTTATATATATTTATTTTATAGTTAGTAGGCTATTTTTTAAGTTTATAATAATATCTAGTCTATTAATTAACTATAGTATATAGAGACCTATTTATTTATTTTTTTTTTTTAGATTAAAACCTCTAATTTAATAAAAAGGGATAAAGTTTTTCGCGAATCTAGCCTATTATATATATTATTTATACGGCTTAGCATAAGTTTTATATAATTAGCTTATAGGGCCTTTAAAACTTTATAGATAGTATTAGCCCGTATAATAATATTTAGTAATAGTAGAGATATTATATTAATTTTTAGATAGGCGCTAAAAATAAATAGTATTAGTATAAGACTATTTAGTCCTGTAGTATTATTTAGTACTTTTATAGCTATTTAAAAAATATTTTTATTATTTATATAATATCTAATTTTATTTTTTAAGATATTAAAAACTCGCTGTAATAGGTTATACGTTTTCTTAATTTTACTAACTACCTAGTAGGTTTTTACTAGTATTTAGTAATACTCTATTCCTATAATTTATATACTATTCTTAAACTTTTTTAAAGCAAAGTTAGTGCCTAGATTATATATAATAAAATTTAGAGGACTTTAGTAGGTATTAATCTAGTATTATATAAGAGCTGCCTATACCTCTTATACAGATATTAAATTAAGAAAGGTAGTAGTCTAGAATAATATTTTTACTCGCTAGTGCAGATTGTATAATTATATAACTATAACTATATAATCTATACGCTCCGTATTACTAGCGAATCTATCTAGGTTAACTATTCTATATACACCTTTATTAAATTGTCTAAAATTAATATAGTAATAAACGTTTAAGAAATAAAAAAACCCTATAAAAATATAATATAGTAAAGTACTTTAAGTAAATAATAATATAGTATAGAGTTATGGAACAGCCAAACTTATTTTAAAAACTAAATATTTTATTATAGGTACTCGATAACCGTTTAACAACTTTATTAGTCCTAAAGTTTATACACCTAGTAACTAGATTAACTAACTACCTTATATATAATTATAAGTAATAATTACTTATAACTTTAAGGATACTTATAAATAGTTACTAATTTATAATTATATAATTAGAGTATAAGTAAAATATTACTATATATTATATAGCTATTTACTAATTAGGTAGGTACGCTAATATTTAGCGTCTATTTCTATTAAAAAAAAAAGTACTATAACCCAGTACTATAACCGTAACTAAAAGAATAGAATATAACTTCTAAAAGTTTAAAAGTTTAAAATTTATACTACTTATATATAGTAGTATATAAGTTATTTAGTATTAATTAAGTTTTTATTATATATTATACTACGGTATTATAAAGCTCGCGAAGTATAGTAAATAATTATTATTATAGTTAGTTTAAAACCATAAGTATATATTAAAATATTATTATATATTATAAAGGAACGAGTCTATTAAACTTTATATTTTATATATATATATATATATTTATATATTAATTAAATAAAAGGGTATAGATATAGTAACCATATAGGCAACTAAAAAAAGATTTAAAAAAGAAAAAGTATCTATATATCTTTATACTTAAGATATTAAAAAAGTTAGGTAAGACTAAATTAAAAAAGAAATAGTATTTTATACTAGAGTACTAGGGTGCTTTATACGCCTTTTAAAAAAAAATATTAAATTAATAAAGTTAAAAAGTCTAGTACTAATACTATATTTAGTAAAAAAAAATATATAAGTAGTAGTTTATATATCTCTCCTGTATCTTATAGTTATTAATAGTATAGTTAAACGTTTATTAAATAAAAAAAATATAGTTACTAAAATATTTTTTATATATAAAAGTATATTACAACGTATATACTAAATCTACTACTAATAGTATTCTATAAGAATCTACTACTAATAGTGTTAAGGTTTTAATACTACTTCTCCTCTTATTAATACTAATAATAAGATAATCTTAATTAATCTCAAGCCGTTAGTACCTAGTATAGTTAACTAAGCTTTTTCTATAGTATCCTTCTATTTTATAAGTAATAAAAATATAACTCTAGTAGATACTTATTAGTATAAGTACTTTATTTATCTAAAGGTAGCTAATCTTATCTATTTAGAGGTAACTAATAAAGAAGTTAATTATTATAAAGTTATAGTTTTTTTTTAATATTAAATACTAGTCTAATAAGTTAATTAAATTATTAATAAAAGAAGTATTTAAAATTAAAATGATTAGGTTAGTCGTATTTGTAATAGTAGTTTTAATAAATAAAAATATAGTAAAAATAAAAAAAGTAAAAAAATAAAACGTATAGTTTATAGTAAAGTTAATAGATAAAATAAATATCTTATAGATATAGTAGGTACTTTTTAGTATAAAAAATATAGTAGAAGTAAAGGTAAAGGTACGCTGGTAAATGGGTTGGGGTCGCACAGACTACTTAGGGTCGCATAGACCAAAGAATATTAAAGTATTTTTTAAAAAGTATATACTAACTTTTTAAATATAATTAATTATATAATAATATAATTATATAATCTTTAGCGCATAGGCTAAAATTAAATTATAAATTATAAAAAATGTAGTTTATATTATTAAATATTTCCAAATTTAAACATGAACCTAAAAGTTAGACTAAATTTTAAATTACGTAATATTTAATAATATAAACTGTACTTTTTAAAATTTATAATTTAATTTTAGCGTATACGCTAAGAATTATATTATAATATTATTATTTAATTAATTATATTTAAAACGTTAGTATATACTTTTTAAAAAATACTTTAATATTCTTTAGTCTGTACGACCCCAAGTGGTCTGTGTGACCCCAACCCATTCGCCAGCCTAGGTAAAGGTAGCAGTAATAGTAATAGTAATAGTAAAAGTAATAGTAAAAGTAATAGTAAAAGTAACAGTAAAAGTAATAGTAAAAGTAATAGTAAAAGTAATAGTAAAGATAATAATAAAAATATTTTAAACTTAAAACTTAGAATTCATAGTGCGATAGGTAATAGGTAAAGAATATAAAAATACTAGAGGTAATTAATATTTAAAAGTTTTAGGGAGGTCTATATATAGTTTCTTAGTTTCTTTAGTATATAAACTAGGCAAGTAAACTAGCGTATAGATATACTTAGTATTATAATTAACTATTTTTATATATAAAAAAGAATTTATAATTATAAATAAAAATATTAACTATTATTAAACGCTATACTACCTATATATATAAGTAGAGTAAAAAGTAATATAAATAAATTTAACCTCTATTTTATAAAAATTGGCTTAAAAAATTAACTAATAGGTTATAATAGTAGTTATAGGCTATTTTTTTTTAAATAGACGTGCTATACTAAGTAAAAATATAAATATTTTAAATTATTTAATTATTACTATATATACTAGACCTAACGCGTTAGTTTATATATATTTTTAGTATATATACTATATAACTAGACTATATTTTTTATTATTATACTAAAAATATTATAAAACTATTTTATAGAAATCCTTATAGTAACTAGTAATTTTACTTTTTAAAAAATTTATATATTATACTTAAAGCATAGCTTTATTTAATAAAAAAGTTATATTTAAAGTACTAAATTTTATATTAAAACGTTATTAATATTTATAACAAGAATTATACTATTTAGTGTAATAATACTAGAAAGTAATAATATAGTAAAATAATAATATAATAATATAATAATATAATAATATAATAATATAATAATATAATAATATAATAATATAATAATATAATAATATAATAATATAATAATATAATAATATAATAATATAATAATATA